>CM053771.1:358062186-358111235 GCA_028658325.1 Potorous gilbertii
TCTCAAAATTTTGTAGAAATGAGAAAAGTCATGTGAGTTGTCAGTATTTAGTGATCTTTTAATTCTTTTAGTTAACAAAATAATTTATCTGGATAACTAGGAACACTAAAAGTCATTCATATATTATTTCATGAAAAAATGGCTTATATTAGAATCATATTTTTCACTTTGAGGAATCAGAGTTCCTTGCTGCCGTGGTGGCCAGGCAGAAGGAGGAACTAGACCCTGTGTATGGCAACATCATTGCTTCTTCCTTGTGGAGTTTCAAGGCAGAGATGTTTGTTCTGAATTGTGAGGAGAGTACAATGGCAATAGAAGGGGGAAGCACATAAAAAGTTGTATTAAGAAGTACAATATATTTATTAATTTTATACATTATATCCTCCAGCTTGGAGAGGTTCTGTTAACAAGTGATTCTTCAAGAGTTCACTGTATCATAATAGGTCATTTGGATTATACTATCTAAATTTAATGGGGGAAGAACTTCATAAAATGGATATTTTTTTCTTTTTTTTATGAGACATAGCATCAGCTTGTTTCATTTTCATATATTCATGGAATTATTTGTATACAGGATCATTTTTCATTCCAGACAAAAAACCATTCCTGTTTTTGTAATCCTCATTCAGTAACCTTAATATTTTAGTAGCTTAGGAGATTTGTGATTTCATCAATGTAATTGCTTCTCTTAGGGTGTAACTTGGATCCAATCCATTCTGACCTATCCAGCATAACTCTTGTTCCTTGTTCTCATAGGATATCCTCTCCATGTTCTGGAAGCCTGCCTATAGGCCTATCTGGTCACCAATGCAGCCCAGGAGCTCTCTTCCTTTACCGCATTTTCCCAAATGCCTAGCTCATGTTCTTCTGTATTCATAGGAATAAAGATCAGTCAGTCAGTTAATAAACATTTATTAAGTGCCTAACCACAGATATTGTGCTAAGTACAAATACAAGGGGGAGAGGGGAAGGGAAGACAGCCTCTGCCCTCAAGGGCAATATAATGGGGGAAGACAATATGCAAAAAGAAACTAAAGAATTTGGGGATTTGGGGGAAAGGTACCCAGTACAGGGATGTGAAGTTTGAAGAAGTACTAATCTAGGGATCCTCCTTAAATGGAAGCTTTGGGAAGAGCTATTCAGGCTCTCTTCTAGTCAGAAGAGTCTCAGGATGAAAGGTACTGACAAGGTTTGAGTATCAAGCCTGATGACATCTTGCAGAAAGATGAGCTTCCCAGGGACAGGATGGAAAAGTCCGGAGAAGTACAGTTGGGTAAGAAAGAGGGAAACAAGCTTTTATCAGATACCTACTAGATGTCAGGCACTGTGCTAAGAGCTTTATAGATACATAATCTTCACAAGCACTCGGGAGGTAGGTGCTTTTATGAACCCCATTTTGCAGATAGAAAGTCAGATAGCATTTAAGGGTCTAAGGTCAGATTTCAATCCAGCCCTCAATACCCCTGTTTCTCCTTTTAATACCTGCTTGAGCACAATCCTCCATTACTGATGTACGATAGTCTCTTTCTGCCCACCATACATTTCAGCATATACTTTGGATGCCTGCAGTTTAATATAGCTTGATCTAGGAAAAGATTATTAATGTTAAAAAGTTATGTTTCTGCCTTAAAGAGAAGTTTGGAATAATTGAAAGTCCTCTCCCTCAGTTCTGCTACCATCTCATTGTCATTTGGTCTTCTCTCCAAGTTATACGTACTGGTGTTCATCCAGTTGCATATCATAATCTGGATGACAGCTATTCTTTATGCATTTGGCATGGTGTGAATAATTAAGCTAATTTTTTCTTTTTTTAATGTTTGTGAATTGTATTTAGGAGTCTCTACAGTATTCTAGGGAGCAGTTCTCACAATAAGGAAATTCTAGAAGTTTTTGCTTTTTCCTGGTCTAATTTGACTGAAATTCAGAATATTTACCTCCCTTAGGTTTGACAGTCCTCCACATTTCTTCTTCACTGGGACGTTTTTCCAGTGCTTTAGTCATTTTTATGTTTCTATTTCCCCTCCCAAAGGGTAGATTTCCCCATATCCCTTAAGCTTTGATGTCGTGTTCACAGTCTTGCTGGGATGGTCACTTTCCAGTTTCCTATTTTATACTCCTATTTACACACACTAATGAGTGTACTGTTTTTATGTATTTCACTATATATTTGAGGAATTCCATAATTTTATCCATGACACCCCCTGAATTATGTTTTCCCCATAAATGTATCTTGCTTGTATACTTTATACTTAATGATTTGTTACTTACCAAAGTTAAGGAAAGGGGAAGAGGAAGTATTTCTTGAAGTCATCTTAATATCAGCAGTATTTCTCAATTCAACTCTTAGTGCTCCTTCATTAATCATTTTGTTGATATATTTGTATGAGCTCAGAGGTTTAATTTCACAGGACCCTGAATGGCTTGTTTCTTGATTTCCAGATTCAATCCAAACACAACTAGATGGAAGTCTTTCTTTTTGAAAATTCATCTTTGGTCTCTTCAAGTAAAAACATGTATTATTTTAATTATACCTAAGAATTCTTTATGGTAATCTTTCTTCTTAGAATTGGAATCTGCCCTTTTGCTGAATTAGTTCACTTATTTAAGTAATAGGAATGAAAAAAGGTAAAAAGCAACTTAGTTGGCCTTAAAGGGTTTCACAATGTAAATGTTGGTCACATGCATCCATGGTCCATACTAAACTGGTAGGCTTCTCTGTGAAGACAAAAAAAGAAATTGTTATTAACAAGTTATGACATTGCTAAAACATGTAAACCATAATCATTTTCCATCCTGACCTTTCAAAAAAAAAAAATCCAAGATGTTAGTTTTATCAGTAGTTGCTTGACCTCTACTGTCTTTGTATTGGTGTGCATATCTATGCTATTGAGTGGGAAAGTGAAGACCTCTCAGTAGACATTCATCTAAGTAGAGCAGATGTAAGGACTGAGTTTTAATTTCTCAGAAATCATATGTTGTGAGGAAACTTAAAGGTGAAAAACCACCTGCAACCCCACTTCCCTTGTTTGCTTAACCCATTTCCTTATATTGTACAATCAAGACCCCTTATAGAACAAGGGAAATGTTTGTTCAGTTTCTTTCTTGATTCCGTATTTGGGGCAAATTTTTGAGAATAAGATGCTTGCTCAAAATGTTAATCAGTAGAGTTAAAAGTCAAGTTGGAGCCGGGGTGGTTTTCTGCTATATAACCTTGCATCTGCTTCTGTAAGGTACTTCCCGTCCTCCAATCAGCTTGGTAGAGGGTGAAGTCCGCTTTTTGCAAGAATCGAATAAAGGACTTTGTGTTTATATTTGAGATGCCCCTGAGTAGTCAGTTTGAGTAGGGGTCTCACCATCCTACACAGTTCCTGGGGACCAGTCCAGGGTCACATGACTTCCCAGGGAGACAGTCAGTGGCTCAGTTTAGGGACAGCACCCACTGAGAGATTTTCTCCAACAGTCTTTGAAACTGAGCGCCGGACCTCCCTGTCTGTGAAGTAATAACCCACAGCAGAGGAACTCCATAGAAACAGAAAGTATAGGGACTCTGCAGCTCTGAAGAAATCAAAATTCCGACCTGTGGGTGTTGGTTGCCAGTCAGGTAACTTATACACGCAAGACCCGAAAGTAAGCACTCCTGGGTATGGGGGTTGTTCATTGGGTCCTAGACTCAAGAAGACTGGCGACAGCTTCCAACCAAATTACTGGGCTGTAAACCCCAAGGGAAAGTACCCTCAGAGAACGCTACCAGGTGACTGCTGGTGAGCGGGTGACCCCCACTGTGGTTTCGCCTGGGATGCCATTCCAGTGAGTCTTAGATATGAGGTGTTTAGACTCAAAGATGTCTGCGCAGCAGCCCTCATGCAAAAATGGGAAAGGAGCAGTCCAAACCCCGCACTTCAGAGCAGAGTCAGAGCATACCTGGTAAACAGTCCCTTGGGAAATAGATTACAAAATTGGAATGAGGTACTAAAATAAAAAGGAAAAGATAAAAAGAAAATGATCAAGTATTGTTGTTTTATATGAGGTGATAAAGATGAGGGGGCGGGGAGAGGCACAATCTGGCCAAAGCATAGGTCTTCCAAGAATTGAGTAGCCTGGAGGAAGTCACCTACCTAGAATTCTTTTGAGTTGATAAAGCAGAACAGAAGTCTTGTGGGGGATGCCCTACAAGCCCATCTAGACTCTTTAGGTCAGCACCCAAGAGGATGAGGAAATCAAAATTCAAAATTGGGTGAAAATGATTTGTTAAGCGTTTGGTTTGTATTATGTGTGTGTGAATGAAAGTCTGTGTCTCTGTCTTCTTCTGCACTTTGTGAGGCAGCCAGCCAGTAAGAGCAGGAAGGCTGAGGGGAGCATATCTCCCCGTCTCAGACTAAAAGAAAGGCAGACTAACTGGCGTCCAATCATTTCTTGCCTTACACACAATGAGACATGAACTGGAGGGCAGAAAGTTTTCTTGTAAGTAGCAAAAGTGTTTGATTGTAAAAGATGTTTATCATTAGTGATTACAAAATTCAGGTTTCATATGATTTCAAGTTAAAATTTGTCCTGAAGGAATAGTAAGCAGCATCTGAAAATGCTCTTCCTATCAGGATCAGGTAGAAAAAGATATTGTTATCTGGCATTTATAATTGTAAAAGGTATGGTCTTCTTCAGCAATGAAGGACAAACACACACAATGATTGTAAAAGGTATAAAGATGGGTATATATTAGGTGTAATGTTACTTTAATTCAGTTGATATAGATATATATGAATTGGGATTTTAAAAAGGATGTGATAGAAATTTAATAAGTAAGTGATGAAAATACTGGTGAGTTCACTACGTAATGGTAGTTAACTGCTTTAAGCTAGAAGGAGATGCTAGGGCAGAAAGTTATAGTTAAAGATGTGAAGGAACTAAACAGTCTGAGTAATGGGATTGAGAGACTTAGGAAACTGAATGAATGGGTCAGTTTCAGATGGGTTCAGTAAGTAAGGAGGGTGTGATTTTTGAGTAGGGGTCTCACCATCCCACACACTATTCACAAGGAGATGCTGAATTACCATATATTCCCCATTTTGCCCTTGAGATTACTGTTATTTCCTAAACTTTTTTGATGACTGTGTTGGCTTAGATTACTATTGCTGCTATTTTTAAATTTGTTGAGTTTTTGTTTTATTTTAGGGTGCAGTACTGGCAGCTGTATCAAGCCACAAATTCAACTCATTCTATGGGGATCCCCCTGAAGAGTTGCCAGATTTCTCTGAAGATCCTACCTCCTCAGGTAACTTCATTAAAGCATACTTCTTTACCACATCACTTTTGTTTCATTATAAATAGACTTTAGAAAGCTCTTCTTCTCTTCCCCCGCCTCTCACTTTACCGATACTACATGATATACTAGAATGCATACTGGTTTTAGTATATCAGGGCCTCAGACCATATGCATGCATGCACGTATACACACATGCATACAAGGAGTGATATACACACTTACATTCATATACAAACCTATAGTCACACATATAGACATAGATGCATGCATATACATCTTAGCACAATAAAGCTCTATTTGTATGAATATAGTTATGTGTGTTTTGTGTATGTATTGTGTGAGTCTGTATTTGAAAATGTAAATATGTATATAGATTAGACTGTGAGCTCCTTGGGAGCAGATACTATTGTCTGCCTTTCTTTAGATTCCCAGTGCTTGGTACAATACTTGGCACACCATAGGCACTTTGTATATGCTTTTTAATTATTGACTATGTGTGCATGCCATGAGTCTATGCCTGTATGTATTTGTCTCATTGTGTATCTTCTATACATATATCAGTGTATAATTATGTATTTATATACTGTCTGTGAGATGATGTTAATGTTTATATGTGCTTTTTTCTATGATGTATGTGCACATGTCTGTATGTGTTGGTATATACACATGTGTTTATCTCTGCATGCATGTGTCTGTGTGACACATGAATTTGTGTATCTGGATAGGTGCATTTTTATAGGTGTGGGTGGCTGTGTATGTGTGTTACTATATATTGTAAGTTATAAATATGTACGTCTGTGACATTTGGTATATGTAGCTATATATGCAAACTGTTTTTACGTATGTATGTGTGGATGTTTTCGTGTTTGTATAAATATATATGACAAATTATGTTGCATATATGTGTTTGTGTGCTTTATACAAGTGTTTTCTGTATACATATATGAGTGCATTTGTTTGAATATGTATGTATGTACATGTGAGCATATGTATGTATGTAGATAGGTGTATATGCATGCAATTGGAGGTATGCATGTGTATATGTGTGTCTATTTAGCTATGAGTATGTATAAAAGTATGTGTTATACAAATAAATCTCCATATTTATAAGAGTATGTGTAGTTATGCGTGTCTCTAAGCATAGGTAAATGTATGTATGCATGTGTTCCTGCCTACATCTATATATGTACATAGTGTTCATCTGTGCACACATAGGTATAGATATCTGTCTATAAAGATGTTTGTATATTGGTTTGTATTTGGTGTATGTATGTAGACTGGAGAGTAGAATGGCAAATCAGTTTAGGGGACAAAGGATGTTTGTCTTATAGCAAATAAAAACTTGGCTGAAATTAGAAAACATTTGTGTATTTGTACATGTATGTACATGTACGTATATATATGTGTTTGTACATGTACATGTATATGCATCTGTGCATGAATGTTAACATATAGGTATTAAAGCTTGTATGTGTATATGCAGGAGTGTTTTGACTGTGTGCATGAATATTTCTATGTAGATATGTGCTCTTGTATTTATGTGCCCGTTTATGTGTGGTTATGTCTTCATATCTGTACACATGGCTTTTCTTGAATGTGAATTTGTGAAAATACATATAAATATATGCATGAGTTTCTGTGTCCATAGATGGTTGTGTATATGAGGATAGTTATGTGTATCTGTTTCATGGTATATTTAGGTCTTATATGTTTTAGAAGAGCCTTGGGGGGATGTATGTGTGCCTGGATCCTTGGGTGCATGTGTGCATGTCTGTGGGTGTATGTCACTTTGTGTCTGTATGTATGTATGTTTTTCTTTAGGTTATATGTAGGGGTGTGTGTGTGTGTGTGTGTGTGTGTACATATGTACAATCCATGCATATTATTTCTATGGTCATGTACCTGGGTCTGTATAGCTATAAGTACAAGTGTAATGTGTATGTCAGTATAGACATCTGTATCTGAATGTGTGTGGGTAATGTGCATCTGGATGTTCATGGGCAAGAAGGGCAAGGTTTCTAGAACTGTTTGTTGCCCTCATGTTTATATATCTGAGTGTATAATGTATGTTTGTATCTATGTACCTCTGTCCATGTCTCTGTAGGTGCATGTTTCTAGAGGTGTATTAGTGTCCTTATGTTTATATACATTTGACTTTGTGCCCCCTTCCCCAATAAAATGTGAAGTCCTTTTGAGAAAAAAAAAATTTCATTCTTTATAGCTATTCCCTAACACCTAGCCCAGTGCGTGGCACTTTTCTGGCATTTTATAAACATTTTTTATTGACTTATGTTGGTACAGCGTGCCTGTGAATGAGTAAATCTGTGTCTGTATATGTATCTCTGTGCCTCTATTTAGATTGATTTGTGTAACTGTGCGTATACAGACACATAAAAATCTGTGTGTATTATATGTGGAGGTGTCTTTATGAGCATTTCTAGGTATATATCACTGAGCTATTTTTTGCTATGCAAGGATATATGTCTCTGGGTATGTATAGGGGGAATCTTTGTGCACATATAGGTATACATATGTATATTTATATGTAGATATATTGCATTTAATGTGTCTGTATTGGACTATATGCAGGTATGTGGATCTGTGCATGTCTAACATGATTGTATAAGTGTATACATATGTGAAGGTATATGCATATATGATATATATATATATATATATATATAGGTGTGTGTGTGATGTGTATATATGCACAATTTTTATACATGTGCCAATATATCTAGGTGTGTTCATGCATGTTTCCTCTGCGTACTTATTGGTATAAGTATGTGAGTATAAGTTAATGGCTATAGATGTGTGACTATGTTTAAGAGTGTATATATGCACATCTCTGTAGGTATAGGCATAGTCTCTATGGAAATGTGTATCCCTGCATGTATAGGTGTGTTTGGTTATGCAGGTGTGTGGGTGTATGTATCTGGATGTTACAAGTATGTATCTGTATTGTCTATATATAATTGTTGGTTAGTATGTATATGTGTGTTCAGCTGTGTATAGATAAAATTTTTGTGGACACACACACAAATACACACTGTGTGTCTTGGTATGCATGTTTGTAGCTATGTATTTTGGTGAGTATGACTATCTGCATGTTTTCCATTTCTCTGGGCACATATATAAGTGTGGATGTCTATATGTGTTCTTTATATATCTGTATATCTGTGTATTTGTGGCCTTGTTTGAATGTGGACCAGTTTATGTGTGTGTGTATGTATTGTGTATATATATCTCCATTTCTCTCTATATTTTATGTATATACATGCATCTATTTGTGTATGTCTGTGTCTGCATACATGTATGTGTGTGTATATATGTTTGTGTGTGTCTTTCAGGGACATTGTGTCTGTGGATGGCTGTATATGTGTATGTGTGTCTGACTGCATATACACATATATGTGCATGTGTTTGTATAAGACATTCATTTAACAAGTATTTATTGGCAAATGCTATATGCCAGGCCCCCATAGAGGCCTATATATCTCATCCCAGTGTGGAAGTAACCCTTGTTCTCTTAGGCTGTTCTAGCAGAGCATAAACTCTGGCAGATTCTACTATGCTGGAAAGGCTTTCGGTACAGTTTGAGCAGCAGGCCTTCTCTGCTTTCTGAAGACAAATCAAGATAAGTTCACAGAGGCTCATCACCAGTAGGCTGGCTATTTGTTGATGAATGCTTGGCCAGGGCAACCCATGAAGCTTCAATATGAGGGGTCCTCGACCCTTTGTAATCCCTTTGCATTGTTTCTGCATTTATAGTTACAGAATAGCTGACAGGGCATCAGAAGGTGTTCAGAATCACAGTTTTTAGAACAGCTCTAAACTTTAACTTGGCAGATACTCTAAATGCCTGATATTTATCCAATGACCAGTGGATATATATGGTCCTAGAGGAACTCAATCATATCTGTCATTGCATTCTCACTCAGAGTAAAATAAGAAGGAAATGACAGATAAAGGAAAGGATGACTCGCTGATTATCTTTGGGGAAGCAAATAGAGCATTCAGTGGAGTTGGATTTATCGAAGGGCCAGAGGAAACAAGAAACATCATTTTATGGGATATCTGCCCATTTTGTATTGCAGTACTCAAAATAAGCATTTGCAAAATGACCAAAATTAAAGTAGTTGGAGTTTATACATCAAAATCTGTTATAGAAGAAGAAGGTATAAATAATCTCTACAGAGGGTTCCTATTCAATTAGCATATTAAATTAAAATTTTCAGTAAAAAATTAGATATCCAAAAAATATTCTGGAAAATGTAGATCAGGAAAAAGCAGTGAGAAAGAGGACAAGATCTGTAGACTTCTCAGAGAGCAGCCTCACACATATTATCATGAATACTTTCTTTGCGAAAAGTATTGGTAGGAACTGAACATGATGAGCACAACATGAGCTCACAATAAATGAAATTGATTGCATTTTGACAGGCAACAAATCATTTCTAATGTGAGAGTCAATCCCAAATCAGCTTTCCGTGTGCTGCTGATTTCCTAGAACAGAGATCAAAGTTGGTACAAAGCAGAGAAAATGATAAGCTGTTCAATTGAAACAGCTCAATCTTGACATTCTCAAACCACTTATTAATTTTAAAAAATTGATAGTGGAAAGAAGACACAGACAGACATAGGCTATGTAATTTCATGTGGAAGTTTAGCCAATGTAAATCAATTACCATAACGAGGCATAAAGAACCTTTAAAAAAAAAACTCAAAACACTTCACTTTCTAAACAGAGAGATATAGCAGCCAGAGTCAATGCTGGTTTAGTTATTCAGGCAAGAAGCATTTATTAACCATTTACTCTGTGCCAGGCACTGTGCTAAGCACTAGGGACACAGGGAAGGCATTCACAGCTGGAAGAGACCAAAAATAGCCTCTTGCAGGAAGAAATTTGAGCTAAGTCTCGAGGGAAACCAGGGAAACTACAAGGCAGGGGTTAGGAGGGAGAGCCTTCCAGACAGGGTACAACCAGCAAAAAGACGGGAAAATACAAACAGATGAAATACACCAAGCATACGAAGAGATCGGTACTAAGAGCAACAACTGTTAGAGCTTTGGGGGATTGATTTATAAGTTATCTGTGGTAAAGAAAGATATGAAAGGCATAGAAAAAAAATTAGATAATTGTAATACAGAAAAATGTAACCAAGATTACAAGATCCAACTTTACTTGTTAGTTGATAATAGGAAGAAAAAATCATTTTAATTGGTAGAATAGAGTAGTACATTTACAAGGCTTTGGTTTTTTGACAATAAAGAACTTCCTGTTCATAATTAAATTTTTTCAAGATTCCTTGAAAAATATAGTAGCAGAGATAGCCTTGTCTGATAATCCTCTCCCTAATTATAAATATCAAGGAAACATGTCTGTTATACCAAAGGTATCCACCACTCTTATGGAACAAATCCAACATAATGTCCAAATTGGCAAAGAATAGCCTGTAAATGATGAGGTTCTCCAGATGTTCCTGTTTACAGATGACATCAAGCCCTGAAACACTGCTGAGCCTCCTGGAAGAGGTCAGTAACCATTCAAAAGAATTTAGCCTGTCTACAAAGAAAAAACCAAGTGGATAAAGAATGTCTGTTGCCCAAATAATGATATTAAGTTAGATGGACAACCTGTAAATCTTACCTGTCTGTAAAGACATCTCAGACGTTGTAAGCAAACAAGAAATTGGAGCCAAAATTAAACATGAAGAAGAGATTGGGTTGCATTGCCTCAGTGAGAGTTACTGTTATTTAGTAGATCACTCTAATAATGCACATAAAGAAAAATTAAACAGAAAAAAAAATGATTGTCCAGATTATAGAATGCATCTGGACGACCAGTCCATCGAGTTTGCCATTGAATATGTATGTTTCAGGTACACAAGGCAGGTAAATGACGAGTTGCTCCCAGAAACAAATAGCTGGCCTCTATTCAGATTGCTTTGTTGTTCCTCCCTATGTGATCTGGCCAAGGCGCCTAGCTTCTGTGGTCCTCCATTTCCACATTTATAAAAGTGAGGAGGTAGGACTTGTTTGAGTTGTAATCCAGATTTTGCCTCACTACTTGATTACCTGTGTGACCTTTGGCAAAGTGCTTTCCCCAGCTGGACCTTCATTTCTTCCTCTGTAAAAGAGGTGGTTGGATCAGCTGTTTGTAAACGGGGGGCCACCACCCAACATGGCAATGGCACTGATCAAAAATGAATTAAAAATCAAATGCGTGATGAATCTAAGGTGTTTCTGGCAGCACTTGCCCATGCTGCATTGGGCAACTTCACTGCAGCCTTGATTCTGGACACAAAGCATGCCCTCGGGCCACACAGCACCAGCCAACAGGGCTGAAAGGCCAAAAGAAATGAAGTCTAAGAAACCCTGGACTAGATAACCTTCCAGCTCTAAATCTATGGCCCTGTGTATAATCAGAAAACTAGAGGACTTCTGTGTGTGGAGCAAGAGGAAAAAACCAGATGCACAGTTCAGGTACTCTATGGGAATCCCTCACATGCAAAAATACCTGGAGAAGACCTGTAGTATATTGTGTGAATGCTCTCTGGAGGAACTTTAAAAAACTATTGTCAGGAGCTTTGTATACTGAAAAAGTGTGAATGGGTTATATTTAGGACTAGTGAAGAAAATGAGATTACTGAGATTATAGACTCAGTAAAGCAAAAAAGTATTGTTTAGGACAATATCGGAACTTAGAATGATTTCTGTTCTATTTTGAACTCAGTGGAACCCTAGTTTAGTTTTGCTGTTTTACAGATAAGAAAGTTGAGTCCCAGAACAAACTAACTTAACTACAGCCATAGAACTAATTATTGGCAGAGCCAGGGTTAGAATCTAGTTTTCCCAACTCCTATTGGAGTTTTCTTTTCTCTGAACTTTGCTGCCTCTTAGAAACCAAAGATTTACCTCTCTTTAATAGACTTTGTTCAAAACCTTTCCCCTTCTTCCTTTCTATTTTTCATTGCCTCTCGTTTTCCTCAAGACATTTTCCTCCCCTCTCAAGGGATAGTAACCCACATATCAAAGTCATGTGCATATTGATTAAATGAATTAAATTTGTGCTCTTTACTCCATTAGAATTGGTTGTCCCATCTGTGCAAATCCTATCTTCTCTGAGTTAGTAGAGGGTCTTAGAGATGTTATGAATGAAAGTTTCATTCATTTCTGCCAGCCTGGTGGTAACTCTTTCTGGCTTAACTAGGCTGATACTCAAGTGACAGACATACAGCCTTTCACTAGGCCCATGTTTTAAACCCTTTCCAATTTGTTCAGATTCTTCAGAACTTAAACTCTGATAGACCAGAATTACCTCCACAGTATAAGGGGCATCAGTATAGTAGAGAAGTTGTATTTAGCATAATAGTAATAATACATTTTAATAGCACTTTGCAGCTTACAAAATACATTCCTTACAACCAATCCTTCCTGGCATATACTTGTTAATCCTATTTTACAAATGGAAACGTACTTAAATGATATACCCACAACCCAGTAGCTAACCCAGTACTTTTTCCCATGAAGCTATACTTTGCTGTTTTAATATATTTAGAATACATGTATTTGAAGTTTTAGACTGATCTCTTAATGTCGTTTTTAGCTAAATAATTGAAATGGAATAAAATGTGGCATTAAAAACACCATCTATATGATTGTTATTAGTGTAAGGGGAGTTGGATTAACACTACAATAAATTTTTTTCTTAAATGTCTATTCCAGGATACTGTTTAAAGTGACTTGCACTATATCTGAATATATTTCTAAAATAATTTCATTTTTGTAAGACTTTTCTCCTTTATAAAAAAAAAAGTCCTTATTTCATTAGCATAAGTGTATTTTAATAGAAAAAAACAAATCTTGGAAAATCTCTGATTAGTTTCAAATACTTCCTGATACCTAGAACTGTAATGGAGCTTTTGTGGGATGTAGCTTGGGTTTGAAAATTGCACTTCCTTCCTGGCTTTGAACGTTAACTGGTATCACATGCACTTTGACTAGTTACACAATGAATGTGACCTCTAGAGAGGGGAGTTTTCTGACATTAATAGATAGGGTGAATTCAGTCAAACATGCCTCTTACTGTATGCTACCTTCATATACCTTAGATTTAACTTGACCATCCTTAAATCCCTGTGTTCCAATCAGCAGGTTAAATTCCATCTCTAAATGAAGGAGATCAGAGCAGTATTCTTGCCATTTGCATTGAAAAAGTATTTTTGTATATGACTTGCCAGTTGTTATGTGCAGTTAGTAATTCCTGAATTCTTTAAACTGATCACATCTTTGGTTTCTTTTTTCTTATATTCTTTACTGGACTTTAATGATCTTACCACCTAAAACTTTACCTTTAAATATTATTTAACTAATTTATAGCGTTTAGCTATTTTTACTTTTCATTTTGTTTTCTCACCAATACAAGTGCATCAAATGTCCTTCTGTATGTAGTGGTAATTTTCTTACCCAAAATGAGTCATATAACAGTTATTACTGTTGTTTACAGAAAAAAAACCAAAATAAGTTTCTCTGGATGCAGATTTATTTTGTCTGAACTCATATAGTGTGTTTTAATTTTTCTTTAAGTTGCCCTCTATTTATAACCATGTTTTTCCAGTTTCCTGTCTCAATTCTTTCTTTCTTGTAATTAACATTTTAGATTTTAAAAGTATGTTATCCTACTTGATTGTTCGAAGCAGTTACTTTACTGCATCTTTCCATTACAGTTTATATGATGGTTTTTAACCATACATTAATCGCATAGCATGTGTTATTTTCAAGGATGAACATTATCAGTGTAATTTAACTTACCCTGCAGGAGACTTAAGTTTCTTGCAACCTTTCCTATAAATGTCTTTTGAGCTGTATGGTGCAGTTACCTTAGCAGGTCATTAAATGCAACTTGTCTTTTGTATTAACCTATTAAGGTAAGGAATAATTACAGATTCATTTGAAAAATTTATTTAAGAATTGATCAAATACGTACTTCATAACAAAAGAAAAGTCTAGCTTAGTATTATTTTTTGCAGTGGAAAAATTTATTTTCTGGAAATATTTTTCCCTCTTCCTGTGCATTCATTAGTCACTGAAATTTTAAGATTCATTCTTGTTTCCTACATCAGAATCACTTTGTCTTATGTGATACACAGTGTAACATTAATTTTAGTCATTTTTTGTCTGTTTTTATCTAATTTTAGTCTATTTAATAATGATTCAAAAATAATAATTCTGTCCTCCTGTGCAAAAAGAAGCATTGAGAATCAGATCCTAGGAATTTTGATGTTTAAAATTCACAAATTTTTCTCTTAATTCCAGTAAATTTTTTCAGGTAACACAGGGGTCCCATCTTTTTGGGAGATGTTGGATTCAGCTTTTTGTGGCTTATCTAGCATGCCCAACTCTGGCTTTATAACTTGCTTGATCTGAAATCAGACTTTTGTTGTTTGTCTATATGCTGCCTTCCCACTAGGACTTCTAGCAGCAGAAAGTAGGTATCCCTTCATTTTCCTATAAGGCTTATCTTTCTGCAAGTGTTTGGCTTTGCATGTTTAAAAATATTCAACTTGATTTCTCCTTGGCTGTTAGATGTTTGATTTAAATTTTAACACTGCCTACTAACAAAATGAAAAATAATGTATGTTTAATAAGTATACAATTTTTAAGACATTACTGAATGAATCAAAGTTAATAACGTCTTTGACAATACATCTGATGGACACAGGCAGTATTAAAATTTTAACTTCATTTAATATTACTCATCTAAATTTCAAGAATATATATATAATAAATATTAGGGAGAAGATATGCTTGCTTCTTCTAGTTTGTTTTCAAGAAAACTTTTCAGAGTGAGTAAATGTATATATAAGTGATCTATTCATGTCATTACTTTTAAAATAACTTTTAATATCCCTGCTGGATTTTTTGCCATTGGTTTAAAATGATTAATACGGATTTATTCAATGTATTTGTGCTATCATGTCCATAAAGAATTTGTGCCGTAAAGTAATTGGTTTTGTAAACAATAACATGACAAACAAGACTTCATTACAAAGTGACATACTTTGAGTATGTCAAGAAATTAAAGGTTAAATTACAACACAAAAAGTTTAGAAGGATTGAACTTGTTGTTTCTTTAAACTTGATTTCATTAATTGGGCTTGATTAAAAATCAAAATGTCATCAAACTTTCATCAAACAAATACTGTTGTTTTGACCACAGTTCGGTTTATGTTTGAATTAGGAGCCTCTTCCAGTTGTACACTATAGCTTTATTAATTTATATTTTAACTATTTTTATTTTTATTTAATCAGTAAACTCTGTCATGACATTTGGA
Source organism: Potorous gilbertii (assembly GCA_028658325.1). Classification (NCBI taxonomy): domain Eukaryota; kingdom Metazoa; phylum Chordata; class Mammalia; order Diprotodontia; family Potoroidae; genus Potorous; species Potorous gilbertii. The sequence goes on from CM053771.1 coordinate 358,077,784, forward strand.
GGTGGAAATAGGCAGGTGGAATTTGGCATTGTACTTCATTTCATAAGATCATAGATCTTGAACTGAAAGGAGCTACCTAGTCCAACTCATTTTATAGCTCATTTTATAGATGAGGAAATTGACGTCAAGGGAGGTTAAGTGACTCACCTGATGTCAAACAGGAAGAAGTCTTACACTTTGAGCCCAGACCTTGGGGCTCCAGGGTCAGCTTTCTTTCTCCTAGGCTAACATGGGCATTTATGTCATTTGGCCTATTTGAGTTAGCAAAGCATTTAGTGCCCCTGGTTTATCTACTTACAGAGAAATCTTTTACATTTCTGTATAAAAAGATAGGCTGTTTTGGCAGGATGCTATGTAGTAATAATATTGAATGTGACTATTATAACCATGGCATATGAAATACTTAAAGAAAACTATAGCCTATCAACTACCAATGTGATAACATGCTGTAATAATTCATTTAGTATTGGTCACATTTGCAAAGTAATGGGGTAGATTAAAGTAGTTATCTTGATGACTGAAGCAAACTTTTTAAATAACCAAAATAATCTAGTTGTTTTTATGTTTTTTTTAATACATCACTATAAACGTAGACATTGTTTTAATCAAATATCAAGCATAAATTCTGTGCCTGTCACTGGAGAATATGAGAGAAATGCAAGACATGTTCTCTCTATGTTACTGTGCTCTCCAAGTTTTTGTTTAAATATTTTGCCCTATTCTTCTGCCTTTGCTTACAGTTATTTTTAGTTGCCCAGAATTCTCTCCTCTCTTATTTGATTTTTTTCCCTTTTATAATCAAAATTTCCTAGACTAAAAGCTCCTTTTAACTTTAAAGACCAGCAAAAGTAAGAATATATATAATTATTATATAGGGTGGAATAGGAAAAATGTAAATAGTTAATAGATAGATTTGTACTTTTTTACTTTTTCCATAATAATAGCAGAAGACTTTTGGAAGCCATTTATACCAGTCAGTATTTTAAAGGTAGTAAAGTAAGTGCCTGATTACAGATCTGATTTGTTTAATTATGCAAAATGAGAATGTGAATTGAGGAAAATGGGGGAGGGGGCAGAGTTGGACGAGGAAACGCCTAAAGGCAGTGCTTTCTAAGTAAGTTTGTCCATATATACAGTAAAGATAGATTTGACTATATAAAATGAACCACATATGATTAATACATTTGAAGTTAGAAAGTAAATAAAAATTAGAAGCCATTATATTATTAAATATTGGTTACCTAAAGGTAATTGCTTTGGGGAAACATGATTTGGGGTGAAAATTTTTTAACATTTATTACAAGGCTTTTAAAATGGAATAAAAAATTTGGGACATGACTCTAAAAGCTTTTCCTTCTAATTTTTAATTCTGTATAAATTTGCCCAGAATACTCTCTGGGATTGACTGATTTATTTTGCTTCTCTCCATCTATAAACAGATTTGTGTGGAGATTTTTATATGATAATCTTTTGAGGTTTCTTTTTACAAACTAACTAGATTCTCTCTCATTCATGTAGTTCTCATAGGTATTATTGCACTACCTTCCTCTTTACCCCCAACAACTGATATCACTCCAGATGCTTAGGAATAGTGGCACTTTTGCTATCCTGACCATATAGTCTTCAACCTCAACAAATCTATTGACTCCATTGAATTTACATTATCCCACCTTAGACCTATCCTTCTTATGAAACTGTCCCGTATCACATGTGCTGAATTTCCTGACCTTACTCTCATTACAGCCTCTTATCCTTTCACCTGTCACACTCATGCTAAACATGCTTTGCCCCCCTCTTCTTTACCCTGGTTTCTTGATCTTTCCCTGTTTTCTCCAGACTGTCTCCCCCAATCAGACTTCCCTTGCCTCAGTACTCACATTTGACCCCAGAAATCCCCATCCTACAATCCCTTCCCCCCAATCCTCCAGTAGTCCCAAATGTATGATCCTCATCCCTGGATAATCCCTATCATCCAATTGCTTCACTACTCTGTTGCTGAGCATCCCTAAGAAAAGTTGTGAAGTTGAGTTTAAGACCTCAAAAGTGCTAGATCTTCCTCTACTTGGTTCTTATTGACTCCCTGTCATGGTACAGTGAAAAGAGCACGGGTTCTGGAGTCAGAGAACCTGCATTCAAATTCTATCCCAGACAGCCACTTGAGTGACTTTGTGCAAATTGCTTTACCTACCTGAGTCTCAGTTTCCTCATCTGTAAAATAAGAGGGGGATGAGATGTTGTCTTAGGTTCCTTTCAGCTCTGATTTTATGGTCACTCCTCACATAAATATTCAGGACCTTTTTCTCTCCTCCAAATCCTCCATATTTATAGTAGTAATTTAGTCTGTATATTTAGTCATTATTCACTAAAAATATTGAAGCAATTAGACAAGAATTTTCCCCAAATCCTACCCTCTTTCAGCTTGTGACCCTAGATGTCATCCTTAACCCCTCATTCTGTTACCCTCACACAGAAATATCTCATCTGTTGCTGAGACCTGTCAGTTTACCTTTGTAACATCTCATATACACCCTCTTCCCTCTTCTGACCCTGCCACCACTCTTGTGCCTTATCAACCAGGCAGTAGCTTTCTGGTTGATCTGCCTGCAGGTGAAAGTCTAACCATGTCACTGCTGCTCCAGCAGCTCCCTGTCACCTGCAAGATCAAATATAAAATCCTCTTGTTTGGAGTTCAGAGCTACTACCTAACTTCATGCACACACATCCCTTCTAGTCTTCCACTTCACACCAGCACCGCCCCTCCACACGTTCTCTGACTCAGTAACATCAGCTTCTTTGCTGTTCGTCGCACAAGACACCTTATCTCCATACTTTGGGAATATTCACTGGCTGTCCCTCATGCCTGAAATGATCTCCTTTCTCATTTCTGCCTCCTTGCCTCCCTGACTTCCTTCAAGTCTCAACTAAAATCCCACCTGCTACAAGAATCTCCTTAATTCTAGTGCCTTCTCTAGTTGATTATTGCCATTTTATCCTTTACATAGCTTGCTTGTGCATAGTTGTTGCATGTCATCTCCCCCATTAAATTATCAGCTTCTCAAGGGAAGCGATTGTCTTTTACCTATCTTGGCATCTCCTGTTTAGCAGGCTTCCTGGCACATAATAGAAGCTTAAAAAACTGTCTGTTGTCTGAATGACTGATTCATAGCTTTTCAACATCTCTCTTTTTTTCCCCTCATGCTCACAGAGGAAACATCCCTCTTTCCTAAGGCCAGTTCCTATACTTCTGCCCTTGGTTTCTCCTGGGTCTGTCTGTCTGTCTGTCTCTGTCTCTCTCTCTCTCTCTGTCTCTCTCTCTCTCTCTCTCACATGCGCACACACACGTACAACTTGAGCAGAGCCACATAGCTAGTAAGTGAGGCTAGATTTAACCTTGGGTTTTCTTTACTCCAGGTTCAGTACTTGAGCCACTGCATCACCTCGATGCCTTCATCTAAGTTATTGATAAAATGATGAACAGAATAAGATCCAGGACAGAAACCCCTCATCCAAATTAGATCGCTCCATTCACTCGCACTCATTTAACCAATCCCAAATCTGATTAAGCTGCCGTCCTTCCTATATCTATCCATCTTGTTTGTAAGAATATTACACAAAATTTGGTCGGAGCTTCTGCTGAAGTCAGGTCATGTGGAGGCGTTACCCTCACAGGCCCAAAAGGAAAGAAAACTCTGAGTCTGGCATGACTTTCCAGTGAATCAGTCTGTACTGAGCATTACCTCTTTTCCTAACTGCTCGCAAACCATCCTTTAAGATGCATTCTAGAACTTTACCCCAAGTCAGCGTTAAGCTCATTGGCCTTTCTGGTGTGACAGATCTGTCTTCCTCTCTTTGAAAGCAAGGCTGTCTTTTCCTTACATTTTTCCATTGGGGATTTCATAGCAGTGATTCATCAAGCGCATGTGCTTATTCTTACAGTATTCTGGAAGCAGTTGACCCAAGTCTAGTGACTTGAACACCCTGAGGACGCACTGACTTTGGCTTTCCATCCCCAGTTTTCCTTAGCGTGAAGATCACGACCTTTACAGAAGGAGAGCCACGCCCTTCATCTTCTCTCAGTCATCCTGGACAAGCAGTGGTCTGCTTCTCTTGCCTTCACTATATAGTTTTTAAAAACCATTTTGGTTTTCTTTAGCATCTTTCATAAACCTTGGCTCACTCTCACTCTAGACTTTAGATTTCCTGACTCTTTACCCATAGGCCTGAGCCACTTCTTTGTTCTTGTCTACAGCTCTTTGTTTTTCCTTTCATCCTGACTATTGATCTTTTTATAATCTCATTAATGAACCTCCCTGTAGAGCCACATCTTATCTTTAGCTACCCTTTTCTTCCGTGTTGAAATCATGTTGGCCTACTTTGTAACAGTTTCATTGTTGAGAATCTCCCATTCATTTTGAGTTGACTTTTCTTTTCAGAGTACCAGGACTTAGCTTTCTAAAATCTGCTTTCCTAAAATTCAGATCATGCCTGACATCCACCTCTCCCACTATAATTAATTAACTCTGGGTGTGGTGGTCCGTTCCCTAGGTTTCTGCTTCATCATTCAGCATTTCTTCTGCTGGTCAGAATCAGATCTGAGGTAAACCTTCCCCTCATTGCGTCTTCTACCTTCTGAAAGTTGAAATGGTCAGCAAGGCAGAGCTTTCAAGACGAGAAAAATTCATTAGATGTTTGTCTAATCATGTGCCCTACATAATTCTATGTAATTATTCCTTCATTTGCATACTCATTCCTGGACAGACTTTTTAAAATTACTCTTGTAGTGATCTGTCAGAACATTATTGCTCGACATAGGTATGATAGAAATAGTGGAAATTTTGTAACCAAATGATTCACAATTATATTGATAAAAGTCATTCAGATAACAAAGTTAAAAGTAAAATTGGTGATTTTTTCCTGTTGAGTCTGTAGCATTTTTTTTATTCCTCAATCTCTTTGGGTTCTTAAAAATACTTTCAATGAGTTTTGATTGATTGTACAGTTTTAGAAGTTAGAAAATACAGAATTACATTGAGAAATCTTGTAACTTATGAAAATTGCATCATTGCCTGTTGAGACTTCTGTTTTTAATCAGCCTGTCAGTAAACATTTATTAAGCTCTTACTGTGATCCAGGAACTGCACTAAGTGCTGTTAAATACCAAAAGTAAAAGGGAATCCCCACTCATGAGGAGTTCAGTCTAATAAAGGAGACTGCATGCAAATAACTAAGTATAAACAATCTATATAGAAGATAATTTGGAAACAATAGAGGAAGGCAGCAGAATTAAGGGAGGTTAGGAAAGGGTTCCTGTAAAAGGTAAGACTTTAGCTGGGACTTAAAAGAAGTCAAGGAGGCAGAGGTGAAAAGGGAGTGTTTTGGGCATAAATGATAGCCAGTCTGGAGGTGAATGCCTGGTTCAAGGAACAGCACATAGGCTGGTGTCACTGGATCAGAGTCAGACAGTGGGGAAGGCTGTGAGGTGTAAGAAGATGACAAAGGAAGGTACAGATTATGGACAGCTGAATGTCAGTATTTTATATTTGATCCTGAAGGAGACAGGAAGCTGCTGAAGTTTATTTTGTAGCGGGGTGACTTGGGAAGACATGTGCTTTAGGAAGATCATTTTGACAGCTGAATGAGAATGAAAGTCATCTTCAGTGTCATCTCTCTCCTTCCTGGGCTAAAAAGATGAAGAGAGAGGCACAGCTAAAGGGATTCCCAGCTTTACTTCCTCATCCATTCAGAAGAAAGTAAGAGGCAAAAGAAGAACTATAGAAAAAACTGGGCAGGTCCATACCACTCTAGAAAGAGTAGCCGATCTAAGCACAGACTTGTATAGCTTCATTTACTATACAGTTGTCATGGTGGTGGTGTTTTTTAAATCAGATTTGAATTTTTAAAAAGTGACCGTTTTTTATCATCTGTTCTGCAGATTTGATTGTCTTTTTTGAATTAAAATCAACTATGTTAAATCCCTAATGTGGATAGCCAAGTCATTTTGCTTCAAGCCTCAAGTCTCCAACTCAAATGGTTATATAAATACTACAAAGATCTAGATTTTTTTATGATGGAAATTATTTTTTACCTTAAAATCTTAATTGCCCTCATCCTGAATTCCCAATCAGCCAGTCACTATTTGTTCAAGAGACCCAAAATCATATTAATTGACATAAGTAAAAACAGTTAGAAAGATGAACCTACAACAGAGTTTGTCTATCACATAAAAAAGTTATCTATAGGAGACAGTGTGATACAGTGGATAGAGACCCCAACCCCTTAGAGTCCTCATCTCAGTTAAAGTACCATCTCTGACATATATTGACTGTCTGACACCAGAAAAATCACTTAACCTCTCCATGCCCAAGTCAAACCTCTAAGAAAGAGAGTTGAAGAATAGTTACTGTTCTTCACTGGTGTAGAAACTATTCTTTGCTGGAATCGATAAGTATTTATTAAGCCTGTTATGTTCCAGGCATTGTGCTAGGAATTGGAGATTCAGATACAAAAAATAAAATAAAACCATTTTTACACTCAGGAAACTTTAGAGATCTGGAACTAAAATTAGGTATCATAATGTAGATTAATGTAATATAATTCCTTAATGAGATTAGCTGATAGAGAAGGGAGTTATATCAAGTTAAGATATGTTCATGATTATTAGTACTTCAGAAGACAGTTCCACCCATGTAAGGAGAGTACTTTGAAAAGATGTTAATACCCTCTAGATTATATAGCTTTTTAAAAAATTGAGATATTTATCCTATTAGATTATTTTCTTAATTTTTATTAAGCAATATTTTCCCCCCTTCCTTTAGTGAGATAACTCAGTAAAAGAAATAACAAAACAAACTAGAGAACTTTGTAAATTGCAGCTATTTTAGTTTTAGGGAAAGCCTTCTTACAGTTAGAATACTAGACATTAACCTTTAATCAAAAAAAAACTACTACTTTTTATTTTAAAGATTCTGTTTTTCGCTAAATGTTCACCCTCTAGTGTTCTTGCCATTTTAGACCGTAAGTAGAGATGCTACCTTTAGTATTTCTTGGTAGACCACATGTTCTATGAAGTTAAGGAACTTCCTCTACCAATAAGTACTTTCTCTGCAATTTATAGTCTTAGAAAGTTGCTTGGGGACCTGAAAAAGTGAAAAGTGTTCAGTTATTTGCCCAGGGTCACAGAGCCAGTGTATGTCAAAGGCTGACTTGAATACTTGAATTCACTGGACTCATTTTAACTCAACTCTTTCAGACAAGGTAGCAGAACTTGTTAGTTTTTTTCCCCCATTCACTCTAATTTGACAATAGGTAATCTCCCATGTTACATTGTAATCTAGAGATTAAGAATAACATTTATGATGTTGAATTTGGGCACCACCTACCAGAATCACTTGTCTGGCATTTGTTTTTGTTTTTAATGCCATCTCTCTTATGTTAATGTCCTTGGTTTGTAGGTGTGAAGTCAAAAAGTGACGACTATCCTTGCTTACAAAGACTGCCAAACTTATGTTCCCACTAATAGTATTAACCAGGGATTCTGCAATATCAGTAATTCTGTACTTCGTATCTTTCCCCAAATAGGTAGAGATGGATGAAATAGAAATTATTTTTCCATGTCTTTGCATATTAATGGTAGCAAAGTAAAGCAGCTATATTTTCCATTAAAGCTGGTCAATAAGAAAACTCAAGTTTGGTTACAAGTAGTAAGTATTGTGTGCTGTATATACAGTCAACTTTATTCTCTCTCAAGAAAACCCTTATTGAGGGAGTCATTAACAGAAATGCTCAAAACGAGTAGTTACAATTGCCTATGGTTGGACTTGATACTCACTCCTTCCAGTCTTATTCCATGATTTTATTGTATACATTGTGGACTATCTATTGGTGATTTGAGATACTTAGATCATTTTCATGAACAAAGATTAAATAGTTTCATCATTCCTGAAGATAATTGAATCATAAGATACTTTATGAACATATCTAAAGTGAATTACAAAAGTGACATGGGAAAACATATAATAATTATACTTATTTAGTACTTAAAGCTGGGTAGCAAAATTAAAAATTTGAAATCAGACAAAACAATCCTATCTGTGTTTTATTGTTTTTACCTTCAAGTCAATAATTTTGGAGGTTATTAAACCTAATTTACAGTCTAATTTGATACACAATGATCCTTTGTAACTTACCTTTAGTTGATGAGGTGAAATAAGGAGGCAGTATTAGTATCCAGATAAGACAAAAATCTAGATCCTTTAGAAAAGTTATTGTAGCAAACCAAAACAACTATATCATTGTTAAAAAGAAATGAAATGACTATATCATTGAGTACTATAGAACTCAATAAGTTTAGCCTTCAGTGAGGGTTCTGGCCTTTACAGTTCTAATGTTAATTCTTTGTATCGACGTGGAAGATTCTGTTCCAAAGATTAGTTTACCAATGACTTTGTGTTCTAGCAATTTATTTTCTGTTTGTTTACCTGTAGGAGCAGTCTCACAGGTGCTAGACAGCCTGGAGGAAATTCATGCACTTACAGACTGCAGTGAAAAGGACTTAGATTTTCTACACAGTGTTTTCCAGGATCAGCATCTCCACACACTGCTAGATGTAAGTCCCTTTCCATCCATAACTTGTATATTTAACATACCAGTTTACTTTCAGCAAGTTTCTAGATCTTTTTTATTTGTCCTCATCCTATAAGAAAGAATGTGGAAAGAGCAACATAGATTGAATATCGAAACCCAATTAATTACATATATTTTATCTTGTGAACATAAAGTGCACTGGTCAGTCACAGTGAAGCTTAAGAATTCTTATCATTTGCTTAGGTTTCTGAAACCATTTAGATGTTTTGATCATGCATACCTTAAATCCTGTAGCTAAATAGTACTTACTGAAGTAAATACTTTATTAGGTCTTTGGTAATTAATTCACTGATACTCTGTTAGTATTTTGAAATAGAAGCAGTCAATTTTTTTAATGTATATGATTTTTATAATTCTGAACCATTTTGTTGGATTTTCAAGCTTTTCTTCAGTCAGCTAATAAAGCCTTATCCTATTTCATATTCTTTCAGCTTTTTCCTACCTATTTTGAAGGTTTTTATTTTTAATGGTTTGCCTCATTTTAGCACAGCTATGCCAGTAAGTGTTTTTAACAAGAAAACATTTGATGGCCTTCGGTGTCAAAGAGTATAGGAACATATAGACTGCATTAAATGTTTAGCATTCATGTATGTAATTTGCCATTCATTCATGAAGTCAATATTTATTGTGTCTGCTAAGTGCAAGGCATTGTGCCAAGCCCTAGAAATAACATAACAAAAATGAAGAACAAATTGCTGTCATCAGCACATGTCCTTTATCCTGGAATGCATATGTAGATAGATACAAGATGATTTGAGGGAGAAGAGAGCACTGGTGACTAGGGAGATCAGAGAAAGAGGGACTTTCAGAAGTGACGCCTGAACTTGTCCTTGGAGGAAGATAGAGATTCAAAGGCGAAGATGAGGAAAGGAGGCATTCCAGCCTTTTTAAAAATGCATGGTGGGAAGATGGGATCTTGATTTGGAGAACACCATCACAGCAAGTTTGCCTGAAACATGGCCTGCTTGAAGGGGAGCTCAAATCTGACCTCAGATACTTACCAGCTCTAAGTGACCTTGGTTAAGTCACCTCCCCCTGTTTGCTTCAGTTTCCACATTTATAAAATGAGCAGGAGAAGGAAGTGGCAGAACCACTCTAGGCTCTTTGCCAAAAAAAACCCAAATGGGGTCACAGAGAATCAGACATGATAACAGAATAATAACAAAAACCTGACCCTGGCGGTCCAATATCCATTTGCGTATTGCCTTATATCGCATGGTACTTCTCCGTAAAGAGAATGTTGATTTTTAACCAGAGCCAAGGTCATAAATCATAGACATATATTTAAATCTAGAAAGGATATTAGAGACCTCTCATTTTACATGTGAGGACACTGAGACACATGTTGAAATTTTACCAGGGTTGCACAGTTAGTAAGTGTATAAGGCAGTATTTAAGCCAAGGCCTTCCTGATTCCAAAGTCCAGTGCCTTCTTCCATTCCTCATGAAATCTTTCCAGTTCCACCTCAACTACAACTAAGTTGGCCTCCAGCTAGAATTTTTTGTGTCCATAACTTTCTCATACTGTCTGTATCCCCAGGATGTTATATCAAAACTAGTTGTATCCAATTTTCAGGCCCTGTCAAAGCTGACTTAGAGTTTCTCAGTTTTGCACCTGAAAATAGCTTGTCCACACAAGTTATTTTAAACCCTAATTCCTCACATTAGCACCCCTTAACAGTTTCTGTTACCTGTGCCTACACTTAACCACTTTAGTAGGAAGTAGTCGCCCCGCTCCCTTTCTGCCATCCTGAGTTCTAGGAGTAGTCCAGCTGGATGTAAGTGTCTGATTTATTCACGTGGAGTAACTACCTCATTGATGTGTCCTTCTTCGTTGACAGTCTCAGATGCTTACAGAAACCCAGCACAGAAAACATCGAATTAAACTCTGAATCAGTGGGACTCCATTTCCCTTCAGTGACAGGATATTTAATTTTGCCCTTGATAACTAATTTTAATTAGCAATATTATGAAACAGCCTCAAATTAGAATCATACCAAAGCACAATTTATCACCCATTATGATTTATATCGCGTCAAACCCATATTGAAAAAATTATGCTTATAAAAGAATCTACAGAATGCACCATGCTGAGCAGGCTCCTTGAAGCACAGTCAGTCCTGGTGTGAGAACTCTCTCCATCAATACAAACTTTTATCTCCTCTGTGATTTAGTGTTGAGTCCTAGCCAGAGTCCTCTAAGATACTGAAAATATGCCTCAGAGGCAAGATTTAAGGCTATTTCTTCCTGACTCCTAGCACAGCGCTCGATCCTTTACACCAGAGTTCCTCTAATAGAATCAAAATGCAGTCAAATCCTGCTTAGCTTCTTACCATAATTTAGTGTGGGAACTGAAAATCATTATTTTATTTTAGCCAAATGTAGAATGATGATCCATAGTTGCCAAAGTAGCTCCACAGTTTAAAGGGTTCACATGTACACATGTGCGCACACGCACAATTTCATTCTAGCCTACTAGCATTTCATGAAGTTTTATAAAACCCTTTAGCTCTTAGTGACCGAGTAGGGAGACAGAGTACTAAGTGAGTCCTTGACATGTCTGTCAGTGTGTACACCTCGAAAAAATTTTTTTACAGTTCCTAATTTAAGTGATGTTCCCTTTATAGCATGCCTCAGTTATCCTGTCTCTTTTACCAGTTTGCTTTAAAAGCTTATTTTCTTGCTGAAGGCAGTTTATTTCACTCTGTAATTTGTCTAGCCCCTGACCTCATTTCTTCTCTTCAGATTTCAATTCTTCCTCCCTTTCAATTTTCTGCCATTATCCTTGGTCATCCACTTTTCAAGATTCCCAAATCCAAGCACTCAGTAAAATAAACTTGTTTTTTTTTTTATCATCTTATTACTCACACTGTAAAATCTGCAGTGTTCATCAAGTAAACCTTCAAATGTCCTCTAAGGAAAAATATCTCTTTATCATGTTTTAAGGCAGATCCTGTTTTAAGTTCTTCCCTGTGCTCCATCTGAACCTTTGGCTGAGGGCTGTGACTATTATTACCCTAATTAAATTTTGTCTCATGCACTTTAATGATGAAGGTTCTAGCAACTCACCAAGTCTTATAGGCTCCTACCAAGTAATCTTACAATCAATTTCGCAAAGGTCCTACTGACATTGTGACCCAAGGTGTTACCTTTCTATACCTCCATCATGATTTTCCCAGGGTAAGTGCCAACCAGGATTTATTTAAGTACATTATTGATCCTATGTAATTTTATCTAAAAGGTGAATTCTTCCTATACATGATAAATGGGTCTTCCATGCAAGCATTTTCCAGGTTCACCTGTAGTATCTGAATTCAAGTCATTTATTATGCTGTTACCTTCCACTTTTGACCTATCCTAGTAATTCCCAAAGACCTTATCCCCTGCTCTAGCCCAGTTAATATCTTCCTCAGTTTTTGCTGTAATTTATATAGTCTTGCACTGGCCCAATGTGAGTCCAAACTCTATTGTGTTGTAACTGTCCCATTGTATTTGCACATCACTGCCTTAAAGTTAATTCTAAGTCCTTCCCCAGTTCCCATGGTTCCACCCTATCTTGAATTCTGCAGATGCTGTATTCCCATAGCCCTTCTTACAGTTGTTTTGGCATTTGTATCTGCCTTGAAGGTATTTGGAGTAACTCAAATCAATTTCTAAGATAAAGAACCTTATTCCTCTTTAAAATCTACCTCTTCCAAGTGTAATAAAGTTGTATTTTAAAATAATACATTCTTAACATTAACATCTTAACATCTTAATGTAGGTTGCTGAATATTTTATTAAAGGGCCTCTTTCCTTGCATTCTAAGCCTAGACCTGGGTCTTCATTTAACTTATTCCTTTTCTTTGCCCTAGCTTTAGAGCAGCTTCTCCCTTAGCCACCATAATAATCCATAATTTGTCATCTTAGGCAATTCTTATTCATTTCCTTCCATAAATCCATAGAAGTTCTCCTTATCACACTGGAGGCCTTCCTCTGTCATTTTAATGTTTGATGGATACTAGTAGAACACTTACGTTATCCATCAGTTGTCCTTTGCTCTTGTTAGTTGATCCCCCCACTTCCTTTTCAGTTCATTTGTGATCTTAATGTTCTCTTATACCATGCTTGCAAATTATTGTTGGTAATAAGTCATGGTCTCCATGCGTCCTTTCATTACCCTTTTGGTCATTCGCAGTTAGGATTTCTCTGAAGTCACGGTATAATGATACCAAGAGAATACTGGTGTTAAAAACTGAACATTAGCGTAGTTAGTATCTTTGAAAGTACTATACAGTGTCCCCAAAGCAATCCAGCCTGCTATTCATTTTAGGCCCAAATCATTGTCAGTTTGAAGTCCAATATATCCAGTATATCTGTGCCAATGGACTGATTCAGGGGTCTGTTCATCCTATTGCTACCTAGTGTATGGTGGACAACATACTATTTTATTAGCTTCTATATCTAAGTGTTTTGAAACCTGCAAAGGATTATATGTTTACACAGATTTCACATAGATCCATAAAGTTCTATGATACTTCCATAAAACTGACCAAATCATAACAGCACAGCTAAAAGACTTGTGGTTAAGTGGAATGAAGCATATATTGAATATCTATGTAAGCAAGGTGATTGCTGTCCTCTTTGTCCATGAAAGTTCACCTTTTTCAAGATGTTTCTAAATTCCTAACTGCTCAGAATTTCTTTCATCACTTTATATTTATTTATATGACCATTTTGTTAATTGATCAGTAAGCATTTAACTGTTTGCCATGTGTGAGCATACTTTGTGCTGAAGATACAAAGAGAAAAGTGAGACAGTCATGGCCTTCAAGAGCCTTACAGTCTTACAGGGGAGGTAACACGTACATAGAGGAATATACAAAATAAAATTTTTTGAGGAAGAAGACTGGCAAGCTTCATGTAGAAAGAGACTTGAACTGAGCCTGTAAAGAAAGTAGCTATTCTGAGACATAGGGATGAAGAGAGTACATTCCAGGGATGGAGTACAACCAGTACAGAGATGTGGAGACAGAATAGAAAATGCACTATATAAGAAACAGTACAAAAGCCAGTCTGACTGAACCAGGGGAGGAATGTTTAGTAAATCTGGAAAGGGCTTTAAATGCTAAATAAAGTTTATGTTTGTTCCTAGAAGTAATATGAAGCCATTGAAGTTTATTGAGTTTGGGAATAACATGTAGGAGTACTGCTTTGGTGGGTATGCAGTAGATTAATTGGATCAGTAATCGAGTATGTTAATACGCTCAGTACCCATGACACCCTTACACTTGTTCTGAACACCCAATCCATCTATCTGTTCTGTTGTTGAAAGATAAAAACAAAATACAAAATCAGTAATTCATCGCACTGAACAACAGAGAGCCTACTCTGTAGGTACAACACTGCTTTAGGAGTTGATAGAAAGAAGGGATTTAGACACAGTCTTTCCTCCCATGAAGGTAACAGTCCAGTAGAAAAATGTTACACACAGGTAATAACAATATATGATCATTGTGTAAGAGAAGCAGAGGCAAAGAGCTGTGGTAGATAACAGGCTCGAAAGGTCATTACTGGTGATGGGAATCAGGGAGGGCTTTGTGGAGGAGAGAGCATTTAGATAACAACTAGAAATCCAGTATTCCAACTGAGAGAGGATGGAAGGCTTTCCAGTTACCAGAAACAGTGTGAGCAAAGGAAGTCAGGAAAATGCCTTTTGGGGGCAAGATACAGTGATCAACAAGACCCAGTCCCTGACTGTAATTACATTAACTCAAATTTGTGAGACGTTAAGGTTGGCAAAAAGTACTTTTGTCACAGCAACCCTGTGAAGTAGCTTACCATCTAATTATCTTCCAGGAAAAATTGGATTACCATTCATCTGCAACAAACATAATAAAAAATAATTTATTAAGTACCTACTGCGTTCTAGATGCTGGGTAAACAAAGGGAGAAATGAGACTCCCTGACTTCAAGGAGCTTATAGCTCTTGAGGAGGATCTGCCCTACCCCTCCATGGACTTTACTGGACTGACCAAAAGGTCCTTGGCACTCCTAGTCTAGATGACCTCTAATGTCTCTCCTAACCCTTAATCTATGAGACACAATTGGATAGATAGATAGATAGACATATATGTGTGTGTGTGTGTGTGTGTGTGTGTGTGTGTGTGTGTGTGTGTGTCTATATATATATAGACACACACACACACGTATGAAGAAAAATGGGTCATGCAACATTGAGGGAAGTTGAACATTTTAAATAATCTAGTAATTAATCATTCAAGTCTCACCACATGATCATCCGTCTTTTTTCTTCTCATTTTATTTATAGTTGGAAAGTCATGAGGGATTACTTCTCTACACCATAACTGTTCAAACAACTGAAGCCAACTCCCATGTCCCATTCTGAGTCCTTCTTCTCCATAGGTTTCCAAGGGCTAAGGAATCCATCACCAAGTGAACTGTCTGCTGGTGATGATGCTACACTGAGCATGCCAGTCATCAAAAACAGGTTGTTAGAATCTCTTAGAGGTTATGTTTTCTTGACCAGGCATTCAAGAACCTAGAGCCACCTCCCCAACACAAGAAAGCAAAGAACTTTGTGGGGTCTGTGGAATGGAAAACTATTCTTAAGCCTGAATGATTTTTCTCTACATACTAAATTTTTCACATCCTAATCTTTCTTAAGGATCATCCTTATTTTTAGAGCAATCATCCAATAACATTAATAGATCATTGGATAGATACCCCTATAATCCCTATCCTTCACTCTTTCCTCAATAGCTTTCCTCCTTTCTTTGTGTCCTACCCATTCAGTGGGTAGAATGCCAGGCCTGAAGTCAGGAAGATTCATCTTCATGAGTTCAGATCCAGCTTCCGATTCATATTAGCTGTGTAACCTTGGGCAAGTCACTTAACCCTGTTTGCCTCAGTTTCTTCATCAGTAAAAGGAGATGGAGAAGGAAATGGTAAACCATTTTCTTTGCCAAGAAAACCTCCACTGGGGTCATAAAGAGTCAGATGTGACTGAAACAACTGAAAAACAAAAGTAATTAAAATGAAATGAAACAGGAACAAAAAAGGAATTTGCACATAATTAAAATAGAGATCTGCAGGTTGTTCATTAAACATTAAAGAATATTAAATTGAAATTATTTAATTCAAAAGAATGTTAAAGACTACGCTAAAATATAGCTTTATTTCTCCAGTGACATTCCATTCCTCAGACTTAACTACATATTTCAGTTTAGAAGAATATTTTGAAAATATCCAGCTGTACAAAAAGAAAACCATCTGTTTTCAAATACTTTAATATTAAGACTTTTATGACAAAAGGCATAATAGGATGGTATAATGAAAAGAGCCTGGAATTTGTAGACAGAAGACCTCGGTTTTCATACCAACCTTGTTAGTGATTGCCTGTGTCATTTGAAGGAAATTACTTAAACTCTCCTGGGCTCCAGCTTCCTTATCTATAAAATGAAGAGGTAGAACTTAGATCATAATAACTCACATTTGAGTTTCTTTTCTTGTACCCTTTACCTCACAATCCTTTTATATCGTCTGCCATTTTCTCTTTCTTTACTCATCTTTGACAAAAAGGTAGTCCTTCAGCCATTGAAAGCTTGATTCTCCTGCATGTATACGTAATCCTGTCCCCTCATGACTTTTCTGCCATCTCCACTCTCTCATCTTTGATGTCTCCCCATACACTGATTCCTGATACATAAAACACCCCGAAATTTCCTTTGTCCTTAAAAATATTCACAGCCTCCCTCTGTCCTGTGAAACTGTCATCCATTTCTTAGCCTGATTTCTAGAAAAAGCTATCTAAATTCATTGCCTCTACTTCCTGTCTTTTCACCCACTTTTCAGGTCTTTGCTGTTTAGCTTACACTTCATCATTCAAATGAAACTTTTCTCCAGATTTACCAGTGACTTCTTAATTACCAGTTCTAAAAATCTTTTCCTATTCTTCATCTTTCTTAGTCTCTGAAGGATTTGAAATTGTTGATCACCCTGTCCTCCTAGAATACTCTCTTCTCTTTGAGTTTTCCTGACACTGGTACTCTCCTGGTTTCCTTCTTACCCTCCTCACCATTCTTGCTGAATCATTATCCATGTCACATTGTCTAATTGTGGTTCTGTCCTGGGCCCCTCTTCCCTCTGTCTCTCCCTCTATGATCTTGTCAGCTTCCATAAACTTGTTATCCCTCTGAAGAGCACCATGAAATCTCTATGTTCAGCCTCAGTCAAACTCTTGGAGTTCCAGCTCCACATCACCAGCTTCATGTTAAACATTCCAGATTGCCCACAGACAATCTCAGATTCTTCATGTATAGAACAGAGCTCATTATCTTCAATATCCTATCCCCTCTCTCCAACTTACTGCTCTTTTGAACTTGACTACTTCTGCCAAGGATGCCACTATTCTTCCAGTCTCCCAGGTTCTCCTCATTTCTGTCTGTTTACCATCTCACACATCCCATCAATCCCTTTCTTTAGTCCTATAGCCCCCAACCTTCACTTTACAACTTGGCCAAACTTAGCCCCTTTAACATTGCTTATACAGGATATTCTATCTCCTGATCCCATGCCTTTGTAATGAATATCCCCCCATTCTCTGTTAACCTTTGTCTTATAGACTCCCTCATTTCCTTCAATATACACCTCAAAAAAGGTCTTTTTTCTTTACCTTTAACTGTTTTTGCCCTGTATCCCTAAACTACTTTATATTTTATTTTGTATGTATTCTACGTATACTCACTTACATATTACCTAAAGTACTGCTATGTTGCCTGCTTAGGCAATAGAATTGAAGCTGAATCCTAAAAGGCTGTATCAGTGGAGCATCAACAGTAGTACATGCTGCTATGCAGGAATGCCTTTGAGGACGACCCCTACAAAAGACCACAAGACTCTTTTCTGAGGATTGATCTAGAATAATACGTAGAGACTCAGAGCCAGTAAGCTGTCTGCTTTAATTGGAATGGCGTTGGCCAAGCAACCCATGAAACAAAGAGCAATACAAAATGGTCTTTAGTCCTGGGGCCCTTCTCCTTGTATGATTATTGTACTAGAATGACGGGAAAGGAAACCGAAGGTGTCAAGTAACACATGTTCTGCCTATAAACTTTTATTTGATTATACAAATGGAAGATCCTTGTCTACTGATCAGTTTAAAGAGCTTGGTAATATTTATCTTTACATTCTTGCTCTGAATGAAACCAGAAAAAAAAAGAAACTTAGAGCTAAATGGAAGAATGGTTTATAACCATTATATATATTCCAAAATAGAGCTGGCAAAGTGAATTTTGTCATATGTCCAAAGGTAATAGATTATTTAATTTAATGGACTGTCTATTCACATATTATAGTACTAATAATAAGTACTTGCAGAAAAGACCACCATGAAAATAATTGAAGCCTATGTACCACTATGCTATGTATGCACTAGAAAAATTCAATGAAGTACCTGACAAAAAGCTCCCAATTAAATCAGTGTTCAATCTGATGCTTGATAACTTTAATTGCAATAGTGGTAAAAGGTGAGGATAGAAAGAAATACATGAGAAAATATAGTTCCAGAAGAAAGGGTAGGAGAACTCCAAAACATATTAATTACACTGAAATGTCATGTCTTATACTATACACTTTCTTCTAAAAAAAATTGGTAAGCTCTAGACACCAAATAATATCACAGGCACCACCACCACCCCGCTCAAAAGAAAGAGATTATGGTTTAACAGACAGAAAAAGACTTGCTGCTGATATAGGCATTATTCTGAGTTGATCATCTGTACAACAAAATCATCAACTTCTCAGAGCTAAGATAGGAATTAGTAAAAAAGCAAGAAGGAGAAGAAGAAAGAGACATGTCATGATAGCAGACACTGAATTCTGAACTGTTTTAAAAAGCAGCTGACAGTTACAAATTGGAAATGATCAGCAGGGGAACACCAACAAAAGGTGAACCAATGTAGATCAGACAGAAGGCACCTTGGTTTCAGACATCTGTTTGCTTACTGGTCAGATAGAAGTGGCTGCTAAAGATAACACTGGATTAGAATATAAACTTATCTTTAAAATCTTATGAAAAAGAATGACAGACAGTTATATTCAGAGAATCAGTAGAAAGGAAAATTGATTTAAAGAACACTAGGAAAGATGCCTGACTAAACACTCATCACAAATGCAATTAAGAATATAAAAGATATTATATAGGAATTGTATTAGAGGAGGAGATGAACTGGTGATGCGACAAGTTTAAGGGATGATAGGTGAATCGTCAGAGTGCCCAAGGGTTCCAACACATTGAGTGGACACCTTCTGGTGAATTTATGGAAAGCCATTGACAAGGTCATCAAGTTCAGGCTTTTCATTGTACAGATGGAGTCTTTCTTCTTTTACCCTTCAACTGTTTTTTCCAGTTCTACCTTCTGGATCCAAGGGGAACAAGTCTAATCTCTCTTTCACTCAACAGTCTTTCAGATAGACTATAATCACATTCCCCTTAAGTCTTTTCTTTTCCCAAATAAATGTCCTTAATTTCTTTAGGAATTTGTGGAAGTGGGCCAATTTTTTTTCCTTTTATTAGCAGTTCAGAACATCTTTGAAGTGGCATTTGTCTGTTTGAATGTACAGAACACAAAGAAATAATGGTCAGACATTTTTGAGAGTACACCTATCATACATACATGACGGGTGTGGTGTGTCAGTTTTATTATTGGTAAAAGCAAGTAGTTGGTATGCTGCTGTTTTGGCAAACATGGCCTCATCCATGTGAACACTTCCTTCAGTATTTGGGAAATAACACAGCATTTTCAGTGGTCCCAAAATGCTCCTTAACGTTAGAAGGAACAAAAGGTAAAACTTGGTAGGAATAGGAATCCGCTCCAGTGTAGCTGAGCGGATGGTCTATCTTGCCCTTTTTTTCCCTTCCATAGTTCCACTGCCCAGTTTTCCTTGTAAAATGGAGGTGTGTGAGAAAAATATGTCATTCTTCTCTTCATTCCAAAAAAAAAAATCCAACCAAAAAAAGAAGATCTAAAATAAAAAACCCCCATGGAGCATCGTCATTGTGGCTTTCATCCTGTCTCACCCCAGCCAGCTATCTTAATTCTCTCGGATATGCTCTGAGATCCGATCATTCGATCTCTGCTGTACAGTGACAATGAAGCAGGTGGTAGCTTAGAACTTAGAGAGAATGGCAGGGGTGAGAGGCAGTAAAATGGGAGGATGACGGCTAACTTGGACTTCTCTAAGGATTTAAGCAGAAGCACTCATAGCGTGATGGACCTCACTGAGGGCAGCTTCTTGTGATGATTTTGTTCATCCTTTTTAACTAATGAAATTTCCTTTTGGAGAGTAATGTTAGGTTTTGTGCAATTGGGACCATTCTATGCTGCTGGCTTTTCTACCTTTGTCTGGCATGAGCCACATAGACGTGGACTTAGTTATTTTAAACATTGAATGTCAGCTTAGGGGCCTGAGTTTATTGTATTTTAGTTATCTATTGGCAAAATTGTTAGAGGAAACATAAGTTACAGAATTTTTATCAGGAAACATGGGTGGCTCTGTCTCTGAGTGCCTGACGTACCCAAATGTACCCGTTTTATGAAGAATATTTTAGAGTGGACTTTCTGTATTATCAAACATGCATATAGCAATTCCTTTTTTTAAGGTGGTTTCAACATCAGTGTAGGTAGTTCATGGGAAGGAGCTTCTTTTCCAAAAGTAGGTTGGTACTTTCTTGACATCCTGTATATTATAGTGAACTGAGCATTGAAACATTGTTACTTGCCCAGGGTTACACTCCAAGTATTGGAGGCTCCTCTTAAACACCAAGACCAGTTCTTTACCCACTCGCTGTGCTGCCCTTTTCTGCTCATTGCAGTAAATTCCACTGCTCTCTACTAGTGATCTGGATCTGTGCTCATTTCTTCAAATGGTACAGAGTCCTCCTCATTACAGATGCATAATTTTAATCTCTGTTTTCCACTAATCTTCCAAGTAGTTTCTGCCAAACACACTAGCAGCTCCTTCCTGCATTCCACAGACATTAGTGTAGAATAGTGCTGTGCATTTTTAATTCCTTGTTCTCACTGGACAACCAGCTATCACCTCCTATCTCCTGGAGAGCACTTTGTTTGTTTGGGTTTTTTTGCTACTTCTTTGGTAACAATGTGTCTCTACATTGTCCTTTAGGTCACCTGCAGTTTTGATTTTCAAAGATCATGGCGTTCCATGGTTTTGCAGACATATAGCAACCCCACAAAAGTACAGTGTCCTTGGGGACATCAGGGATCCCTTAAAAGAAGTGAATCTATAGACCTCCCAGGGAAAAAAGAGTAATGAATGGAAAAAGAATGCTAATGTGTAGACTGTGATATACAGTTAGATAGGCAGCTCGTTGAGTTAGTCCATCAGGTCATACATCTGGGTAGGCACTGCAACTGAGCCCATAATGCAGTCATTAGAGAAGGCTAGATTATATTGTAAAAATTATACAGTGCTTTCAGCAATCAAAATAATCCCTGACATAGAAACCTACCTAAATTTCTAGTCAAGGTAAATTTCTATTTTAATTCACATGTAGTTCTGCTAATTGTGTATACAATGTGACAGCTTCAGTACTTTCTGTAAAACTGCTACTTTTTAATGGGATTTTAAAATTATACATAAATTTAGAAAAATGTTTCAGATTAATATTAATTCAGATAATTTATTTCTTTAAAGATTTTTCTCTAAGGGACTGAAAATACTATTAAATTCTGATTTTTGATAATTGTTTTTGAAAATCACTTCAGTTATAATTGTGTGTTGAATCAGAATATGGCCTCCGTGTACACATTTGCCATCTTAAAAATTACTATTCTCTGTCTACCTAAGAACATGAACTTTGGTTCATAAGCTAATATAGTTCTCAAATAGAATAAATGGAAAATGAGTTTTCTTTATTTTTCCTTCGTACCATTGCCACACAAGCAATTCTTTGGAGCACTTATTACAGTTTTATTATGTTTTCTACTAGTATTATGGATGATGTTACAGGGATAAAATGCAAGATATTGTTCTTCAGATTTATTAATGGGGAGGGGAAAAATCTGGAGAGCATCTCCAGTGTCTGCTTATACTTCAAGGATCTGTGATAGCAAAGTTGTGGACACTTGCCCCACTGCCACAGATCCCAACTCTGTCCTCACCTTAATAGGTAACTTCATGAGTTGCTGTGTCCAACAACAATGCATCACCTGCTGCCCAGCCCTGCAATGATGAACTAGTCCAAAGTTAACTAGATTTGTTTTGAACCAAAGATATAGCATGTTATGGGGCCTATACTCTATACCTTTCCAGCTTGATGTGTAGAATCTGTCAGAGCTTGTGTTCAGTTAACTTAACCTTGGAAAGGGCAGATTCATCTTCACACTACAAAAAGATATCATAGTAGTATTTTAGTGGAGGCAATCTCTACTGAAAAAGCCAAGTTCTGTTTCCATCCTTTGTTTTGCAGAAAGAATGGAAAGTGGTAGGTAGGATGTATTGCAATTTTTTGCAAGTCTTTGACCATTCTTTTTGGTTTGCTTGGATTTGAAGTTTTTCTTCAACATATTCAACTTAGCACAATCCCTGGCACGTAGTAGGTTCTTAATATATGTTTTTTGGACTCTTTCTTTTGAGGTGTTTCATGTTTGCTTGTTATCTAAAACCAAACTGTACAACATGTTTTAGGGAATCATTTTGTGAAACTCAAAGCTGCTTAATTATTTATGTGTTCTAAATTTTACTGTCACATTTTTGGCTCATACTGGAAAGGATTAAATTTTTTATAAAGCATTGCAATAATAACTAGAAAAACACTTCAAAGCTTTGT
This sequence comes from Potorous gilbertii, assembly GCA_028658325.1. Taxonomy (NCBI): domain Eukaryota; kingdom Metazoa; phylum Chordata; class Mammalia; order Diprotodontia; family Potoroidae; genus Potorous; species Potorous gilbertii. Next base: position 358,100,279 of record CM053771.1, read on the forward strand.
CTCTTAAGGTCTCAATTTGCAGAACATGTAGACTCATCTGATGTGATATTTTCATAGTTTTTTCTCATTGCTTTTGGAATATTCACAAGCTCAATACAATAGAAAACCATTTCCAGGAGTCTTGGCTAAGGGGAACAAAGGATCAGGTTAAAATGGAAAGCTAAAGATTTTGAGTTCCTGCCCTCACTTTCTTTTCCTCCTCCTCCACTGAAAAAATAGTTCCAGATTTGAATTCTAATAAAAATATATCTAGCCTTTCCTGTAGTCCTGACTATCCTTTGATACGATAATTTCTGCTTGTTTTTTGTTTTCTGCATGAGATCTTCATTTTCCTCTGAACTGTTTGCAAATAAAAAAGACCAGCATTGAAGTAGACTATTTATAAAGGATTTCTTTTTTTTTATTTATATACAATTTCATTATCTATGTCAGTGGGGCACACTTTTACATGGAAAAATAATTTTACCCAGAATTAGCTATCTAATTATGAGAAGCCAGGTAATGGTGAAAATTGTGTAGAAATGTAACATTAAAATAATGAAATGTTACTCAAGTTGTTCATTAAAATTTCCTGAAATGCATCATTTACACTTTTTAAAATATTATTTTTAATTAGTCTCTGATGTAATTTGATGCTATGAATAATTAACAGTTAATAGTCATTTCTGCTATTAAAAATCTAAATGAGTTGGGATTTTTGGTTTTATTCACAGTAGATGAAAGGCTGATTAACTGAATAATTCTGAAAATGTTAATGAGTAGTTATCTTCCCTCTTTATATTGTCTTACAGAAACTTTTCCTATTGTAGAATAGGTATTTACATTGGTAAGCCAACAGTGTTACAAAGCAATAATAACATCTTTCTTTGTCTTCCTTTGCCAAACTTTGATAAGCTAGGGTTTTTTTGTGTGGTTTTTTTTTTAACATTTGTCCACCATCTGGCATACCTTGGAACATCTGTCACATTTGTCGAAAACTACTGTTTCCATAGTAAATGTGATGTGCTGCTTAATTAAGGGTTTTTGTTGTTGTTTTATAATGATAAGTCCTAAAATTGTTTTGTAAAAGTAATTGTAATTTTAGTGTGTTCCCAGTCAAAAATTCAATATATAACTAATCTGCAGCAACAACTTAACATAGCACCCTCCTCCACATAATTTTTAGTGACTAGATTTTAATAAGCAACTAATTGTTTTTTAAATGTTGCAATGGAAGTAAATTTTAGTTGTTCCCATATTTTAGATTGTCTTAATTTTTAAGGGTTTTCCTCACCATGGGAAGTGGACAGGTTTGGTTTCTTAAAGATTAACTTTTCCATTTTATAAGATGCTAACAGAATAATAGATCATATTTGAGAATAACGTCTTTTGAGACTAAGAAACTTTATGAAAGGGGAACAATGACTTACAGCATGATTTCATGGTGCTCGTCTTAAAGATTTTTGTCAGGAATGAGTTAATAACATTGTCATGATTTTGATCATTTCAGTACATACCAGTAGGAAATACCTACACCAGATTTCTTACTGGAGTCACAGTGATAACTGAAATAAACTCTTTGTGAGAAGTAAATAAAGTGAGCTGCTTGATGACTTTTCGTGCCTCCTCCGATTCCAAGTTGGACCATGCAAGACAGGAAGAGAAACTCTTCACACAGCAGAGAGCTCAGCTGAAAATATATAACAATTCTCTTAGGAATCTCAGGCAAGTCACTTTGACCTTCTTGGAACTGAGCTTCCTATCAGTAAGATGATGAGTTGAACTAAATGGTCACCAAGACTTTTTGCAGCTCTGCATCTATGAGCCTATGATTTTTAAGAGTTGAAAAGCAGTGTGTCGCAGACAGATCACCAGAGCAATCCTCTGGAGATGTCTTTCCAAGCTGATCAGAATTACTACGCTTGGAATCATTCAGCCAGTTCCAAATCCTCCCAGCTGTGCTAATCTCTAACCTCTTACCTTGTCTCAGAAAGTTACATGAGAAACTGTCAGATGCTTTGTTGAAATTTAGTCTTCCATGACACTTTCTCAGTAGAGCCATGGTGGCCTTCAGTGATCACTGCTTCTCCCTCATAAATATTCACAGATCATTCCTTTAATAATATATTCTGCATTTTCACTTGAAATAGAAGATGTGTTAACTGGCCTATAGTTTGTAGACACTGCATTCATCCTTTTTTTTGAAAATGGGAAAAATGTTACCTTTTCTTAGTCTTTGTCACATTCTAACCCTAACCATAAAATGCGCTCTCCACCTCAGAAACCACAGCAACTTCTCAATAATTACATCTGCCAGTTTTTTCAATAAGTAACCTAGGATATAGTTCAAAGACTAAAGCACAAAGCCTTCTCTTGATAGCAGCTTTTGAGCATTGTGTCCTTGTACTCTGACCTCTTTCATTGAGTTCAAGTTCATCCAGGCCTGGATGAACAAAGACATGCCTATTCAACCATTATAATTTAACCTGCTGCACCTCCAGTTCTACTGAGGGCCTTCCCCTGCAAAATATTCTCTTCAGTATCTAAGCTGTGGCCAGTAGTTCAGACCCTCATCACCTCTTGCCTGAACTATCATAGTAGACATCTAATTTATCTCCAAGCTTCAGGTCTGTCCTCTTGAGGAGAGATTTGGAGAATCCATCCTCCACATAGCTGCCAAAGTAATTTTCCTAAAGTGTACATCTGGCTATGTCAGCCACCTACTCAGTAAATTCCATTGGTTCCCTGTTATCTTCAGAACCAAATATAAGATTCCATTTGCCTTTTAAAGTGCTTCCTGACCTGACTCCTTCTTACACTTTACTTATACTAATTATGCTGTGATCCAGCAACAATAACCTCTTTTTTATTTCTCAAATATGGCATTTCCATCTCCAGCTCCGTGCCTTTTACTAGCCATCGCCTATGCCTACAGTGTCCTCCCTTATTTTTATTTCCTTAGCTTCCTTCAAGACTGAGCTAAAATCCCACCTTCTGCAAAAAGTCTTTCCTGCCCACCACCAGAGTGCTCACCTCTCAGGTGATGTCTAGTTGGTCCTATGTATGTCTTGTCTGTAGGTAATTTTTTATACGTTGTCTCTTATGTTATACTTGAGCTCTTTGAGGGCAGGGACTGTTTTTAACCTTTATTTGTATCCCCAGTGCCTAGCACATAGTAAGTACTTTTAACAAATGTTGATTTACCTGATTTCTCCTTAGAAGAGAAAATAGAAGCAAAATAAAAACTAAGAAGTTCAATTTTTGTACATTATGGTTGCCCCATGTTCTAGTCATTGTCCATTCGTCGATCCTCCTGGTAGAGCTAAAGTAATCCTTTCATTGTCCTTAACATCCCATCTCATAGCTCGGTCATTCTCAACTTTGAAGTTCCTGACATTCTTCTTATAATACCCTATCACCTCTAGTTAGTGGCTCTTGCTTCCACCTTTTTATGTTCTTGTTTTTAAGCTGAATTAGTTGATTGCCTCTACATGCTATCATACCAGCTTCCCTTGGTGCTTCCTCCTTTCATTCCTCATCTGAATCACTCTTATTTGTCTGTAGCTTTTAATTCCCAAGAGCTTCCCATTCTTCTTGGGTTAACTTCCCCTGCAAAGTATTAGGTTACTTCATCCTCCTGACCCTTTTTCTAAATCCTTTGAAATCTGCTCTCACAGAGATAGTGCACTCTATGTCCCAGGTGGCTATTATTATGTCCGTAGTGAAAGAGTGTGTGTATGCATTTGTGTACATATGTGCACATGTATTATGTGAGTATGTGTGTGTATTGTGTATGCACATGCTTAGGTTTTATAGATGTGTGGGCAGGCATTTCAGTGTTTACTCATTTGTGTGTATATGTTCCACCTCTGACACCCTGGATAATTCTCTCAATGTGTCAATGCTCTAAGCAACTAGGTAAGACTCTCTGTTGCAGAAAAATGGCTGACTAGCTGTGGTAAAGAGACCTGAGACCTTCCTTATGGAACAGTTCCCTATATTAATGAAACTGAGAGACAGAGAGAGAAAAAAAAAAGAGACAGATTGAGATTGAAAAGGAATCATCATTAAAGGAAGCTGTAAATGTATTAACTGCTCTGGTTCTGGAAGAGACAGAGATGTCATATCTATAGGCTCAGATTTGAAGCCTTAAGAGACCCTAGAAGCCATAGAATCCCAACTCCCCTTTAAACATAAGGAAATAGGCTGAGTTAGGTGGCTTGCCCACAGTCACACAGCTAGGAAGTGACTGAAGCAAGATTCAGACTCAGATCCTCTTAAGTAACACCAGATACTGGTTTCTAGCCTTAGGTGCTGTCTTGAGTTCCAGTCACATGTCACCATCTGCCTTTTGGACAACTCTAACTCAGCAGGTCCAAAACAGAGTTTGTTACCTTTCCTCCAAACCCTCTACTCTTCTTAGTATTTTACTGTCTATGACATCTTCATCCTGCCAAATTGCCAGACCAATAACCTCAGTTTCATTTTTTCTTTTTCGTAGTTCTCCTAGCTAACCTTTGTGGCTAATTGCTATGACCAGCAATTTCTATACTGGTTTCCTATGTCTTTTCAATCCAGCTTTAAAATTACATTACCTTCCCAGAGCTATACTACTGACAAATATGTGAAGTTGTATGAGATCCAGAACAACTCTCAGTTTGGTTTTTACTTAGAGACTTAGATAAAATTTATTTTGTATGGTTTTTTGGGAAAAACGTTCTAGAACATCTTCTATTTCATACCTTATATATTCTTCTACTGCCTATTTGTTTGTTATCTCCCAAACAACAGTTTCATTGACAAAATTATTTTTAAATGAGGCTAGTGCTCAATAAGGAAAACCAAGAACTGAAAATGCATATGTCTGTGGATTTGCTGCATAGCTTTTGTTCCATTCTGATTGGGATTGCTATTTTTATGTCCCTGCTTAGCTACTGTGTAAATTGTCTTCCTAAAAAGGATAGTATATTTTCCTTGAAGAATATTATTAACTGTAGCAATGCCTTCTGTTTCCTGAGTCTACTCACAGGAGTTGCTCCCAGAACCAGGGAAAGAGTATTAACTATCAAAAACCCAGATCTGATATTAAGAAATACCCTTCAGCGGGTTTGGCTTGAAATAGTGACCTAGACTAAATGTAGCTCTTAACACTGGCCATGCAAGGCAAATTAATCCTTTCATGAAACTATTATGAGAGTTCCTGAAGTTAAAATTAATTTTGAGATGCATTCCAAGTACAAAAGCAGAGATCCTTCTTCATGATATTATTAAATACTGGGTACTGTGTTTTCTGTCCCAGAAAGTATTAGATGGTTGGGTTAGAGCTGGGATACAGGGGCTTGATCTTATAGATCAATCTAACCCGTACCCCCCCCCTTCATAAAGTGAGAAACCTGAAGCCCAGCAAGATAACTTGCCCAAAATCCTATTAGAGGCACTCATTAGCAGGACCAAACTTCAATACTGGTGCTCTGACTCCAAATCTAACTCTTCTTTTAAATCAGACTTGCAGTGTTATCTTTCATTCAGTAGCCAGTAGTTTGTTAGACAGTATGTATGCTCTTTTATGTTAGACTGATACAAAAAAACTAATTTTTGCCATGGTAGACGTCAAAATCCAATAGTTGTTGTCCGTAACTAGCCCAGAGATGGGATACTCAGAAACTTTACACCAGTGCGTTCTATGCCTAAAACATCATTCCAGTGAAATGATAAATAGTATAGTCACTTCAACATAACCATGATTTAAGTGTTAAGAGCTTAAGAGGTGGTCAGGCTAGGAAGTAAAGATTTCCTCCTTGAAGTAGAGATTGTGTGATGTAGAGCTGGTTCTGCCATTCAGGCCCATAGGATTTAGGAATGGGTGACCCAGCTTTTAACATGTGGGAAAACCAAGTAGTCAGTAGGAGTTCAAAACATAGGGGAAACTGTTCACAGCCATCAAGAAACAACATAGTTTAAAGAAAATAAAATGTACTTGATTTTACAGTGGGACTCTACAGCTGGAATCCCGCAGAATGGTTGTGACCTATCCAGGCCTAATTTTAAAAGCTATTTGCTCTAAAGAGAAGGAAAAAAGCTTAAGGGACAAGTCAAGCTGTCTCATCTAGAGTAACTGTGACTGCCCTTAGAAGGAGCTGCATCAAACCAGGAAGAAGCTAAACTAAGACTTTTTAGATGTTGTTAGGCCAATGTAAACATATTTTTACTCTTAACTAGAAGGTCAAAGCAAGCCTTCATTTCTGAAACTCAAAAATAAATCCATTGGGCAGTAGTCAGGGGAGGGGGAGGATGGAAGACACTCAACTGGAAAGAATATCTGTAGACAAATAAAATCCAAAACAGGAAATTAACGCCTGTACAAAAGCCCTCTTAGATTTTAGGACCCAAAATTGATCTTATAACTGAGCCTTTTAAACTCCTCTTGGATTGAGAGCTTGTCCCAATTAGACAGAATTTTCAAGTTCTTCATAATTGCCAAATACAGAAGCCTGTTTAGAAGGGAAAAAATCCAGGCCAGCTGAGCCCCATCCTTAAGAATGAAGTATGAAATCATTCCCATGATTATCTCACTGAAACCAAAACCAAAACTTGCCGTTTTACCTCGCGTATTGTGGACCGTGAAGTGACTACTTAGTTATATTTCTTCGTTCAGATTGGGGCCAGTAATCTAAAAGCAAATAACAAAAGAAGAGGAACTGCCTCTTCAACTCCATTTTTTCCCACAACAACCTAATTAGGGACTCTGTGAATCCTATTTCTTTAACTTCACAGGATTTTTCTTAAAATGAAAAGAATCAAATTGTCCTGCCCTTTAAAAATCGTACGTTTGGTACCAGACGTCTCTCCAAGGAAGAGATTCTGTGGCAGATCAGGACTTTAAAAAAGAGAAAACCCAAAGCTCACACATGCAAATGAAACATATTAACAGATAGACTTTACAGTGAAACGAAGCTGACCACCCGGATGACTCCAGCAGTGCTTCAGACAGGGTGAGGGGGTCACAAAGATGGCCACCCTTCTGTACAAGATATGTGCTTGTCGGTCTCTTCCTAGGACTTGTGGGGAAGCCAAGTGTTATCTTTCACCCCTGCTTCAATTTTGATTTCTTTAAGCACAGCAATCAGTCAATGTGGCAAACAGGGAAGAGGGTCTGACTCATCTCAAGGCTTATTTCAGGCAGAAATAGGGACCTGTTCTTCTTGGGTTGGCTGGACCCTGGAAACGTTGGCACAGCCCTGGGCCCGTTCCTTTGTACAGGTGGTCATGAGCTCATGAAGAATGAAAGTGCCAAAGTTTGTTTATCGCTTGAATTAACTCCTAATTCTCCTGAGCCAGTATCTAGACTCTCAGACAAGCTGGAGGGACAATAAACAGGCTGATATTCATTCGGCTTTTTAATTAGTATTTCATACCTTAGAGTATATGTTATCTGTGCTATGAGCCTGCAGACAATTCCTGAGGCTAGAAAAGGCCCCAACACAATATGTTGTTCAAGCATTTGCTTATTTTGTATAATTTATCAAAAGTTTCTAAATTCTCATATAAAAAAAGATAAATTTCCAAATAATTTGGCTACGAGAATTTAACCAGTAATTAACCAATACATCTGATACTTTGGAGAACAAATGAAAGCTGTGATAATATGACCCTTTAGCTTCCGAAATGTTCATAACATAAGATCAAACTCGTTATTTCTAAAGATATCATAGCATTTACGTTATTTAGGTAGTAAACAAACATTGAATTAATAAATTTAAGTGTTACCTAGAGATAGGTTACCTTCCCCAGGCAATTAATTTTTCATTTTTTCCACCTGTAACTGTTTTTACATAAATGTTTATGTGACAGATTTAGTTTGGGTTGGTATTTTCATATTTTTTAAAAATACTGTTGCCAGCTGGCCTGAGATTCTCCTTTTCTAAACCAAGTTATCATTTCTGTCTCATGCCCTACTTTGATATCTTGAAACTTACTTGAAGATACTGCTCCAACTTTCACCAGAAATTGGCTTTTTTTGAAAGGAGCAAGTGCAGCATCTATTAGGTTCCTTCATGGAAAATGTATCCTACAAATTATATGTAATTAAAAACAGTGGTTTCATGTACAGCCCTCTTTTTCTGATCCCTCCATGTTGTGATACAAATATTTGTGGGTGTTTTTGATTTCAGAATAGCAAAAAAAATTTTATTATTTAAAAGAGGAAAAGAAAATAGGTTCTGGAGAACCCAAAGGATAGACAAATCTAGGATTGTTTGTCTCCAATAAAAAATGATTCTAAAAGCTGCTCCCTTTTCACTCTAGAGTACTCCATTTTAGAATAGTCATTTGGCTCTTCTGATCATGTCAGACTCAATTACTAAATCCTCTGAATCTTTACACTTGTCAGTCTTAACTTTCATCAAATAAAGAATACCTTAAATTTTAGAATCTTCATCAAGCATCTAGAAAAGCAGACACGGAATGTTAGTGAGGGAAGATTCATTTAGGGCCAAAGAGAAGGCCGCTGAACCTAGTTACCCACACTAAGTCCAACAGAATATTTGAAAGCACGAATTTTTAGTCTGTGAATACAGATTTTTCTGTTTCATGTGTAACTTAGGAAGCTGCGTTATTATACTCATCATCATCAGGGAACCTTAAAACACTTGATGCTTGGTTAAAGACCAGGACCAGGACGGTAATTAATAAGTTCTGTGATTTTCACCCGAGCACATATGTCTGTCTCCTTCCGACTAGTACTATCAGGAAAGGTTATAGTTTTTGCACAGAAAATGTGGTCATAGGGAAAGCAATCCTTCACATTGAAACTTTAACCCTCCCCAGATAAAACTGGAAATAGTCCAACCATCCCAGATATCAAGAGGAGTGACCAGCTTGCCCCCCCTGACACAAGAGTATCCCTAAGACAGTCAGAAGCAGAGGCCTCACATGTACCAAGTACTAGTAGCTCTTCTCTTTATGGCAGCAAATAAATGGGAGAAAAGTGGGTGCCATGAATCGAAGAACAGCTTAGAAAATTACAGTGTCCAGCAGATAGAGCGCTTCACCTGGAGTCAAGAGGATTCATCTTCCCGAGTTATAAATCTGGTCCCAGACCCTTACTCACTGTGTGATCCTGGGCAAGTCACTTGACCCTGTTTGCCTCAATTGGAAAGGAAAGTGAGCTGGAGAAGGAAATGGTAAACCACCCCAATATCTTTGCCAAGAAAACCCCAAAATGGGGTTCTAAAGCCAGACAGGACTGAAACAATTCAACAACAGTGGGCGTAATAGAATTGAATTGACTAGTAAGAAATGACCATAAGAATTCAGAGAAACATGTAAATATGTCTATGAAATGATGCAAAATAAGCAGAACCAAGAGAACGGTAAACATAGTGTCTCACGTCAAACTGAGTCAATGTGCTTAATTTTACTAGAGTGTAAGGAAGTCTTGGAGTATTAGCTATGTAATTAGATAAGTCAGAGGTTCACTCGCTTAGTCAGTGTGACACAAGTTCTCATATAACCACGTCCATTACAGTTATTTCTAGTTTGCCTTTGTATTTTAGCTTTTTTTCAACCCTAGTCCAAGGTCAGAGTTATTTCTCTTATATCCCTTTGTCACGAAGGAAAAAAGGAACTGTCCAAAAGACTGGTTCACACAGATCAAAATTAATGACTTGAACCTTGACTGCCTCCTCCAAGGATTCTGTTGTCAGAATTGTCTCTGAATTCATCCTTTCACCCTTTGCTCCTTTTCCTGGGTCAGCTTCCCCAAGCTGCAACTTCTTTAAAGAAAACTCTACCCGTTCTACAGCTTCACAACTCCATCTCTCTGAGCCCTATTCAAGATGCTAATTTATCCCCCAACTGTTTTGCCAGTTGTCACTCTGTAGAGCTTCTGATTAAACACCTTGAGTCCCCGTTACCTTTCTAAGGAAATCACCTTTCCCACGCACTGCTGTTGGCCTTTTGTCTCTTCTCAGATGAGAACCATCTAAGAATCAATAATCAGCCTTGGGGTCCGTAAAACCGAAATCATATTATAGCTGTCCCTTCCCTTACTTTCCCCATCATGGTTTCCCTGTTTTGCATGTGAGCATAAGAAATTAAAAAGGAATTCTTTAGGAGTTTTGTGGAAGCAACAGATGACATACAAAGGCTAGCAGATGACACAGAAAAAGTTTAGAAGCTCAGAAATGCATTATGCATGTGTGTGTGTGTGCACACACACATACAGTAATGTATTTCAACATATTTTATCTTTTAATACCATAACTCATACTTCTTCTCTGGTGTGAAGGAAGGGCCAAAACATTTTACACTGATTTTCCAGATCACAGGGTTCCATGCCTGTAACCCTGCAGTGTGGAAGGGAGAACTGTACACATAATCACACAGTTGGATAACACTTTAGTTGTCCCTGATAGAAAAGACCATGTATAAGATCTCTCGTGTGTTATAATCCAGTTTTAGCTGAAAGAACTTAAGTAAAAGAAAACCTTCTACTCTTAAGACAGCACATTTCACCTGTGTAACAATTCTGTTCATCAGGAATTTGTTCTTATGCACAGCCAACATGTGCCTTTGTGCAACTTCCACCTAATCTTGCCTCTGCAGCCAAGCAAAACAAGTCTTTAATATTCTTCTGCATGACATCAAACCTTTGAAGATCGCTGACTTCAAAGCCACAGGCAGCCTCCCTCCTCTCCTTACCCAAGCCCTTGCGTGGCTTCTCTTCTAGCCACATGCCTGAAGGGTTTCCAGCCAGTCCTTCCATGGTTTTGAGGCTCATCGTTCTGGTTGTTCTTTTCCTCTGCTCTCTCTGAAGCTTATCAGTGTCCTTTCTACAAAATGCGGTGCCCAGGTATGGTCTGACTTGGGCTGAATATTGCAAGATTAACATCCTTCCTAATTCTGAGCATTTTAGCTCTCTTAATACAGTCCAAGACAATAGTAGATCTGTAAAAGTCTAGAGCTGATCCCGTGTTCC
>CM053771.1:358111335-358141096 GCA_028658325.1 Potorous gilbertii
TAATTTCCCATACACTGTAACAGCTTCCTTATTGGTTTATCTGTTTCTAGCCTCTGTTCCTCTGTAATTCATCCTCCAAATAGCTACCAAAATAATCTTCTTAAAACAGTGTTCAGACCACATCACTGCACTGCTCAAAAATGTTCAGTAGCCCCTTTTCCTCCTAGATAAAAAAGATGGACTTTTCATCCTAGTGTATAAGACCTTGTACAGTCTGGTCAAAACCTGGCTTTCTAATCGAATTTGGTATTAATCCCCTTTATGCTATGTTTTATCCTAGCTGGGCTAGAAATATGGCCATGCAATACAAACTCTAAATTGACTTGACCATCCATTTCCCACCTCCATGTATTTATATAAGTCATCTCCTTCCTGGAATTTACTTCCTCCCACTCATCTCTGCCTTTCAGAAACTTTATCTTTCAAAGTTCAGTTCACATGGCTCCTCACCATAATGTTGGGAATAAAATCTTGACCTTGAAGTCAAGAACACCTACATTTGAAGTTAAGCACCTAATTTTGCAGCCATCAAGCACGCCTCATTCATTTTCCTCATGTGTAAAATGAAAGGTTGGAATCAATGACTTCAGAAATACAGCTCTAAATTTAGGAGTCTGTGTATACAAAGTATCATGGTATAGCAGCCCTGCCTTCCCCTCTTCACTTCACATCACTATACCCCTCAAAAAATCATTTCTATACAGACTGAAAGCAGGCCACAGACTGACTGGTTCAGAGGACTACATTATAATACAGTTAGGAAGATTAGGAACCGTTGGTTTAGTACTAGTTTGGCCCAATGCCAACTTCAGAGAGTTCTCTAGTGAAATAATCCAGAGGTCGCTTCTTTGTCTTATACCATTTCATATTTTTGTGGATGACACAGATAAAATAGAATTCACACATGACATAAAGCAGAGAAGGATAACTGATGTGTTAAATTGATAAAGTCAGGATCCAACAAGATTTTGATAGGCTACAACATTGGTCTAAATCTAGTAAAACGATACGTAAGATGATTAAATGTAAAGTTACACATTTGAGTTCAAAACAAATACCAGGTGAGGGAAGCATGTAAAAACAGCAGTTTCTTGGCGGGAAGCTTCAGGGATTTTGTGGACTTTGGGTACAGCGTTAATCAGCACTATATTGGTAGCCAGTTCCATTGAACAAACATTTGTAAAGCACCTGTTAAGTACAAGACACTGGAATACAAAGGTAGAAGGCAAATCGTCTCTAGAGCAGTTTTCATTGCACTAGAAAGCAGCAGCAGTTGGTCTCAAACACACCCAAGTCTTTTGATTTTGAAATCCAGTGCTCTTTCCATCGTATTGCTTGTAAGCTCCTCATTGTGCTGCTTTCCATCACAGTACTTGTAAGCATCACAAAGCCAGGATTTTTTTTTTAATCTAAACTTTATTTTTTTCCCTAACCTATGTTTTTTGGAGTGGAATGCAAGTTTACTACTACTGTTGGAAAAAAACTCAGAACTGATGGCACGATGGGCAGTCAGCAGCACCTTCATATACAAAGCACATTTTTATTAATAAACTCTTGTTAGATTGGTTTTATTAATGGTAAAGACAGAACTGTCATTGATGGAAGAATTAGTTACCAAAACTAACCAAGAGATACTCCAATTGGCAAATATATAAAGTAGTTCTATTGCCCAGTGGCAAGAAAATTATCAAGGTCTCCATTTAATTTATTTTCAGGACAGAATTATGCTCTACCATTTAGGTAGTTAATCTAGAATGATTTGGGTCTAGAATAAAGTATTTTTAATGTTACTTTGACAGAACAAATCATGATGGGGACAGCATAGTATTGAGGAATGAATGCTAGATCTAGAGTCAAAAGATACCTAGGTTTGAATCCTACTTCTGACACTAGCTGTGTGACTTAGCATTTGGGATCCTCAGTTTCTTCATCTGTAAATTTGGAATAACATTATATTTGTAGGATCTTCCTACCTCAAAGGGCTGATGTGAAGGTTCAAAAGAGCTAGTGTCTATAAATCATTTTTTCATATCTTTAAAAGAATACTAGAGTTAGCTATTCTTTTTACTATTATTAAACAACAACTATTTACAAAATTCATTAAAATTTTGTTCTGATGCCCAGTTATGTAAACGTAGAAGTCCATTTATTACTGATTCCCTATTTTCTTGGGGGAAAAATGCCAGATAGGCAATGTCCTTTAATTTTTCAAGCTGTTAAACCAAGTGAGTTCTCAGTTCTCATACCAGCCTTGCTATGAAGAAATAAGAATTTATTTTCTACAGTAGTGCATCAAGACAAGTTTTCTTATTCTGTCCGGTTGAATAAGCTGCTCACCCAAATTTTTCCAAAAGAATCAGATTCCTTTATTTCAGTCAGAAACTTTATTCCCCAGGGAGACTGAGTCAGTCTTCTGACATGGAGTAAGGTTGATTTGTTGTGGAAAAACAGTCTTTTCCATGTTTTTCTGAGCCAGGCTACAGAGTTGGCTAAAATAGTTTTAGATACTTTAGGGAGCAGGCTGATAAAACTAACTTCTTATAAACATCGTGATCGGAATATAGTTTTTCCACTTTTGTAGTACTCGTTTATCTAAATTAGTACTTTATATTCCTACTTTTAAATTTTTTTTTAAATATGTAAGGATTTTTCACTGATGTCATTTAAAATGAATCTGCTCTTATCAGATCAGAGTTAAAGGTAAGAAAACCAGAGGAAAATGATGGCATTTCAGTCCTTATCATTTCTGGTCATTTTTGCTTGCTTCATGGTTCTCGTATATTCTGCATTACAAGAGAGAAATTTCAAAATATATGGGAAAAAGAATCATGTTCTCTTTTGAGGGGTGGGGGAGGTGTCTTAGGATCACATTGTTTGAGGTGTGTTGTTTTTGTGTTATGTTTTGATTTTCTTTTAGGATTTAACATCAGTCCTATGCTTTATGATATTTGTACTACATTTTTCTCAGTTGTCATTGCCAAATTTTTATAATATAAATACAATCTGAATAGAGATTTAATAGAAATATTTTAAAATCTAGCATAATTGCTAATCTGAACCTAATTGTACTTATTTAATTTTCCTAAATGTTATTTGTTTTGCATGTTATTATCCATTATATATTATTTTCATAGGACTTCTGTTTCCTAAAGGATCCGATTAGGAAGTTTTTAATCTGTTACTAATTATGCTCATTTTTTACACTGTCTGGTGGGTTTCATTACATTTCTTATCTGAGATGTTAATTCACCTCTGAATTTCTCTTTAAAGATATCAAAGATAGAGCCTTATGAAAGTTGTGAGGTTTTTTGTTGTTTGTTTTAGTGTAAGGGAGATCATTTGGTTTATATAAGAATAAAGGCAAGATGCCATAATATCAGATTGCTTTAAAAAGAAATTCAGAGCAAAGACTTAAAAAATCCAACAGTATGATTGAATTTCATTCTGCTACATAAATTGTGTTTTCTATCATCTAAAAATTATTTGTGAATATCAGTAGCAGAACCACTGGATTTACTAGGAAACAATCACAGGAATTTAGTCTTACAATCTTGCTGGACTGTTAGTACACAGATCACTTAAAGAAGAAAGACATGATTTAACAATGCTGAACTTATCAGAGCAATTCATTTCCATTAGTTGTGTGTAGTATACTTACTAAATGGTTAATTATTACTAACAATTTAGGATATCGCAAACTTTTCATGAAAGGACTTTTGTGTTCCGACCTAAAATTAATAGTGCTTTGTTTACCAAATCCTTTTTATTCTCAGTGCGACATTGGAACAGCACTTCTTGGTTTACAGGGAGCTTTCCTGTACTTTACTGCAAGCAGTTTTCACAATAAGCAGTAATCCTGTGAGGTAGACAGGCTAGTATTATTACCAGATGAGGAAATTAAGGTCTAGTTCCATTAAATGACTTGTCTGTGGTCACACAGTTCTTAAGTGCCAGTTTGCATCATAAGTGACCATATTAATTTCATCAAAGGCCATACTCAGAGCCTAGACTAAAATTAGTCCTTCATTCTGAAGGCTTTGAAATGAAATAGAATGTAAAATAATAAAGAGGGGTAGGGTGGGGAGTGAAAATAAATCTTTAGAAACTTAATTTGAACTTTTAAGCCATTAAAAATATTACTAAGATGGAATGCCTTCATAGTTTAAAATACAAACTCCAAGTTGAAGTCTGTATTACCAGCCATATTCCTTGTGGTTTAAAAAAAACCCACCAAAAAACAGATAACCCATACTTTAAAAAAAAAAAAAGTACCTTTAATTCATAGCATGTGATTCTTAAAACTATGAGGCACCTCTTAATTCTATCCACAGAGCTTAGTACATGGTAAAATTTGTAACTATGCCAAAAAGACTGGCAGTAGAGAGTTGATCATGGGACAGTCTAAAACAATCTGTTCCACTTGCAGCTGTTCACATTTCCTTGTTTTGTTGTTTTAAAATAAGTGCTGAAGTGAAGTAAATGCTAAGAGAAAACTGCTGAAAGAGAAAAATTGTTCATATTAACTCCCCCCTCAGGATAACTCCTTATCCCCAGAGCTGAAGAGTAGGAGATGTTCAGTGAAAACTTAACATTTTATCATCTTGACTCTTCTTAGATGATGAAAGTCCTGTAGACTGGTACTGTGTCTTCATAACATCACTTATATAATGTCTCACATAACAGTATATGTGATCGGGGTCATTCTTTTTATTAGAAGTGTTCTAACTGCAGATGCAAACAGAGGGCAGGGGAGAAAGGGATCCAAAGCCTGGGGCTCTGTCACCCAGAAGGACCAGATCCAGTGACTTTGTCTGTCAAATCCAGAGCTCTGATTCAGTGGTGTCTTTTCTTCCTTGGGCCCCAGCTTGGTTTGCTTTTTTCACCTGTTTTCCCTTTCACCAAGACCTCTGCTTATTGTTTCTGCCTTTTTTTTTTGTACTGTTAGGAATAAAGGAAACCAAAAGGAAGACTCCTTTCCTATGTTCCATTTAGACTCTTTTAGGAAAGACAAGTTAGCTTGGGGCTTAAGATTTACCTGCAGTGGAATGGAAAATAGACTGATTTCTATTCCTACATACACACATATGTACACACACACACACACACACACACACACACACATAGTATTTCATGATAGGATCTGGGAATTGGGGTGGGGATATTATTATGAGGTTCTGGTAGCCTTTAGCAAGTGAGATTACCTGCATTCGTCAGCAAGAATGGAAGGAAAAGGCTGTTTTCTCCCTTATCTTTGCCATTGCCAGCCCTACCACCGCAGATACCATCCTATGTTGACCCTAAATCAAAAGTAGGAACATAGATGAAAGGTTCAATGATAGAGGGGCAATTGGGAAGACAGAAGGGGAAACCCTTGAGCGTGACAAGAAAAAGAGTCCTTGTTGTGTAAAAGGGGAGTCAGGGACTGCCTGGAGAGTCCTAAAGAAAGATTTAGATACTATTATTATTCATGAGGGAACTTTGAAGCCTGAAGAGTCAAATTAGAAATGTTTTATACTGCTCCAACAGATTTTGTATGGAGTTGGAAATTTGGCATATTCGTTGCTCCTTTTTTTCTCATATTTAAGGAGTTTTCTCTCAAGCTACCTAAAAGAGGGGAATCTCACAGAAAAAAAAATTACTTTTCTCAATGTACTCCCACTTCACTGAATTCTTTTATCAAAAACTGTTGTTACTGAAGTCTTCTGTATTTAGCCACAAACCTCCTAGGAAATTTCTCTCACCTTCCTTTGGAGTACCATTGAGTAGGGAGCAAGTGGAGCTTGCATTTATGTCCTATTGTTGAAAGTAATGCAGACTTTCGGCCTCTTGCTCTAATGTGGTGTGTGCCCTGATTTGGGGGCTTGGGAGTGAGGTGAGCTGTTGTTGTTTTCATTTTTGTTTTCATTTCCCAGCACCTCACTTCCTTAAATGGTCACTTCCTCGATTTGGACCTCAGGTTCTTCATCTGTAAAATCCATGAGATTGGACTAGGTCAGTCATTCTCAAACTTTTGGTCTCAAGATCCCTTTACAGTCTTAAAAATGATTGAGAACTTCCTTCCCCGTGAACTTTTGTTCATGTGGATTTTTTATCAATCAGTATTTACCACATTAACAAATTTAATTTCTTAGAATTATTACGAAAATAGTTTTGACTTTGAAGGACCCTTCAGGTCCCTTCTGCTTCCAGCATTCCTAACCAACAGATATTCACATGGTTGTTATTTAAACCAAACTTTGCTCATACAATTATTTTGCTTCTTGTAGTTAACTTGTAGGGAATCCTATCTTAGTTGTGTTCTAATTCAAGCCCCCTCATTTTACAAATGGGAAAACTGAATCCTGAACAAATTAAGTGATTTGCCCAAGGTCATAGGTTGTAAGAGGAAGAGCCAGGAATTTGAACACAGATTCTGAGTCCAAATTCAGTGCTCTTTCTATTGTACTGTAGTGCCTCATAAAAAAAAAAAAAAACAACTTAAAAATACATATTGGGTCCTATGATCCTAAACATTTGCCTATGACACAACTCAAAGATTATGAATGTTTGATATACGCATACATGCACATAAAGGGAAGGGGAGGGAAAGAAGTAACAGAAATCCTCCCACTTCCATTAACAAAACTCAGAGGCTCCGAACTGGGCCCTCTTCTCTTGTTTTCTCTGTGCTCTGTTGCTTGTGATCTCGTTAGCTTTTATGAGTTCCGCCATTATCTCCGTATAAGTGATTCCCACATCTATGTATCCAGCCCTATATTCCTGCCCCTCATCTGGAACAAACTGACATAGCTAATTAACTTCCCTTTTCCCCACCCCTCTTCTAAATTTCACTGTTGCTTTTGAGAGCACCACAACCCTTCAACAGTCATCTAGATTTGCTGCTGCAGTGTTGTCTAAATATTCTCTCTCTCTCATCCCCCACATCTCATCGCTTAGCCTTTCTCACATATCAACTCCTCTTTCTGGTGTTTAAAGTTCTTCACCACCTGGCCCCTTCCTGTCTTTCTTATACATTGTCTTCTTATACATTGATCCTCTACACTCACTTTATGTTCTAGCCATACTGACTTATTCTGCAGACACCCTTTCTCTCTCCTCTATAGCTTTGCACTAGTTATCCATCCTACTTGGGACACCTCCTCCCTCCTCACCTTTACCTCTTAGAACCCCTGGTTTCCTTCAAGACTCAGTTTATACATGACCTTCCACATGAAGCTCTTACTATTCCCCCATTCCCTACCCTTCAGCAGCCAGTGCCCTCTCTCCAGAAACTCCTTTACATTCATATGCTGGTAAATGCTTAGTGACTCACTTTGCAGAGGGGGAAAGAATACA
Source organism: Potorous gilbertii (assembly GCA_028658325.1). Classification (NCBI taxonomy): domain Eukaryota; kingdom Metazoa; phylum Chordata; class Mammalia; order Diprotodontia; family Potoroidae; genus Potorous; species Potorous gilbertii. The sequence continues at coordinate 358,118,671 of CM053771.1, forward strand.
TGCAGCATACCTTTAAGTTTAATCTTCATTATTAATATTTTCTATCACTTTCTTAAGTCTAGGACAATCAGTATTAAATCAAGCCCTGATTTGTATCACTTGCCTATTTCCAAGGTGTGATTTACCCTCTCGAGCTTATATGAACTCGCTCCAGCACACCCCTGTGTGTATGCATATGTAGAACTACTTCCTCAGTTCCTACTCACAATCTTAGGTTGGGATGCCCAGAGGGCAACTGAATGCTCCTGCTCAGGGTTCTGTTATGACTTCCAACACTGTTATTCCTGAGCCCCATCTGGTCTGCTTCCTTTCCATAACTCCATTATCTTTTAGAAAAGAGATTTGCCGAAAATCTGTAACACAGTTGATATAAAATATTTTCCACTAAACTGGAGGTATGCTTTTCCTTTGTACATACAGGGTCCCCAGGGAGAGTGGGCTCACACTTAAAATACAGTGGTAGAGAGGCCCACATTATCAAATGTTTCCTAATTACTGGAAGTTCCTTCCAAATAGTCTTGCAGTTTCCCTTAGGTTTAGATCTTTGCTGGCCTCCAGAGGTTTCTGCTTTTGTTGAATTCCCAACTAGCACTTGTTTCTGTCTCTACCACAAAAGCTTTCACTCCCTGAAATTGTCACTGTCTCCATCTGCAGGCACTTCCACTATTGTTAGCCACCCCTCCTGCAGCCCTTGCTGTTGACTATGCCACTAGTGGAACCTGTAGTAGGAGTTGTGTATCTTCTGTACTCCCCAGGTAAACTGGGCTTTCCCATCTTGAAACAATTCTTCACTTAAGATCAAGAAAGAATAAACACAACAAAACCAGTACCTTGTGTCCCCAGGCTCCCTCAGTGCATCCCCTCTCCCATCCTTTCAGGGCTTGTCCAATGAAAGAACACAAGTGTGATCTCTCCCTGTTCTTGACTGGATAGTGTTGTCTGTACTGTGCCAGTTTCTCCACTAAGATGGTCAGTTCGGGAAATGGGATATAGAGAGACACAGACACAGAGATTGACTCACTCATGGATTCTTCTCCCCTCTAAAATTCCTCTACCAGTCTCCCCCTTCCTCCCAGGTGATTCCCTCTCAGGGTCTTGACTCCAGTTAACTTAATCATCACCTGTATAACACTGATGTAGTGTTTTTTATACATTGCCCAAGACATATGACTTTATTTTCTCAGTGAATCACAAGATGTTTCCTTTGTTCAGTCATCTATCTCATCCAATGATTCAGATTCCTATGTTCTTTTGATTGATTAAGGTCTTAGCTACACATTGTGATGAAGTTATAGAAAGTCCTTAAGGCCTAGTTTGCTCTTTTGATTGGGATGGTTCAGAGCCCCCAGTGTACATAGAGATGTACATATTGCCTCAGTTGAATGTGATGTCCCTTAGGTCAAGGACTGTGTCCCTGGAATGAATTGAACTTTCAGACTAAATATGAATTGCTTAATGTATTGTCATTTGCAGGGAGAGCACAACATGAAAATAAGCAATAAGAATGAGAAAATAAAAAGCTATTGTTCTCTAATATGACATTTTTCTCATATGTGTTGGGAAGCTGAAGGATGGCTATAGTAAAAGGAAGCATGGAGATGGGAAGAGGGCAGTCCTTAAGACCAGGAAGTCCAGGATCCAAGGCCTGATGGACACATACTATCAGTGTTACACTGAACATGTCACATAACCTCTCAACTTGTTCAGTCATTTTCAGTCATGTCCAACTATCTGTGACCCTATTTGGGATTTGCTTGGCAAAGATACTAGAATGGTTTGCCATTTCATTCTCTAGCTCATTTTTACAGAAGCTGAGACAAATAGAGTTAAGCCTAGGTCCATATAGCTAGTAAATATCTGGGACTGGGTTTGAACTAAGTCTTCCTGCCTCCAGGCTTAGTTCTGTCCATAATTAATTGGTAAGTTTTTGGGCAGTGTAACAAAATGAAGTGAAAACTTCTGCTATGTGGGGAAGATATTTTTGGAATTGGAGACCACAGCAAAAAGAAGGTTAGACTTGTCTGGGACTCTGCCCCACCCCTGTCTCCCAGATCTGCTCCCCTGAGCTGTTCCTGCTTTTCACAGCTTCTTCCTTTAAATGGGCAATATTTAAAGCTCCAGGTTTTTCTCAAAGATTTCCTTGGGTAGCAATGTGGGACCTCACTCAATAGAAAGAAGTATGGGTTCTGGTATAAGCTGTTTCTGTACATGGATTGCATATATTAGATATTTTGTCAAACAGGAACCTTTGTCTCTAGCTGCTTAGTGTCAATGCTTACAAATGGCTCCAACAGCTGTAATTATAGACAGGGACTCAATTCTCTCCATGCCAAAAATTCATCTTTCCTTCTCTTTGTGCCTAGGTTCCCATCTCTGTTTATAGGCTAGCAGTCTGGTTTTCCCAATTGCAGCAGAACATAAATTCCTTGAAGACAGTGTTTCTCTTTTTTTTCTATCCCCCGCACTTAGAACATTATTTAATAAATGCTTATTGATTGAATCAAATAGAACCCTATGGATTCCCACCCATCCCTTCCATCCCCTTCCATGTGAAAAGTAGTATCTTGGTTCTTCTGCAACAAGGGTGAAGACCAAGACTTAGGAAACACTAACCTTTACCCCCACACCCACACCCACACAGTTCCTTTGAGTCAGAGTTTCCTCTCCCATTTCCTCCTAGACTCTAATGTATAATTTTGTGCGTTAGAGGTTTCACCATGCAAAAAGCTGCTGAGACCCTTGCTCAGTCTTCCAGCCTGGGTCCTCACTCCAGTGTTAGAAATCCTGAAATCTGTTCTAAGGACTATGACACCGTTACCTGGTGGTCAGAGCACAGAATCTCATTTAGTTTAAAAAATCTGACCTGTAATCTAGAACATAAAGACTGAGACCTCAGAGAGAAAGAAACACAAGTACCCAGGAAAGAGCCCAAGCCTTCTGAGCGAAGGTATCCTTTCCATTTGTTATCCTGGCTTCTCCCCCAGGCTCCTTCCCTGGGTTTAAAGAAAAAGAAAGTTATCCAGAGGATGATTGAGGAAAGTCAGCCAATGTCCTGTGTCATTGGAAGGAAAGGCTGTGTATATTGGAACAAAATTTTAAATCATTTAAAAAAAAACAGTGCTACTAACCTCAGAAGTTCTCTTCATAATTTGCCACACAAATCTCCATGTGCTTCTGTATCCTTTTCAATTAAATCTGCTTTCTAAGTACTAAAATCCAAGATACAAAAGTTTTTTTTTTCAATTTTGGCATTTTATTTTGTTTAATATCACAGAATGTCAAGAAACTGTATTTGTGAAGGTTTTAAAATATATTTTCTGACATTTGAAAGAAAAACATGACTCAAAACATATTTTCTTCCTACCTCTTTTTTATCTCAGCTTTTGTGCACTACCCTGAGAACCTATCACCATTTAAAACAGTGTTTCCATGGGAAAATGCATTTCTGGTTCCAAACAGCAGATTTTACAAATAAACTTTTGGAATACAACCAAGTTCTTAAATTGAAAGCTGCCTGTTTATATTCTGCAGAGATTTGAACAGACTCAGTTTGGAATCATCAGATTGTCAGCAAAACCTTAAAAGATTAAATTCATGTATTAAATCAATCATTAGGATACTATACATTTGTTCAGAGTCCTTTGTTAAATAGGTTCAAGTAGGGGAAAGGACAGCTCTGTATGTTCCAAATAGCCTGTCTAGGTTAGGAAATGTTTCTCAAACCAGGCTTCTACAAAGTACTCCAATGAGTTCCATAAGGAACAAGCTGAACTAGCCAGTTAGCACACATTATTGATCACGCACGATAGATGTGCCCAGCCAGGTCAGAGAGTCAGTGGAAATCTGTCATGCAAATGGATCTTAGAATCAGTCATTAAACCCAACAACGTGCGATGTGAAATCAGTTGATTTATCAGTCCTAGATGATGTGTAAAGTAGACTCACAGACGGAAAAGCAGAAACTTTTCTGGTTCACCCTTTGTTTTGTGGATGAGGAAACTGAGACCCAAAGAAGTGACTTACCAGTTAGATCACAAAGGAGTTAAGAGGCAGGACAGCCTCATTCACTTGGAGGCTCAGTCATCTGCGTTTCAACCAGTGCCAGTTATTGGATAATTGACTGAAATGCGAAAGGGCAAAGATACTTCCCCCAAAAAACTGTCAGTGACCCCAACTTTGTTCCTTTCGTTATATTGTGAGCGTTTAGCACAGTGCCTGGAACATAGTAGGTGCTTAGTAAATGCTTTCTGATTAATTGATAGATATTTGATTACTGTGTCCAGTTGGGGTTTCTTTCTGGTGGTAATTTGGATATGCAGTATCTTTCATGTTACCAAATTATAGATGATACTTCTATGATTCTTGCTAAAGCACAAGGGCATTCACACACAAAAAGCAAATTTCATAATTAAAAGCTCAAATTTTTTCAGTAAAAATGAGGTAAACTGAAAATTATACACCAGAAAGAGCACTGGTTATGTAATCAAAGGATTCTGATCAAATCCAACCTCTGACACTGCTTATGTTACGGTGAGCAAGTTACCTAACTTCCCTGCACCTCTGTTTTTTCTCATCTATAAAATAAAAAGGTTGTACTAAGTGAAAGTAGCTGCATCTCAGGAGATGAGCTGTTTCTGACATCACTACATTTAGCACAAATTTGATTTGAAAAGGTGTTTAGTTAAGCACATGTTTCTAATACCATTAGCATCTTTTAAAATAAATTTTTAAAGATTTAACTGAAAGGTTTCTACCAAAATAATTTTTAAGTAAAAGGCTTTGTGATTGCAGAAAGCTCTAATATGTGATATAAAGCAGTATTTTCAGTAATAAAGTTATACATTGTCATAGACTTTTCAACTAAAATTACTTGGCAGAGAAATAGAAAAAAATCAGTCAGTAAACTTTTATTAAGCACTTGCTATGTACCAGGCACTGTTCTAAGCAGTGGTGAGACAAAGGAGGCAAAAGGTAGTTCAGAGAGCTCACAGTCTAATGGGGGAACATAATGTACAAACAAATACATACACACATCAAACTGTGTATAGGACATATAGGAAATAATTAACAGAAGGCACTGAAATTTAGAGGTGTTGGGGAAGGCTTCCTGAAGGAGGTGGGAATTTATTTGGGACTTAAAGGAAACCAAGAATATCAGAAGATGGAGTGGAAGAGGAAGAGCAGGCATGGGGGACAGCCCAAGATAATGTCTGGAGCCATCAGATCAGAATAAATTTACCTTTTGACTTTTCAGTACCAGGGGTAGGGCCTGGACCTGTTATTTTATGGTCTAGAGATCTCTTTCTACTAATAGCCTTCTCTGTGATTTGTATTCTTAAGAGAATTGCCTTGGGCAGTGACATATTAAGTGACTTTCTCTGGGTCATATAAACCAGTATGTATTAGGGGTGGGATCTAAACTCAGGTCTTGTTTGTTTTTGTGGCCAGTTCTCCATCCACTTAACAATGGCAGTGTCAAACTCCAACCATTATTAACTTAGAAATTAACATTATCTATTAACATTGATCTGTGTTTTATTTATTTTGTTAAATAGTTTCCAATTGCATTTTAACCTGGTTCAGCTGCATAAGGGCACCTGTAAATTTGACACCCCTGTGCTACATTACACCTCTTGTCAAAGTAGACTTTTCTATAATTGATACATTTCAATTGAAGTAGATTGCTTTCTAAAAATTAGGAAGATTATTTACTAAGCAAGAAATGCACTCACTAGGAAAAGAAAGGTCATTTACTTCCTTTGGCTGTTTTACATTTTATTTGGTATATAGTGAGACTTCTGTTTGAATTGAAAACCAAAAAAGGGAAATACTAGTAACTTTTAATTCATCCTAAGATATGCTGGCATCATTGTTATTAATAAACAATCCCACAACATGAGACATAATCCTTTTGTGAGAACAATCCTTCCTCAAAGGAGTTGTTTTTGCTCATTTTCCCAGATTTAGGTTTCTATGAAAATTCTTCTGACTTATCATTCCCTTCATTTAATTCTAGCTTCATTTTCAGAGATTTGCCGATGAGAAAATTCATGCAAGAGAAAAAGTGATTCAATGAGATTTTAATTTCAAAATACAGGATTATGTTTACATAGAAAGTAATCACAGAGAATTATGCACAACCCTTGCTATGTCCATTAAAAATAAATGAGAAAATAACAGAAGTGCCCTACTGAAATCTTCAAATATTCTTTTGAGATCCTTCTCTCCTGTAAATAAGTTTGTTCATTTAAATTTCAGTCGTTAAACTTTTAATTTATAACAAGGAAAAATATGTTTTCACATCATTGCAAATAACTGAAGAATTATGGGTCTTGTCAAACATCCAAATAGAAAGTAATTCTTGGCTTTTCTTCTTTGCTTTTTCAGCTTTATGACAAAATTAACACAAAATCTTCACCACATATCAGGAATCCTCCCAGTGATGCTGTACAGAGAGCCAAAGAGGTAATATTTTAAACCTGCTTGAGTCTGTCAAGTTGGAATAATCTAATTACTAGGTTAGTTGCAAACATTTTTTTGTTGGAAGTAAATGTAACGATGATGAACGTAATAATCTTCTAAAATATCACTTACGTCCTTGCTTTCTCTTACGTCCTGTTCTGGTGTGTTTATGGTTCTTCTGGTTGTTTAGCCTTACTTGGTTTTCTGATTTGTTCGATTGATTTTTTAATCAGAATAGACATTTAATGCAATTATACTCAGATTTGAAAGTCACCAAAATTTGGTCACTGAGTATTTTTATAGAAAAAAAATGTCAGTAGCATTTACCTAATGAATTGTGTCCTTTTATTACAAACTTGCTGTGTTAACTTGAGCCATGTAACTTCTCAAATATTCCATCAATAGTTTGTTCATAGTTTTACTCATTATTTCTAAAGCACTTAATGTCATCCTTTGGAAATGTAGTTGCTATGGAAATCTTAGCTGTTTTTTTGAAGACAGTAAAGCTCAAAAGAAGGCTGTAAGCATTAGTTAAATGTTTACAATTCTTAAACGATCAGAAGTGTTACAGACAAGTCATGTTGTGAAGTTATGTCAGCATCAGAACTGGTTCTACTGGTAAAGATATTTTTAAAGAACATAAATCCTTCCCTAAAAGTTTCAAATATGCAAGCCTTATAATTCAGAGGTAAAGTGGATGAGTGGAGAAAAGAAATAGGTATCATGAGAATACAGAAACCTTCATTCCTGCTTCTACAGCAAAACTAATGGCTTGTCATCTCAATTGAAACCCACCAAAAGCTTGTAGACGATAATCTATTAATCACAAAACAGCAACAGTAATTATTTTCTCTTTACTTCTAAGTGACAAGGTGTGTTGTAGCCATGGTTTCCTTCTGGTAGCCAGAATCCTATTTCTGATGAAGAACATTGCCCTCAATGTAGAGCCAAGTCCATGGACTTTGAATAACACAGCTTTTGAGATGTAATTTTAGAAACCATCCCACCCAATCCACTCATTTAGGCATAGGTTAAGTGATTTGCCAGCCATGGTTTATTTTAATAATTGTAGCAGAAATACCATGTGTTAACTAACAGTACAGCCAGCACTAGCTGAAATGGTATCTGTTTCTCAAATAACTTCTGTATTTTGTTTGGTTGTATTTAAAAATAATGTAAGACCATGTTTTTTGTGCCTTCAGATTATTAAAGGCAAAGAGAAAAGACTAGATATAACCTGGTAGTGTTGTTCTTCTCCTCAAAGTATATATGGTGCATCAATTTAGTATTTTCATAAGGTCTACAGAGATTCTAGGTGCCATTGATGAATTTTTTTTTCCCTTATGACTTCCATTTATGGTAATGGAAACATTAACTCCAGACTGGTTTTAAACATAACAAAATAGTTGTTTGCTATGTCTAAAATTATCTTGTAGAGCCAAGTATATTAAATTAGAATAGCAATAGTATGCTTATCCTGAGAATGGACTCTCCCTCTGGGCCTTATTATGAAACTAAGTTTTAAAATGGACAGAGTTCATCTAAAGAGAAAGATGCAACTTTTGCAAAATACTATTGTTTGATAACAGTACCATCTGCCTTTCTGGGGATTAATTTAAAGGCTAATAAGAGTAGGAAAATTCAATAAAAGGAAAATGAAAAGCCACATTGTTGTATTCAGTTCCCTGTCAATGACTCGGGAACCATTAGAAGGAAACTCCTCAGGTTTTGAGGGTTTGGGGTTTTGTTTTGTTTTTTAATCTGGAGAAGTTGCATGGAGAATAAATTGATTATATCAGGTAGGAGTAAAAATTTAGAGCTTTTTTCGTCCCATTCATAGAACATTACTTTGAATTGTTTCTACTTTGAGTGATTTGTAGTTCTGTGGGAAGGGGTATTGGGGTTGAGTGGAGGAATTGCCATTTGGTAGTATTCAAGACTGTTATTAACTTTTATGTCCTCCTCTTAGGATGGTCTACTTGGAGTGATTTCTATGTTCACTCATTCTCCCAACCAATCCCCAGTCTTCAAAATCATGTTAACTTTGCTCAGATTTAGATTTTACTTTGTTTTTTATTCATTGTTCTTTTCTGCAGCAGTATTTTTATTGTATTTCAAAACATTTATTGATATTAATTAACTTTCAGGTGCTTAATGTTTTTATATCAAATACTTTTCCTATTGTATTTTTCCCCTTTCTCTCAAAGACCTATTCTTTAGGATAAAAGAGATAAAAGTTCAGCAAAATTAGCCAATGCGAAAAGTCTAACATTAATTATTTAGTGTTCCACACTCATAAGCCTCTTCCCTATTCCACCTCTGCATAAAAGGAGCCAGGAGCAGGGGTGAGAGCTCTCATTTTTTCTTTAGGACCAAGTGTAGATTCAGTTCTAATTTTTATTGTTATTGTCTCCATTTATATTGTTATGGTATATGCGCACGCGCGCATGTGTGTGTGTGTGTAAAACACATTTTCACGATTCCGCTTAATTTCATTGTCCTTTAGTTTACCTAAATCCCGACATGCTTCTCTATTTATTATACTCATTATTTTTCATTCAACTCTTGGATTATATTTTACATAATGAAGACAGAAACTTCTGGGAAAACCTTACCATGCATATAAATCCTCTATAGTATTAAATCTAAATAAAAGGATGAAATTTTCAAAAATCATTATTTTATCTGCCAGAAAATTTGAGTAATTTTTCTCCTTTTTATAAGGAAAAAAAACTTTACATATTTTCTGAATCTCCTGGTATGCCTGTGACACTGTAGAGTTTAAATTATATACCTTTTACTTTATAGGTATTGGAAGAAATTTCATGTTACCCTGAAAACAATGATGCAAAGGAGTTAAAGCGTATTTTAACACAACCTCATTTCATGGTAAGTGCTGCGACTTCACAGTTAAATTTTTCTTGGAACTAAAAGCAACATTTCAAAAAAAGTGGTAATGATATAATACCCATAGTAATGGAATAAAAATAATGTCAACTTCATAAAAATAGATTTTTAGTCACCATCTTGCCAAATAAAGAGCTTGACAGTAAAAGTACATCAATATGTGTATGTTGAGCTGATCAATTAAGGCCATGATTATTTCTTATTATAGTAAAATTATTTTATGGGACTATATTGGAACTGGATGAGACTTTAGATTTAATTTATTCAATCCTCTCATATTATAGATAAGGAAATGTATGCCCCAAGGGGTTGTATCATCCAGGCAATATTCACAGCACTGAGGGCAGCTATGAATATACCAGCATAGTTCTGAATCACAAAGTGTAACAGACTCTCCATATAGAAGGCAAAAGAAAAACATTTATTCAGACACCAGAAAGCCAAATCCGTCATAGTAACCAAGAAGTTAGTACACATTAGCACTGCAGGGACAAAGCCATTCCCAAGCCTCCCCCGCCCCGCTGCTGGGGCCTTCCCACAAGCAAATCCTCATAAGATTGACTGCCTACCTTCCTGCATCCTCTTCTCCGCCCTAACAGCTCTCACCAACTGCTTTCCAGTTCTGTTCCACCCTTTCTGTTCTACGTGTTCAGCAAGCTCCTCCCATGGGATATAAACAGGTCACATGGGCCAATTAATGAATGAGAAAGAACTTGCCATTTAAATTACCATTATATTTGGCCTCAGGATCTTTCGTATTCAGTACATGGGTTGATGGGGCAACTGGTATCCACAGAACTGGAACAGGGGTAACAGAAAATTAACATTAAAAAATGATATCTTTAGGCAGCTGATATTAACAGAACTTTACAACAGTATAACAGGGATCACACAAAATAAGCACATAAAACAATATCTTAATGTGGGACTTGTGCATAAGTACTCCATCGTTCCCCCTTTGAATGAATGAGGCCTAAAATCTTGGGGTAAGGAGTGAAGGTTTCTTCTTCTATAGCTCCTTCCTACTAAAATTGGACGTAGAACTCTCCCTGCCCCAAGAGGTCCCATTTGAGAGGTCGGTTCTTTAGCTTTTGTCCAGAGCTTGATTGACACCAGGTCCAGGGCAGGACGCATCACAGTCATAGGGAGTGACATCCAGCTTAAGCAATCAAGTATCTACAGGTAGAGGGTACTAAGCTTGCAGGAAACAAATCTAACAAGCAAGTTTAACAGACAAAAAGCTGAAAAGAAACAAGGAAGTAATACCCAGAAGCAGGGTAGGTAGTGTCAACCATGCCTCTGGAGTCAGTGAACTCACTATCATAGGCTCATTCGCGTAGAATATATGAGTTAAGGGTACAATTTGGTAATCACCTTCTGGATAAACAGCAGTTACAGTATTATCTTTCCCATGTGCTATAACTTCTGCAACCTTGAAACATCATCTGGCTTCTGTTTTACCCATACTTTAGCTTCCAATTTTATCCTGTCGTTAGAACCCAACCCTTCTATTCCTCTGCTAGTTATTTAGGAAGGATGGTCAGTTTTCACAAGGAGTATTGTTTCACAAGGAATAACAGTCACTTGAACTATTCTATCATTTTTACAAAACTGGATAGGTTCTTTACCTAAATTTTGGAATGTCACAATAATTTCTCCTTGATAATTAGCATCTATTACTCCAGGCAGTACATCTTTTCCCCAAGCTGCTAATCCTGGTTTAGGTGATATCCATCCAAAATGATATCTCATATCCCAGTAGAGATTTTACTTATTTCTTTTCTATCCAACCAAAAGTCCTCTAAACAATGTAAATCATATCCTGCTGAAACAGATATCTGTGGATACGGTACTGGGACATCTGGCCCCACAGTCCAGTCACCATTTGGGATCTTATGTGTTTGTTGTTTTCTAATTTGCAGTCATCATTCTGGCTAGAGGTGTACTTCCTCTCAGTGGTCTCTTATTCAAATTACTTAAATCAGTGAAGAAATCATCTTGCCAATGTTGATAAGAATTATTAGAACTTAATTTTCTTAACTGTTCTTTCAATAATCCATTCGTTCTTACAGTTAACCCAGACGCTTGTGGATAATATGGAATATGACATCCATTCTGTATTGTGTAATACACAATATCTCTTCATTACCTTTGAAATGTGACCCATTTGTCACTTTGAATCTGCATTGGGGTTCCATAATATAGACTTGGAATGTCTAGAGTTTTACAGGGGTTTTTCTGGGTCACATTTTTATTAGGGACAAGCCACTAGTACACCTGAATAGGTGTCAACACAAGTACATAAATATTTTCATCCCTTTCTTGGGGTAGGGGTCCAATATAATCCATTTGCCAATTTTGGGCTGGTACTTTTCCCCTTTCTATCTCTCTAGTTACTACCTGAGGGATAGTTCATTCCTTTTCCAACTGACATATATGACATTCCTCTGCTACTTGTTTTAACAATGAGTGAGAGATACTAATACTTCAGTCTTGTGTCCACTGATGTGTGGCCTGCACCCCTAAATGACTGGCCATTTGATGGACCCATTTTGCTAGTACCAGAGTATCACTTGGTGTCAGAGTTGGGACGATCTGTTGAGTGGCAGTCTTTGCTAGTCGAGCAGCGTTTGTGTTGTACTCACGTTCTGGCATGGTGAGGGCCACTTGAGCATCTGCATGGAAAAGTGACAAATTAGTAGCCAAAGACATGTCCTATGTATCTTCCCATAATTGTTTGTCCCAGACTTGTTTGCCATGAATTTCCCAATTTTGATTTTTCCACATGTGTATCCATGTAGCTCACCCATCAGCTATGGCTTATGAATCGGTGAATATATGACCCTGTCCTCCTTGTTCTGTTTTGGTAACTTGGTGTGCTACCATAAAGTCAGCATATTGACTGCTTCCACCTATTCCAGTGCTTTCCAAAGTCTGCCTGGTGCATGGGTTATAGGCTCCCATTTTCCAGTGTCTTTTGTGGCCCAAACACTTTGCTGTCCCATCAGTAAACCATGCAGGTCTCTTTTGTTCTTCAGTTAATCTATCATATCCCTCATTCCATTTTACCAGGGACCATACTGATTGTTTCTTTGGTTTAGGGGGTGTACCATTTCCCTCACTGTCTGTGGTTGCTATAAATTCATGTAAAGCACAAACTCCACTTTTGCCTGCTTTAGATCTAGTTTGAATATAGCATTTCCATTTAATTATGCTGACCTCTTGCACATGTCCAGTTTTGTGGGAAGCCAGGGTGCTCATTATCTAGGTCCTAATCAGGATTCCAGGCCTTAATATTACCTCATGGCCCAAATTCAGCTGTTCAGTGCTTTGTCCCTTGTACTGCTAACATGTATTGACTTCTTGGTTACTATGATGAATTTGGCTTCTTTCTGGTGTCGGAATAAATGCTTTTCTTCTGTTTTTTATATTGAGAGTCTGTCATACTTCACAATTCAGAACTATGTTCATAGTTGCCCTTGGTGCTGTGAATATTGCCTTGGCAATACATTTGGCATCACGAACAACTAGCTGTACCTGCCTGCATCCTCCCCGTTCTGCTCTACTCTTCCTGTTCCACCTGTTATGCAAGCTCCTCCCACCACATGTGACTTAGGCTTCCATAGGATTTAAGCAGGTCACATGGGCCTGTTAATGGATGGGAAGGATCTTCCCATTTAAATTACCATTACAGAGGTTAAGGTAAATAAGTGATTTGGCCAAGGTCACATCCCTAATCAATAGGAGAGCAGTGATTTTAATCCAGTTCTGTATTTGATTTTTGCTCTCATTCTATTAAAATGAACTTTCAGATGAGCCTTAGCTGAACTCATTTGACTTTTCCATAGCTATGTTTTTCTTTAAGTGGCAAAATTTCCATATTAGAGAACAAAATGTTAATAAATGTTATTTAAAATTTTAGCTAAGTAGTGTAACTCTGATGTCTTTTACAAGACATCCTTATTTTAAAAGTTCTATTTTCTTATAGAATATTTTAAAGAATATGAGACATTTTTATTAAAATGCTGACTTTTAGAAGTTATTGTTACATGTCAACTTAATGACTTCATAGGAAGTCATTGTAATGATTATGGTGTGAAGCTGACATTTTCTATACTTACTGACCCATCCTAGCATGATTTTTCATATAATTTAATATTGAAGTAGGTAACATTTTAAAATCCAAATAGTTACATTTTTAGTTACTAAAAACAAATAGTTTGAATGACTAAAATACAGCTTGTTCTATTAGAAGTCATTGTGTATGTGTATATATATATCTATCTATTACTATGCCAACTGAGTCTTTTCAATTACTTCTCTTGAGAAAAAATGTTAATGTTGCTTTTAAAGACCCATTTGCTTACTTGTTTTTTTTAAAAAAGTTGATAATTACAATTAAGATATCCAAAATTAAACATTGAATACAAGATTTATATCCCCAGAACTAGGATAACAAGATTTTTTTTTGTAAAAATAGATCTTGTTTAATAACAGAGTTATTCAACTTATTTGATTCTGGTGATTAGTGACCTTTTTAAGCTTAACATTCCAGTAGTTCCCCTTTATTTTATTCTGACTCAGCACTTATTTTTAACTTGGACAGTAGTTGAATTGGCCATTTCATCTGAGAGAGAGAGAGAGAATATTTGACATCCTTAGCATAGACAGGGAAGTGAAAGTGTTTTTTGTTGGGTTTGTTTTGTTTTGTTTTGTTTTTTACAACATATCTCCCCATGCTAGTGATCCTTCCTATGTGTTTATAAAAGAGAAAAAAAATTTAATGAAAATGATAAAGATATTTTAGCTTTCCAATACTGAATATAAATATCTAGATAGTTGGAAGTATTTTTCAAGTTCTTATCTCCAATACAGGTTTTAATAACGTTATATCCACCTTTTTTCATGAAACACTGTAAAGCATTTTACCAGTTTTAAAGCACTATATATAAATAGAATACATCCCTAACCCTAACCAGCTTATCTCATAAACGTGTGCTGTTGGCTGCAAGAAAGACCAAATAAGAAAGGTTAAGTGTATCAGAGAAAAATCTGTACCAAGTAGCCAAATATTTCTAAATTGAAAATTATTTTAAAATAGATCTGTAATTATTTGTCCATAAAAACAACCAAAATTCAAAAAGGTTCACCACCCAAAGGTTGGGAGCTAATTTCAACCATAGCAGTTCATGAAATCTTATCTCCTCACACCAAGGGGCATTACAATTCACATCAGAGAGTGAAGTTAGTACTCACACAGAAATCAGAAATCTACAGAGCATAGGCAAATAAGTAATGCTGCATAAGACATTGAGGGCTGTGCCTCAGAGCTTTCTGTCTTTGTTGCATACATTTAATGTCTTATTTAAATGTAATTAATTTTGTGTCAAGGGAAAATATCCTATTTGCAATATTCTTCAGCACTTGGACTTTCCATCTGTTATGCCAAAAAGTGCATGTATATTTTCATAGAAATAAAAGAGAACAGAACAAGAGTATTATGTATGAATCTATTACATGCAACTTGCTTTTTTAGGTATATAATGAAGTCAATATTGTTATTTTTAGAACTGTCCTACTTGTCTGTGTTTCCCTCTGAACTTCTTTTGTTATCTTTTTTCAAAGTGTTCCAGTGGTCCTCTTATTATTTTGGCACTACTGTGGACATTATTTTCTGTCTCTCCCCCTCATCCCCAAATTCCTCACATACATTAAAAAGAAAAACACAAGACTAAAAAGGCAAATAAGCAAGTCAAGCAAAGCAAATCCACACATTATCCACATTCAGGAATATATGTCTAATTCTGTCCCTTCGTCAGGAGTTAGAGAGTGTGCTTTGTCATGGTGGATCATTGCATTGACCAAAGCTCTGAAATCTTAAGGAATTGTTTTTTCTTTTCAGCATTGTTGTTACTGTGTGATTGTCATCCTGGTTCTACATACTTCACTTTTTATCCCCTTGTATGAGTTTTGTCAAGTGGTCTCAGGTATCCTCTGTGTCATTTCTGTTACATTCACATGCTATGATTGGTTCATCCACTCCCTAAATGATATGCACCCCTTTTGTTTCCAGTTCTTGGCTATTGCAAAAAAACCCATATAAATATGTTATACATATAAGTCTTTTTCTTCTTTCTTTAATTTCTTTGGGATATAGGTCTAGCAATAGGTCATTTTGCTGCATGACTGTTCCACCTCCTTTTCCTATCATACATTTCCCAATCAATATATTCTGACGCTTTTTATTCAGTCATTTCAAGTTCTGCCTTCTTATACCCACCATGTATCTCTGTATGATTCTTTGGTTAACCCACAATTTTTATTCTTTTAGCATCAATAGAATAATACTGATTTATTTTAAGTTTTGGGATGTTCTTTTTGGTTTGCGAAGCAGATTAAGGTTGTTTAAAGCTTTTGTGTAACTTACTAAGTGGGGCAGCAAAGTGGTGCCTTGGATGGTGGTGCTCCTGGGCCTGCAGTCAAGAAGACTCACCTGGCCTCAGATATATACCAGTTGTGAGGAAGTCACTTAACACTGTTTGCCTCGGTTTCCTCACTTGTAAAATGGGCTGGAGAAGGAAATGGCAAACCACTCAAGGACTTTTGCCAGGAAAACCCCAAAAGGGGTCACAGAGTCAGACACAGCTGAAACAACTCAGCAACAACAAATTTACCAAATACAGTACAGCTTGTTCTATCCCTCCAGTTCAACGTGGTTTCATTTCCTTGTCTGTGTACAGTACATGTCTGAGATAGGGAGGAAGTAGAGGCAATCAGGAACGGAGAATGAATATGGGTGAGTGAGTGGGTGTATCAGGGAACGAATATTGAGTATTCTTTATCCATTTGTTTCTTCCTATGTGAATTGTTACATTGACATCTCTTGTGGTCATGGACTTCATTGAGGAATCCCACGATATTTAAGTCTTGATTCATTCAGAGTACAAATGTTTGCTGGTAGAGTTAATTCCTAAAGTTTCATTCTAGTGATACTTTATATCAGTTAAACTTTTATAAGATATGTTAATAATCTGAGTCAGTGTATTTTCTATCATCTGTGTCTGATTTTGTATCACCAACAGTTTGTTTGAATATGCCACTTTGGATCCATTAGTGTATGCCATGTTGTCTTCTCATCTTTAGCCTTTCCTCTTCATTTGGTGTTAATTATGACCTTTTTCCAACTAACCCATGGTCTGACTACACACTGAAACTGGACTCTAAAATGACTCACCAACAGTTGTTCCTTTCCTAATAATATACAATCAGATTCACTTTTTATTGTGTTCAGGGTTCATCCTTTTATCTGCCGTGCCTACATCCTTATTTGCCTCTCCTATGAGAACGTGTCTAGCTGTGTTTCCATTTACCTACAACTTTTGCTTACCTCCTGTTTAGCTTCCTCACTTGTTTGGTCATTGGACAAGAATCTTACATTTAAGATTACCAACAGTTAAGTTAATGTTTGCATCTTAAATATCACTTAGATATTTTTGTCACTTTATTAATACAGAAGCAGATGATAAAGGGCCATTTTTATAGTTTCTTTTGTTGTATGAATTAGCATGACCAAAAAAGACGCCACCTCTTGGCCAAGCCTCTGGTGAGGAATTTCTTTGCCCTTTAGTCCTAGTTTATTTTTCTGATATAAACATTTTCTGTCATAGGGACTATACTTTCAGCCTTTAAAGTCAAATCTATAGCACAGTGAGGCATTAAATAGGCTTTCTGTGGATTATCATTGCTAAATCATCTATAATTATTAGATGAATTCATTGAGTTACATGAGATGTTAACACCATCGTTATTAAATACTACATTGTTGGTAAAGTGGATAGAGTGCTTGACTTGGAATCATGAACGTCTGGGTTCAGATTATTCTACCTCTGACAGTTCCTGTGTGACTGCACAAATAAACCTTTCAACATCAGTTTCTTCACATTTAAAATTAAGGGGATGGAGTATATGTCCTCTTAGGTTCCTTCAAATTCTAAATCTAATATCCTGTGGTCAGGATATGCTTATTACTCTCTCTATATATATATTTTTTTTAAAAAGTTAAACAAGCCTGTGATTTCCTTGGTAAAGAGAATTGAATACTTTTGCCAATCCAGATAAGTACTTGTTCTGCCACTTAGAGTCTTAGATAGTTGCCTGGGACACAGAGGTTTTGATATTTATAGATTGGATCAGCATGCCATCCATGCCATCATTCAAGTCATTAATTTTGTAAAATTGTTGTACAGCACCAGCCTGGGGTCTGATCTTAAGTTCACACCACTAGAAAATTCTTTCAGTGTTGACAACAATATATATACTTGTTACAAGTATAGGGACAAGAAACACCAACAGGAACAAAGAACCTTAGAGCCAGTAGTCATTCTAGTTCAACTATTTCCAGCTTTTTACCTGAAAAGTGAACCCTTATAGCAGGAATGCTGCTAGCAGCTGCTAGGGGGTGTAAGGCCAATAACACCAGCACACAGGAGGGCTGCTAACACAGGTTCTTGATCTGCTTTTCTAGAGGAAAGACTGCATCAAAGGGGTTAGTAATCTTACTTTAATTAAAGAATAAGAAAGATATGTAAGTAGAAAGAAGTGAGTATCCAAGAAAGGATCCAGTAGACAGGGCTGCAGTTGGCTAAACAAAGTAATAGATACCAATCACCAGTCCAAGGAGCACCAACATCTAGGGGGAGGGACGCTCCTTAACAACAGCTACCCAGAGTCTCATCTGGGGAATCACAAAGAAACATTCTTCCCATGAATGAGCCCCAAAATAAAATACCAACCTCCCAATATATGTAGTTTTCAACTCAGAGCCAGAAGACATCACAGCCCACATGACTCAGTACCTAATTGCCCCAATGCCAGAAGGTGTGAAAGCCTATGTGACTCATCACGAAATGTATCACAGCTGTGTACCTTTAGACCTAGGAACACAGCCCCTGTTCCCAGGAAAAAAGGGAACATATGTGGTCACATAGGCCTATAAATGGACAGGGAAGATCTTATATTCCTTTAACCCTTCAGCCTTTTCTCCAGAATCTGTGACAGATGGTCACCTGGCTTGGGCCTGAACACTTCAAGTGATGGGGAGCTCACTACTTATCCAGGCAGTCCTTTCCCTTTGGACAGTTCTAATTATTAGATAGCTCTCCCTTCAGAATAACTTGGCATCATATTTATAAAAGACTTTGAGTTTTCAAGTCAGCTTACTGGAAAATGGTTTCTAACCAGTCAGCTTTGAAATGGGATAATGAAGTGTTCATGCTTTGTTTTGTTTTTTAATAACCTGATTTAGCAAAGGGAGATCAAGTTTTACTTCCTTCGTAATGTGCTTTGGAAGATCTTGGAATGAAACCTGCCACAGAAAATGGAGAGAATGATTTCACGTGTATATTAATATCCTGCTGCTAGGTAATGAGTCGTATGAAGGCAGTGCCTGTGTCTTAGAATCTTTGTGTCTTTTCCAGCTACTGATAAAGCATTCTGCACGTAATAGGCATGTAAATGTTTGTTGAAGATGGTGATCATTGTGGTTTTCTTCATGAATTCATGCAGGCCTTACTTCAGACTCATGACGTAGTGGCGCATGAAGTTTACAGTGATGAAGCGTTGAGAGTTACTCCTCCTCCCACCTCTCCATACTTAAACGGAGATTCTCCAGAGAGTGCCAACGGTGACATGGATATGGAGAATGTTACTCGAGTACGGCTGGTACAGTTCCAGAAAAACACAGATGAACCAATGGTATGTGTTAGGGGGGACATTGTATGCTTTCCAGAAAAACCCAAAGAACAACCCAGTATGCTTCCCAGGACACAGCTGACTGGTTAGCCCATGTTGGTTGCCTAGGATTGTCCCTAACAATCATATTTCATCATCCCCAAATGAAGATGATGCTGGCATGATACACCAAGAAAGAAGAAATGCTTTCTCTTCCTAATTGGCAACTTGATCTTTAATTCTTACGCTTGCTATACATAGATTTATAGTGAGAAAAAAGAAAACAAAATAAATCTGTGCATCAGTTTCTTTAGAAGCCAAAAGCTTTCCTTAAAATTTCTCTGAAAAGGTCTTCCTGTGGAAGACCTGTCCTGTGGACTCCACAACTTTTATGAAGATGTGCTTGCACCTTTTTTTTTTTCAGTTAACTAACCTATTCTTTCTCTACCTCTCTACTAAAAAAAAAAAAAAAAAGAACAAGACACTTGTAACAATTATGCATAGTCAAACAAAAGAGGCAGGGCAATGGGGGAAAAATCTTTGCACCTTGAAGATGAGGACTGTCTTCTACCTTTCTTTGTATCTCCAGTGCTTAGCATAGTGCCTGCCTGGCACAAAGTAAGCACTTGAAAAATATTTATTGACTGGTTTAGCAAAAAAATATATAAATCAAGGATTTTCAGAACTTAGAAACTTTGTACAGTAATACTAATATGATATTAAATGTAATTTTGTGTGACAAGTTCTTTCTTTGTTCTGGACACTTTGCTGTCCCCCTGTTTACTAGGCTAAGAGATCCTCATTCCCAGTGCTAGATAGTTCTGTTGCCACTGTAATGTCTGCCTTTGAAATGTGCTTCATCCAATTTGTTAATCAATCCAGCGCCTTTTCATGATCATCTACTAACCTCCATTCTTTTCCAAGGAGATTTGTACTTGACTTAGTCTTCTTCTCCCCCTGAACTCCTGCCCTCCCACTTAGGAACTTAATATATGGGTTGATTTCCCTTCAAACACTCTGGTCCTTCTGTGTTATCAGCCTCCCATAACCTCTCCCCGTTGGCCACAGTGAGAAATGGTCATACCTTGTGTCTAACTATCACCCATTCTGCCTCCAAGATGCAGAATTTTGGAAATTCTCCCCTCTATGCACACTCTCATATCCTTCCATCTTTTCTTCTGCTTCAGCCTTCTTAAACCTATCCTTCATCCCCACCATCGCCAACGTCCCACTCTTTCTTCTTTTCCCAGCCTGTCATCCCTGCTCTGGTCTCCTGTAACAATCTTCAGTCTCTGGTACAACCGTTCAGCTGGTTTTCCCCCCATTGTCCAGTTTCCAGCCATGCCTTGTCAAATCCCCGTTTGCTTCTTACCGTTCCTGTACTACTGGACACTCCTACAAAGATCTGTGCATTATCCCCTGTTCTTGTGTCCTTTGTTTCAGTCTCTGACCAAAAGGTGGGCCTTCTTCTAGCCAAGGGCAGACCCATCACTATGCTCATATTCCAGTTTTGAGCGTATTCCCTTGGTAATTTTCTCTCTTTACCTTATCCTCAGTCTCCCTTTACCAGCGGCTCCTTCTCGGCCACCCACAAACCAACACAAGTCTCTCCCGTCCTTAAAAATCCCTCACTTGAACCTGCCATTGCCTCAGATTATTACCACACAGCTTTTCTCTCTCCTCATTCCCTGCAATCTGGTTTTTGATCCAAACACTTGAATAAAACTTCTCTTTCCAAAGTTGCCAGTGATCTCTCAATAATTAAATCCAGTGGCCTTTCTCAAGGCTCATTTGTTTTATCTCTGCAGTTATTTTACATTGTTGGATATCCCTCTCACAACGCCTACCTCCTTCCTTAGCTTCTGGGATACTAATGTCTCTTGGTTCTCCTTCTGCCTATCTGACCTTTTTCAGGGTTCTTGCTAGGTCACCATTCTACTATTTTATTCTACATCCTGGGACTTCTTTTTTCTTCTGTATTCTCCCTCTCATTGATCTTGTTAGGTCCCTTGGGGTCAATTTTCTCTTTTCAGATGTCTGCTGGATATCTTTACCTGTATGTCCTGTTAACATCAATCAGTCATCTTAAATTCAACATGTCCAAAACAGAATCATTACCTTTCCTAAACCTACTATACTTCCCTTCGAAATTGGCCTATTTCTGTCAAGGGGACCACCATACTTATAGTAAACAAGGTTCACAACTTCAGTGTTATCCTTGACCCCTTGCTCTTACCTCCCATTTCTAAGCAAGTGACAGTCCTTGTCACTCCTCAGGTCCACCTCTTCTCTCTATTTACACATCCAACACCCTGGCTCAGGTCCTTTCATGACCTCTCAGCTAGACTACAGAAGCCGGTAACCTAACCAGCCTTCTTCCAGTAGTTCCTCTCTCCATTTTATTCTCCACATAGATGCCAAATTGGCATTTCCAAAACACAGATCTAACTATGTCACTTCTCTACTCAAAAGTCTTCCAGTGTCTTCTAAATCTTCTAGATTTAGATTTGGAAAGGACCTTAGGGTTCATGTAATCTAACTCTCTTATTTTATAATTGAGGAAATTGAGACCTAAGTGACCTGATCTAGGTCACCAAGGCAGGCAGTGGCAGAGCCTGGTTGCCAAAGCAGCTTCTCTGTCTCCAGATCCACCTCTTTGGTGGTTACTGAATGATATCCTCAGCCCAGCATAGGAAGCCCTTCATAGTTTGGGTCCCTATCTACTTTTCTAGTCTTCCACTTCACACACCCTTCATTCTGATCCATGGCTTGCTAGTCATTTCCTGTGCAAGACCTCCTTTCTTCATGTTTTTGGATGAGGGGTCCCCCATGCCTGGAATGCAAATCCCTCAGTTACTGCAGGGCACAGTTCAAGTGCCACATCACTTCAGGAAGTCTTTCCTGAACCCAGTAGTTTCTGTCTTAGTTACTTTGCATAACACTGTACACTCTGTCATTTATTTGTGCTTGTATGGTACTGCCTCAGTAGAATGTAAGCCCTTTGAAAGCAAGAAATATTTAGGGGTTTTTTCTTTGTACCCCAGCTTCTAGCAAAGTACCTTGCACATAATAGGCAATTAAAAATGTTTAATTTAGAAAGTTTTGAGCTATTCAGGTATATGATTTATGGCTGATTGAGTTGCATTATGAATAAATACTTCTATAGAAATTCACCTTCAGGCTCTCAGTCAAGACCATAATTTCCACTTTGCCTCTTTCTATGGAAACATGGAATCTTTTTCATGATTTGTGGGAACTTCTTGTAGTTGAAAACTGAAGTTAGATGTGGGTAGTAAACTAGTAATATTTTGATAAACTCATTATTGTT
>CM053771.1:358141596-358181681 GCA_028658325.1 Potorous gilbertii
TTTTTTTTTAGTATAAATTCAATTTTACTGATAAGAGAATAAGAGGAAAAAATTCTTAAGAATTTGCTTCCTTCAAGCCGTAGCCTGTAAAACTGATTTAAATTATTTCAGCATTTTCCAAACTTTTTGCAATCCTTCTTAAGGATGACATTTCCTCACTATGAGTTTTTCTATCTTGAATAAAATCATCAGACTCTAAATTGATTTCCTGCATCTTTCATTGTTGACCTAAGCCACATCCTTCATTAGATTGCCCATTAGGTTCTTAGACCCAGTGCTTTGCAGAAAGTTCTCAATGTAGGAATGTTAAGATTACCAGATTCTGAGATAAGCCAAATATATTAGATAAGAGCAGAACAGGCTCTGCCACTGTTGTAAAGGAACATGAGGCCAGAGTAGAACACACACCATTCTTTTGGCAGCAGTAGCTAAGGCTTCTTCCTGGAGGCATTAGACGCCACCTAGTACATCCTGTTGGATCTTGCTCTTCTTCGTAGTAGTAGGAATGTCCCTGACCTTTCCTTTTTAGCAGTTCTAGAGACACTTTAGGGATCATTTTCTTGATCTCTGGATTTGGTTTCAAATCTGAATATAAAATAAAAACCTGCTTCTCACCTTTTCCCTTCCTTCTCACTCTGAGCAGGGAACTTGACTGTATTTCTAACTGAGATATAAACTGCCGAAAGACCAGGGAAACTGCTTAAGGAATGTGGTAAGGGTAGAATTAATTCTCCTTATTTAAGCAGTTGAATTTTTCCTTTGCCACTATCAGTTTGAGATCTGGACATTTTTGTTTTGAAGTATAATTCGTATTTTTGGTGACATGTAAAGCTCTATGTTTTGCTCCTACTGATCTTCAAAAATACTCTTCTCTTTATGTATTATCACAACTTAATAATTCTCAGTAGTTTTACACAGTGGAAAGAGCACTCACTGCCTTTGGAGTAAGAGAATCCAAGTTAGAACCCTGACCTGCCATTTTACTTTGTAATCTTGGGATAGTCAGCCTCTCTGAGCTGCACTTTTCCTCAGCTGCACCATGAAGGTGCTGGACTCAAAAGACACAACCGCTTCTATTAGCTTGAAATTTAGGATTTTGTAATCATACAACGTGAGCTGTATAAAGCTGCAGAAAACTGAAAGAGTGGCATTTTCCCTAGAAAGCCATTGTCCATGAAATTATATCTTTTCCCCATTAGGCATCACTTTGCTTTGCTGACTTTCACAAAGCCTGTTTTTTTCTTTCTTGTGTCCTCGAATTAGGAAAGCTGGTTGGAATCCCAGCTCTCCTACATGTCTTATGACATAAAATCAAGTCCCAAACTTGAACTTAGATAAGAGCTTCAGACTCCCCGTCTACACAATGAGTCCTAGACCCATGCAGTACACCTTCCATGTAGTCGTTTAGTAAATGCTTATTGCTTTGGAATGAATCCTAGAATTGTAGATTTGTTGTTGAAGGGAACCTACTGAACAAGTCTGAAGGTCTAATAACAACTGAACTAGCTGTCTCCCAGGGTTGTTGTGAAGAGGCACTTTATAGACCTTGAAGCACTATGTAAGAGGAGATAGTATCATTAGTAGTAGTAGTAGTAGTAGTAGTAGTAGTAGTAGTAGTAGTAGTAGTAGTAGCAAATAAGCTTTTCTGGCAGGGTGTATTTTTAGTACTGTTCTTACATGAAATGATGTTGTAAGACCTTTGGGCTCTTTTCGTATTTAGGTTAGCGGACTGATACTTTTACTTAAACTGTTTTACTCACACTTGATGTTTAATATACTATATAGTCATTATCTGAATTTTCTAATCCAGTTTTTTAATTACAACCAATTCTTAGTTTAAGAATGTCTTTTCTGTAAGAAATAACTTATCTTGAAAAGATAAGGCTGTTATTCAAATAATTATTCTATTTGCATTTTTTCAACAGGGAATCACTTTGAAAATGAATGAACTCAATCACTGCATTGTAGCAAGAATTATGCATGGGGGAATGATTCATAGACAAGGTAATCTTGACACATAAGTTTTTCTTGTCTTGACTCAGTTTATAACTGTGCATGTTATGTGAAATAAGTGATTTTTAAAGACTAGATCAAATTTTCTACTTCTACAGTGTTTTTAATTTTCTTTTAGTAGTCTTTTGCCCTAGTAAATAATAAATTTTGGTTTTAATTAACAGAAGAATAAATGTTGCTCTAATTGTAATCTGCCTTGATTTTTGCTTCAACATTCCATTTATGCCATAGTTAATGGAAGATCTTTTGTGTCAAGTAATGAATTCCCTTATTGCACCATCTCGTATTCTCTGATGTTTCTGTGCTGTGAGTCATAGTCAGCCTTTGAGAATCCATTGTCCCCTCCATGCCACAGTGATGGACTGGGGTGGGATCTTGTAACAGTACAAGAGTGAAAAGGTGGCAGTGATACAAGAGCTCTGTCCCAAAGCACATTCCTACGTACATTACTCAGCATATATTTATGAAGTGGCTGAAGCATGGTAAGACCAATCATTTCATCAGGAAGCCCCTGCTACATATAGGGTATTGTGCTAGACTTTGTGAGGTACAAAGATTAACAAGACACAGCACCTATTGGGGGGGTGGTTAATATACTAGATGACCTCACAGTCCCTTCCAGCTCTAAGTCTATGATGCTATGAGCCTTCACATATCTTGCAGTGTAATAGGAGAGATCAGACACACACAAAAGTAAGCATATGGAGTGACTCATGATGAAGCAGTAAAGGAGGTAAGAAGAGAATTACCAGCTTTTGTTAAGGAACATTTGCCCCCACCGTGGCCAGCCTCCCACATAGACGCTGCCTTCATTGTGGTCTGGGCCATGCTGTGGCTTTTGTCTCCTCCGCAGTGCTAAGCCATTGTTAATGTTGTAGAAAAACATAAAAGCCACAAGTTGCAGTTGTGCAAAAGGAGAATTTCCTTCAGTCCGAGAACTTAACCTTTTGGCAGTAAATCCAAAAAAAGAAGAAAAAAAGACTGCAGACTGATGGAAGAAAGATAAGGGATGAAACCACTGAGTGCTGCATTATGGACCTTCTTTCTTCTGTGTGTTCATTCAGGCCTGTCAGAGATCACTGAACACATAGAATCTATTTTTTTTAAGTATGTGCCTCATAGAACAAAGTGGTATTTTGTTGTTCAGTTGTGTCTGACTCTTCATGATCCATTTTGGGGTTTTTTTGGCAAAGATACTAGAAAGCTTTGCCATTTCCTTTTTCAGGTCATTTTACAGATGAGGAACTGAGGCAAATAGGGTTTAGTGATCCACCCAGAGTCACCAAGGTAGTCAGTATCTGAGGCCATATTTGAACTCAGGAAGTTGAGTTTTCCTGACTCCAGGCCCAGCGTTCTCTCCACCTGCATCACCTAGCTGTCTTCACAGAAGAAAGTTCAAAGAGCCAAGTGGATTTTCCTTCCCCCCATTTCCAGACTACAGGGAAAGAGGACATTGAACCATAGCAGGTCTTCTTTACTTCAGCTATATAATGAGAGCTTCCAGTCATATTTAATTCTTAGATATAGAAGAGGTCAGTTGTGTCCCCTTTTTTCTGAGACAAAGCTCTAAAACTCCCTGGCTTAACATGTGATGCTATATATGCCAATTATTTGAAATGAATAAATCAGTGAAATGCTTGGCAGACTTTTATTCGTTTCACGATTTTATGGTAGTCTCGTAAGTCCATTTCTCTCCTTTCTTACTAGAACTTCCAGCTTTAGTATTCAGTAGCGATTATGGGATATTCTCACATTTAGGTTGTTACAGAGGTTTGGAGGCCAAACCTTTGGGAATTTTCAATTTCTATAATTCTTTTCATATTAGTATAAAGACTCATTTTTGAAAATCTGGAGATGAGTAAGTTAAAATAAAGTTTTAAGCAGTTACATGTCCAGTGAAAACACTTGAGTAAGGAGTCATCACCTTTGAAATTTTGAAAATTTTTCTATATCTTAACACTACTACAGACCTGCTTTACTCTGCTGTAATCAGAACAACTCCCAGAGACAAATTGTACATAGTACCTGATACAAAACTTGTTAACTCAAAAGTACAAGATCATTTTTTCCATTCTTTCATTTGCTCCTAAGTTCATTCTGACCTCTAATCTCACTTTTATATTATTGTAAGAAACTGCAAGAACTAATTGACTGAATTTTTTGCCAGTTTTTTTTTAAAGCAAAAGATAATTTAGTACTATTATCTCTATCCTATGTTCCTTGAAGAGAAACCATATAACAGGTGAAAATAGATGTCTTTCATCTCAGCATCAACATTTATTGCTATATATAATAGTTTTTACTAAAGAGACTCCTGAAAGAAAAAGAAAAACCTGCATAATTTCAGTCGCATCGGACTGTAGAAGACTTAGTACTCCAGTCCCTGACACTTTTTTTAGATCAGAATTCTAGCAGCTCCCGTTCAATCAACAAGCATTGATTGAGTCTCTCTGATGGGCCAGATACTGTGCTAGGCACTGGGGTTAAAAAGACAAAAGCAAAATAGTCTCTGTCCTCAGAAAACTTAGGTTTTATCGGGGTAATGCTGTTTCTGTATGTAGAGGGGTTTGCCTTTGCAAGAAGGGCCACCTCTTCCTGCGAGACAGGGGTAAAGGAGGAGAGTACTAGAAGGTATCTAGGTGACAGGAGATGAGGAAGAAGGAAGAAGAGGTAACCCTTGGTGAATGAATGCAATATGAGGCAGAGTTGAGAGAGGAGTGTTGGGAGATTTGGAAAAGATGCTGCGGTGAGTGAGATAATGTTGATTAGGAAGAGATAAGGATAAGATTATGTTACAAATTTATAGTGGACTGGTTTGGCCCAGTTTCTTGACTTTTCTCTAGCTTTGCTCAGCAGCTTGTGAATTGTAGCCAAGACAGCAGATGGTGGGCGTAATCCAAGGCTAAGGCACGATCAGTAACGGGATATGGGGGCAAGGGACTCCGGAGAAGAGGGTAGTGTAGGGTTAAATTGGTTTACTGAGGGATCAAGATAGGGAAAGGAGAAGAATGTAGCCAGTTCTTTCCGACAGTGATGGCCTAGGGAAGAGTGGAGGGGATGAAGAACTGGAGACTACAGTAGAGGGTGAAGAGTCCGATTTATGGATTGTGATTAAATTCAGGAATTTCAGAGTCCATGGATATGGAAGTGGAGCACTTTGTAAGCAAAGGCTGGACATGGTATGTGACTGCACCTAAGCCGGGCTGGGGGAGCAGGCCATGGGGATGAGTATATGGAGGAGGTCAGGGCTGGACACAGAATGTGACTGCACCTAAGCTGGTCTGGGAGAGCAGGTCTTGGGGATAAGTACATGGAGGAGGTCAGGGCTGGAAGTCCCCTGGTATAAGGATAGGAGTTGGGGGGTGGGGGCGTGGAGAAAATTGCTCTAAGCCAGGCATTGAATTCATTGAGAAAGGAAGGAGAATATACTGGAGACTGGTAGACAATAGTTACCAGAATTTTAGTTGAATAGTAGATATGGATTGAGTATTTTCCAAGGAAGAAAGGTTCTTGAGTGAGAGTGGTAGAAGGAGATCCTGTGAACATGGCAATGGGGATTACGGAGTATTCCGACTTATCCACCACAACAGATGGGTCAGGGTGCAAGTAAAAGTACAACCAGTCCTAGAAAGTGGCTGTGGAAGCATCATTACAGAGCCAGTTCAGGCAAGTAAGAAGATGGCGTGAGAAAGGAAAAGATTTAAGGCGAAAACTAGCTTATTACCTATGGAACAGGAGTTCCAGAGAGCACAGAGGGTAGCATTAGGGTGGGGAGTTGGTGGGATGCGTTGAGAAGGATGGAAATTAGAGTGTCATCAGTAAGTGATGAAGAACAGGGTTTGAACAGTGGCAACCAGAAGTTCAGAATCATCAGGATAAGAAGCTGATAAGTAATAGTAGCACAGTGAAGGTTTTGAAATGACAATTGGGAGCAAGGCTTTGGCCGACTTTCAGCTCATTTTAGGGTGGGATAGTGGTGATGGAGGATATTAATGTGTAAGAAGAAGTAGCCAGCTCTGAAAAAAGTGGCAAAGAATGAGGTATCTTTTGAAGAAAGCAAGATTTCCATGAGCATAACAAAATAAGAAAAGTATGATTAAAAAATAAGGGTTCTGGGATGAATGGCAATTCTTTAATGATAGGATCAGAGGTTACAGGAGAATAGGAAGTTTAGGGTGACCAGGGATTGGGAAGGGCCGGGGAACTGCTGGATAGAAATATGGGAGAGGGCGTTTGAGCTCCACAGAGAGGTTAATTACCTGATTGAGCATTTATTATGTACAGAGTACTGTACTAAGTGGTAGGAATACAAATAAGAAAAGTAAACCAGTCTCACTTTCTCATTGTGAAGACAACACACCTGTGGAAGGTTTCACCTGCAAATCGGATGGAAAGATCTAGTGGTTCTTAGGATACAGGGCAAAGCATATGGTAATGCCTCTTCTGAATATCATTATCATGTCACCAGATTATTTGATTAAACAATACTTTAATGCTAAATGACAAAGTTGACTAAACTTTAGTTTGCTTTCAACAATCTATAAATAGAAATTTCTTACCTTAGTATTTTCTACACCCAGTTTTTTAAACTGAATCTATTATTTCGTTGGCATGGGTAACTGCCATTGACAAAACTCCCTCTACCAATGCAAATCAGCACTTCTCTGCAACCTGTAGTTTTAAACTTAGTTGCCTGGGGTGACACAAGGTAAACAATGGTTTGCCCAAAGTCCCCCAGACAATATGTGTTACAGGCCCGGTTCAAACTTATATCTCCTTGACTTCAGTACTGGCTAGCTCCTGTTGTCACAGTGCCTCTCATTGTGCTAGAGACAAATTGAAGTCTCTTTCTAAAATACTTTTCTTTCATATTTTGATGGTTTCATTTTCTTTATTTGATTTAAATCAAATTTTTATGAAAGTATGACATTTTATCTTAATCAAAATAAAAACTTTTTTTTTTAACTACTTAGGTACACTTCATGTAGGTGATGAAATCCGAGAAATAAATGGTATCAGTGTAGCAAACCAAACAGTGGAACAGCTGCAAAAAATGCTTGTAAGTAAATAACTAGCAGTTCTAAGATTGGGGCAGGGAGGTGGGGAGGTTATTTTCAAGTTCACAAAATCACGTTATTTTCTTTTAACTTTATCAATGTTGACTTTGACTTTCATATCAGCAGATACTTGATAAATGCTTCTCAGTTAAGAGAATGTAGAAACATTTATTCTTCCTGAACATTTTTGTCTTGCATACTCTCTCTATGTCCTTGTTTTACCAAACAAAAATATAAAGCCCACTTTGCCAATGTGTTGTACTTGTCAGTTACCTATTGTGCTCCATTTTCCTGCCATGAATGTTGTAGAAAATCTCCTTTATGATTATCTAGATTGATGATTATGGCCAGTCCAGTAGAAGACCTTATCATGTCCTTCCTGAACTAACAGAGTAGCTTTTTGGTTAGTCTCCCCACTCCAGTTCATCCTCCACCCCACTGCCAAAGTGCTTTTCCTAAAGCCCTTACTCAGCAAAATCCACTAGCTCTGTACTATTGCCTAGATCAAATACCAAGTACTCTACTTAGCATTTAAAGCCCTTCACAACCTAGCACCTTCCTGCCTTTCCAGTCTTCTTACATTTTAGTCCCCTTCTTGTACTCTGCCCTGGTCCATTTACTCTCCTTACATGTGACACTCCA
Source organism: Potorous gilbertii (assembly GCA_028658325.1). Classification (NCBI taxonomy): domain Eukaryota; kingdom Metazoa; phylum Chordata; class Mammalia; order Diprotodontia; family Potoroidae; genus Potorous; species Potorous gilbertii. The sequence goes on from CM053771.1 coordinate 358,149,309, forward strand.
GCTCACACCCAAGGCCTTTCCCTTGCTTGTCTTCCTTGCCTGGAGTGCTCTTCCTTCTTACTTCTGCCTCCTGCCTTCCTTCAATACTCAGCTCAAATCCCTTCTAAAGAGGGCCTTGCCAGCCCCCTTTCCACCTTTCCCACTATCATCCCTCCCCCTCCTTCCTTTCCTCTGAGATTACCTTCAGTTTTCCCTGTATATGTCTCATGTCTAGAGTTATGACATGCTGTCTTCTATGTTGGCTTCTTAAGTACAGGAAGTATGTTTTTACCTTTTTCTTTGTATTCCCACTGCTTAGCACAGTGCCTGGTACATAGTAAATGTTTAATAAATGCTGGTTGACTGAGTGCATATTGGTTATAATCAGCTGCATCCTCACAGCAAGAAGTTTGATTATTCTGTGAGACTGTGGGCGTCAGGTAAACTTCCTTTTAGCCATTCATACTCCAAGTTTAGGAGGGAGAAAGAGAGAAATTGCTTCCCAGATCAGTTTCTTTAAAAACTATCAAGTGACCTTATCTTAAAAAACGTTAATACTAGCAAGCATCTGTAACAGATTAGATCTGGTGTTTTGGATCATTTCTATAAAATTAGTTAAGAATATAACCTCCTATCTTATCATTTTCCCTGAAGAAATCAATTTTTAGTTAGATCATTTGAGGACCTTTCCTAGAAACTAACAGACTGTGAATTGAAGAACTAACACTCTCTCTCTCTCTCTCTCTCTCTCTCTCTCTCTCTCTCTCATAAAAACCTTAGTTTTTATGTTCATAGGATACAATGTAAACCAGAATTTTTTACCACTTCATTTTTTATTATAGAATGCAATGTCTATGCTGACGCCTTCATTGACTGTCTCACAAATGTTAAGTAGTTTTTTAGGATGGTTCTTTTCCTGCAGCAATTATTTGAAAAGAAAAACAAAACCCTTTATTTTCCAGAGGGAAATGCGGGGGAGTATTACATTCAAGATTGTGCCAAGTTACCGCACTCAGTCTTCATCCTGTGAGGTAATGACCCTAATGAACCGTTCCCATTTCTTCTCAGTCCTGTAACTAACTGCCTGCTGATGGCTGAATGTTATTGCTTTCTGGAAAATTGTTTCTGCCTGTGCTGTTAGATCACGCACACCAATTTTACAACAAAGATAACGGAACAGAGGAGTGGGTCCCACCCAACTCCTCAGTGAAAGCTCCATATGGATTTCATCAGCACCTTGAGTAATGCTTTGCAACCTAAAATGTAAACTAAAGGGAGAGAATCTTTACGTAATGATTTGGTACTTATGGTAGAAAAGATAGATTCTCAGAGAAAGAAATAAGATCATAATCGCAGTAATATTTCCAGGAAGAACTTTTCACTTCCTTCTTAAGTGCTCATAAATAGTTCTTCTTTCCAAGAACGTGAGAAGTGATCTCATAATGTAAAGAGTTGACTTGACATCCTGTTTCAGTTTCAGGAGTTTTATTCAAATAATTGTGACAATTAACACTTCTTGAATAGTTTCATATATAACACTAAATTGATGACTTAAAACTACTAAAAGAAGATAGATAATACAGGCCTTTTGTGGACTTGCTAAAAAGTTAGTTTTATAATGTTTTTGAAAAATTAAATTTCTTAAAGTAGTTCCCATGTGTGATATTAATCTAATTTTAGTCTAGTTATTAAATAAAATGAAAGGCTTGACTTTTAGACAGGATGTTTTTCATATTTAGGAGTACAGTCTGACGTAAGTTATGTAAATGGTACCAATCTCCATATTACACATTCACTTAGTTTGACTAATTCTCTTACACTAGGACAGTGGTATAAAGTGTGAATTCATGAAGTTTTTAAATGATCAATTTATTGGAGGTTATTTGGAAAATTGAATTTGTACGTGGGAATTTGAGGGAATAATGTTATTTCTATTCTTTTCTGTTAAACCCTACAAATTATAAAAGGAAAAAGACAAGGGACTTACTATTTGACTCCAAGGTATCTAAAAGAAATTGTATATAGTGTGTATCTTTTTCCTATAGATTTTAGTAAGCCATAAACATGTTTATTAGTAACAGATCTAGTGTGGGTTCTACCATATTAGATCTTGAGCGCCTCATAGTGGCTGCTCTTGGAACTTCAATTAGGGATATGTCCCCAAAGATTAAAAGCAAATCCAGGACTCTATGTAAAACTTGGTGTTCAGAATAAAACAATATGGGTAGGTAGGAAAAGGCGAAAAATGTAAGTAATTTTAAACCTTCTTGAGAAGCTAAAGTATTCATGAAAAGATACTTTTAGTTGGTACCATAATATGATCTAAGTTTGGGGGGGGTTTATGTCCTTTGCAACAATAGGGTGCTAAAAATTCTGAACTTCTAAGAAAAAAAGGCTACTTACTTAGACACCCATTCCTTTTGTTACACGGCCTCTCTCCCCTGCCACCACCTCCACTTTCCCTTTCCCCAAGTGCACGCACACACACACACACACACACACACACACACACACACACATACACACACACACAATTTCGTAGTGTGTATGTGTATATATAGATACGAAATTGTGTGTGTGTGTGTAGGGATTCTGTAGAAGGTTTGGTACTTCTCCCTCTTTAAAAAAAAGTGACAGGAATTATCTTTGAAATATTCTCAAATATGTAACATGCTAATTTTTCATTGCCAAGAACATTAAAGAAAACTGGTAACAAAACCAGATTTACTTAATGATCGTTTCCTCTACTTGCTTTGTTCTCTTTTATTTCATTTGGTGTTCAAGAAAACCAGTGTCTGTAAAATGAACAGGAAAAGGCCTGAGGATAATTCTAAGTGTAATAACTTTGTTTGTCAGTGTGATCAGCAGGACAAAGCAGTATTAGCATAGGTGAATTTTACTTCTGAGCACTTCAACAACAAGCAGACATTTTAATAGAACTGGAAATGTTAATCAATCTGCTAATTTTTTAAAAGAGTGCTTCTATTTCTCTTTACCTTTATTTTCTCATAAAATTAACATTATCTTTGAAGGAAATTCTGAGCAAACTGAAATACTGCCAGTATTTTCAGGAGCTGGCGTGCCTCAACAATGAAGAATCTCAAAATTTAGAAATACTCATACAGAGTCCTGAATGCATTAGCTCATCATATTTAACACCCTTAGCACAACAGTCATCTAGTTAGGTTGGCTTATCAGTTGTGCTTGTCGGGATTTTAATCTCTGTCACTTTCCTGGGTGTCTGTTAAGGAAATCAAATGTTACAAAATGTTGAAGAATAAAACGGGTGGGTTGATGAATGAGGTCTTCATTTACTTGAGAAATGTGTAATCTTCATTTTTGCAACATCAGTCCATGCTTCTATGAAATGGTGCAAATCTATGTGGAAATGCCATACATAAAACCTCCCAAAATGGTTGTCAGGTTGTGGTTGTAACTGTTCATGTGAATATCTGTACTCCTGTGATAGCGTTGTGTTAATGAACCTTGTGTCTTATTTCAGAGAGATTCCCCCTCTACCTCCAGACAGTCCCCAGCTAATGGTCATAGCAGCACCAACAATTCTGTTTCGGTAAGACCTCTAGTTACACACAGCCAAAGTGTGAACGTTTGGTTGGTGCTCACCTGCTCACTGTTCTGGTCATATGTGTTCAGTGGGAATATTGTCCTTCTGCTAGTGTACAAGGGCCACGACAACTGCAACATGGTTTGTTCCTGGAAAATGTTTCATCCTTTTCTTCTCACTTAAAAAAGACTAATGAACTAAATTCAAAGAACTGTGATGCACCCCAGTTGTAGACATTCTAAAAATGTTCCCAGCCTACCCCGTGGTATTATTTTTTTGAAAACTAAGTAAAGACTTTTTTATTTTTTTCAGTATTTTTAAATAAGTAAAAAACAAGTACGTTGCAGAGCAGACATTTTTGGGTGTTCTCATATTTTGAAGTTTTATGCTTTGAAAGATAATTCCCAATGTGTATTAGTTTCCGCTATCTAAGTTTACGAATTGGTGTGCCCTCTGCTGCTGTGATACGTGCACAATTTTTGTGAACTCTCAGCCTTGCCTGGATATGAAAAGCAGAAGGAGTTGGCTTCAGATTGCACTATAAGCCAAGCTATCATCACATCTTTAACACAAAGTACTTTATATTCCATGTGAACTTGGGGAACAGAGATGCTATATGGAGATTTTAGTGTTTCTTAAAAAAAAAAAAGCTGTCCTAGAATTTGGAATGGTTTTTATTAAGTACTTCAAGGTATGCAGTCATTTTAGGTGGCAGTACATACCTTATATAATAGTGTTGTTGCTACCGTTCATCTGATTCTGAATACTTAGCACCCTGATAATACAGTTTAAATGTCCTCAGATATGTCAACAGCTGTATAAAATTTGCAAATAGCGTGTAAAAATAACAATTTAAAAATAGTCTCAGTTGCATGGTACTCATATTAAGGCATTGTGAAAAAAAGAGAATTATAGAGAATAATTAAAATTTTGTCAACTGTTTTTGAACTTCCAAAATAGACATGGAATAATCCAGTAATTTATGGCTCGTCTAATATTTAATACATTTCGGATTGCAAAAATTAATACAGATAATGAATTTTCTTAAAACCCAACACATTACCATTACTGAGTTGAAAAGGGAAATAATCTTTTCTTTTATTTCTTATTTTTTAATTTTTATCCAAAGGGGGGAGGCAGAATTTCAGTTGCAGGTGCTTTTGTGTTGAAGATGCTGAATTTTTCCTAAAACCACATTTTCTGTCTGCTTAAATTTACCTGCTTTCTTCAAGCTTGCTGCTAAATGGCCTGGGTTTTATTTCTTCATTAAATAAAGTGTTTCTGAGAAATACTTCATATTTAAAATATAAATCTGGCTTGTGTTTTACCATTTTATAACTAACAGAACACACAAATTGCCTTGTGCTCTTGAAAAGTAAAATGAAAAATTTTCACCTGGGTTGGCTTTATTCTACAGGACTTGCCATCAACTACCCAACCAAAAGGACGACAGGTGAATAGACATCCTCTGTAGAAACTTTTCTAAACTTAGTTGCTAATAGCCAGTCCCTTCTTATTCTTTTCCATCCCATATCCTTTGCATATTGATGTATAACATTTAAGCTTTAAAAGCTGGTATCATTTCATTTTAACACATTATACATGACTAATTCTTTACATGAGTTTTTTATGTACATATATGTAACTGATCGTTATTGTAATTTCAACCTGACATTTGGTATTTCTGATTAAGAATTCAGCCTTGTGTACTGACTTTGAGGTGGAAATGAAACTAAATCCTTTGTTTGAATCCAGTGGTAAACAGTATTATAAGAACAAAAACACTAAGGGAAATTGTTAAAGCATTCATTAACTGAAACCTCAAAGTTGTTTTCTCAAGTTTAAAAGGAACTTTTAAAAGTCTTTTGGAAATAGAAAATAAAATTAAGAATGAGTGACGTCTCAGCTTCTATACCAGACCAGAGTCAGCAGGGCAGAGATTCAAAATTGTCTTCTTTAATAGTTTACAATCATGGCAAATGCCCAAAATATGTTTTTCCTAGTGCTTACCACCAGGAAAACCATTTTCCAATGGCTAACATTTAAAAGAGCACAGGGTTTTAAGTACAGATATAGATTTTGGCTATTTTTACAGGCTGAATTTCTAAGAAGCAAACTTAAAATAATGAAATAGTCAGATTGGTTTTACAGTGACCTAACCATTAACATTTTGGTGTCATTACGCAAGTTACAGCTTTGTTGGATTTTCATTTGAGATTTAATAATAAGTAATGGAATTATAAAATTGTTTTATATAAATTGAAAACTGACATTTCACCCCTGGCATAACCAGCCTCTTAGTAAAGTATTCTGGGACAGGAGTTTTAATCAGTCCTTGAATCCCAGAATTTCTTTTTCTGGTTTGTTCCTTTTCTAATTGTCTGTTACCTGATTTGAAGTACTTGCATTTTAACATCCTTAGGGAAAAGTGGTCACTGTGCACCTTTCTCATATGCCAACCATGTAATTACAATGGTTAGGACAGCTTGGTGCCACAGGAAATAGACCACTGAGCCTGGAGTCATGAAGATTTATCTTCCTGTGTTCAAAACCAGCCTTAGACACTTACTAGCTGTGTGACCCTGGGCAAGTCACTTAACCCCATTTGCTTCAGTTCCTCATCTATGAAATGAGCTGGAGAAGGAAATGGCAAACCAGTCTAGGAATGGGATCGTGAAGAGTCGGACACAACTGAACAACAGAAAGTCCTTATATATTTTTCTATTTCTAAAATGCTATCCACATGTGTTGTCTACTTTATTTCACAGTGTTCACAGGATAAACCCACTCTTAGACTCCCCTTGGAGGTAATACAGCGCCACCCCTCCTTTTAAGAGATAATGAAATCAAGGCTCTCGGAGGTTAAATGACTTGTCCAAGGTGACACAAGCGATAAGTTACAGAATCAGGCCTCACAATCAGGATGAGCACTCCATGTTAGTCCCATTTTTCAGTGTCAGGTGACCTTCATTAGAAATCGGCCCTCAAGCTGTGTAGCTTAAGGGATGTTTCAGGGGCTGTGTTGGCCCATCAAAAAAAGAAATAACTAAGGAAAATCTGTCTACCCACCAGAAAAGCAAAATAACCCAAGGACCTGCACCTTGAATGGTATTTATTATTTGGAAACACTTCCAGTTCTGACGTGATTGTAACCTACAGTTCTACTGTGTAGGATGACTTAAGGGTAAAGTGAGTATTGATAAGGAATGTTATCATTTGTTTTAATACTAGTATCATTAAGATATATTTAGACTTAAAAATGACAGGTTTCATGCTAAACTTTAAAATCCTTCTGAGTATTTAAAAACTGCCCTCCCCATAAACTAAGACTTACTCTTCTAAGGGTAACGCACAAATAAAATTTTCAGTAGGAAAACTTTCATTAACTCTGGATGGTTAAATGTTCGTATAAAAGCTGATAGCAGCATTAAGCTGAGAAAGTTTCTATCTGCTGCATTTAGAACCTTTAGGTATGAAAGGTAATGTCATAGGGGTGACCAGGTCCTGGTCATCCATATTACAGTAGTATCACTTAGCTTCTGGTTTGAGACCTTTCTGTTCTTCATTTTCATCTGTCATTTTTGCTTTCATCTTTTTAGTTTCTTTTTGTTTTTTAAGTGTTATGTGATTACTAGAACATTCTGTGGCACTCTTTCTTACAAAATCTTATTTTGTAGATCTATGTAAGAGCACAATTTGAATATGACCCAGCAAAGGATGACCTCATCCCCTGCAAGGAAGCTGGTATCCGATTTAGAGTCGGTGACATTATCCAGATTATTAGTAAGGATGACCACAATTGGTGGCAGGGTAAACTGGAGAACTCCAAAAACGGCACCGCAGGCCTCATTCCTTCTCCTGAACTTCAAGAATGGTAGGCTTTTGTTTTCTGTGCAAAGAAAGCCATATGTTTCACTTTTGGCGCCATTTATAAATTTGTTTTACTATATAACTATAACTATATAACATGTTTGGTACTTTTGCCTCACTGACCAGAAAAGGTTTGTGATTAGGAATTTAAGGAATCCAGATCTACAGTGTCCCATCAATCCCTTAATGATGAATTGGAAAATTCACCATTTTTATGACTGTCTTAAAATTTTATTGACTACTTATTATAGACTCTTAAATTATACACTATTTCCTTTTCCTATTCCCTCTCATTAAAAGCCACATATTCATTGAGTCTAGGTCATTTAAAATGTTTAGGTTTAAAATATATTTTGCCCTCAAGGATAATCAAATTATTTTCTCTGTGTTTACCAGTTTTCTCAAAAATGTATCATGTATTGAAAAGTATTAAAATTATAGACAGTGAAGAACTGGATGGGCAAAGTGAACTTTTAGTTGTTATATATTCTGAACCTCTGCCAAAGGAAGACCTACGATGTAAAACGCAGGCTCCTTGTACAGTCTGTTATTACCATGGCTGTCTTTCTATGCAGTGCACGTTACCTAACTACTGTGTCCTGCTGCACGGTGCCAATAAGGTTCAAGTAAAAAGATAACTTAGTGTTTCTCAGTTTCTCCCTCCAAAAAAAAAATTCAGACCTTTTTATACTTGCTTGAGAGAACTGTACGAGCATGGCTAAACTGTTGCAAAGAGTCTATCCCTAATTTTTTAACCATCTCCAGCTCTTCTTGCTCCAAGTCTATTCACAGACCTGGAGAGAGCTCAGTCATTTTTTTGACACTTTGGTTCATTTGACAGTATTGTGGCTCCCAGGTAATTGAACAACCTTTGACTTTCTAGTCAGATGTGGTGGCCATGTTAACAGCTCCATTTGCAAGAAGTTAAGTGGAATCATAAACATGGGAGCGAGGAACATGGTTTCTAATTACATGTTTGTGAAAGTGTTTTAAATATCATATCATAAGCATAACATTGTCATTCTGTGAACTCCAAACATTTTTTTGCCAACCACATCATTCACCTAAACAGTTTTATAGCTGTATTTAAGAGACCTGATAACTGTTTTCATTAGTGATAACATAATTTTATGAAATCTTTTTTTCTTAAAACCTTAAAGAAAGCCTCTTTGGGCACTGCTAACATGTCTGCTTTTGAGGTAAACTTTAAGGAGTTATTAAAGAAGGATAGCCTTAGACAGTAACGTTATACAAGAAACACTTTGCCATGAAAGTTCTATTAGAGCATAAATTTCATACAGTAAAACCTTAGGGGTCTTTTTTTATATTATAGAAAAGATCAATGTATGAGCATTCTTATTTTCAATACAAATGGACAGTAGAAATTACTGATTATATGATGAGCCTAATTGTAATCTCCTGAGCAAGTGTTCACTTTCTCTGTCTGTTAAGACCACATGACTGTGGGCCACAATTGTTATTTTTAGATGTATCCTTGTTTATATTGTTCTTTCAAAGGATCTCATGTTATTTTATAGAGGCATCCCATGTCAAGAGATAGCCTAAACTCAAGCCGTACAGGACTTTGGAAATGTGGAGCTGGGAACAATTTCTTCTGAGATCTAAATCTGATTTTTGAAAGGACTCAAGAACTAAAAACGTGGAGTTCATGAGCCACGCTCTAGTAGTAACTTATAGGATCCTTCATAGATGGGAGGGCACTACAAGGTTTGCCCAGTCCTTCAATTAAATATGTAATTCTGCAGGTTTTCGTTTTGGTTTTGGTTTTTTTGATGGGGGAAGGGTGAGACAATCGGGGTTAAGTGACTTGCCTAAGGTCACACAGCTAGGAAGTGTCAAGTGTCTGAAGTTAAATTTGAAATCAGATCCTCCTGACTCCAGGGCCAGGGCTCTATTCACTGCACCACCCGGGTGCCCCTGCAGGTTTTGCTGAAATGTCATTGATCCCACAAACTCAATACATCGAAAAACCATTAACGCCTACTGGAATATCTATACATAAGCATCAACCGTGTATTGACATGCCAAGAACTCTTAACAGAATACAGTCAATTCACAGTTTATGTGATAAGTTACAGAAAACTTTTATTCCAGATCATGTGTAATTTCCCATGTTATAATACATACTTTGCACCTTCTCTTATGAGGAAATTCACACTTGCTTTAATATTAGCCTAAGCTAAAAAACATAATTAGGAAACTTCATAGAATACATCTCATACCTTCTAAATGATTTTTGAATTAAACTATAGGTAAGATAATTTAATTCTATGACTAAATGATTTTTAGTTTTAATTTGATTTTACACAGAAAATAAATACCAGCATATCATATGCCCCTTAAATAATACCTTTTTCTTTTCAGCAGTGCTTGTGCCAGGATGAACCCATGTGCTAAATTATCTTTCTCTTTCTGTGCCAGGAGAGTAGCTTGTATCGCCATGGAGAAGACCAAGCAGGAGCAACAGGCTAGCTGTACATGGTTCGGGAAGAAGAAGAAGCAGTACAAGGATAAATACTTAGCAAAGCACAATGCAGGTAGGACCATGCTGGATGGCATTCGATCCAGATTAAACATGAGCTCTCAGTCCCAGCTCAGGTAGCTGAAACGCTTCCTGTGGAAAACTTGTATCCACTTCTGTTTTCCAGTTCTATGGAAAAGTCTCATTTGTCTTCACTGAAGAAGTGTAAGGGGTGTCACAGCAGTCAGTCCTATTCTTTGTAAAGACTAATGAAACTGCAGCACAGCCAGATAAATGATTAGCCCACTTCTTGGAAATATCCCCTCCAGAGAAGCCCTTCTTCCAAATTCCCAGTCCCCTAGCTCTTCTGTGTAGATCATTCTTATCCTTTAGTTTGTGGAAGTGTACTTGCTATATATGGGAGAAAGTGAGCTCCGCAATATTCAGTCTCATACCCCTGAAAGTTTGGTTTTCATTTTGAAAGAGGATTGAGCAGGTGTGACTTTTTTTAAGCAGATTGAACAAATTGACTTATTTATCTGTAGTCATTCATTGTTTTAAGGAACATTAGAGTACTATGAAGCATTCAGCTTTTTAGACATATATATGTGTCCAGATTTGCAACTAAAACAAGTATGAGTTTGATTATAGCACAATAATTGAATTCCCATTACAATGACAGAATATAGATTCACCTAAAAGAAAGTGTGAAATGACATAAAGAGTGGAATTTCTTTTATTTTCGGTACTTGTGTATTAGTAACCCTTTCTAATAAGGAAATTGTTATGAGGAACTGATGTGGACATAAGATTTTTTTCCCAAGGTTTCAGAAATTGTCTTACATATTAAATGTATAACAGTAAAACCTAAGAGAATCCAGTAATCCTTTTCCATAAGAATACATTGTTTCTGACACTTAACTGGAATACAAATTGCATTGTGCTCTGTTAAAAGATAATTGTTCCCATGATACTTATTCAGCAAGGATAATTATTAAGGTTTCTTAAGAATTTATTTCTTACTCAGAAATCAGCAATGATCATTGGGAATATAATGTGTAATAGGTATGCCTTCATAATTTAATTTGAAGTTTTTTTTTCACTCTAGTTACCCTGCATTGGTTTTTGTTTTCAACAATTCAGTTCACCATTTATTAAACAGCTGCCATGTGCTGGGTGTGTGAGTCTTCCACATGATGTGATTGACTGCAGCTTCTGCATCCAGAGCATAAGTTCCTACCATACATGGTTTTGCTGCATATTTGATAGCAATATTATAAAACAGAATGAATGTAACGTAATGGCTGTTCATTTTAAACATTCGAGTAGTGTCAGTTGGAGTTCTAAAGCGTCAATAGCTAAAAATGTTTCAATGGAATACTTGACCCAAACTACCAGCAGTATTGCTAAATCTATTGTTGACTGTATTTTCAGACGTTTGACCAGTTTTCAAGGAATAGTTTTGAAATCAATAATTTTTTAAAGTTAATACATTATAATGCTTAAAAACAACTGAAATGCAAAAATTTATTAAAATAGCATTGTAATTAATTTAGAAAGCAAGTTTTAGTTATTGTCAATTTATCATTTAGTTATCATTGTCAGTTTATCCCCAGTTCACACAATTAAATGCACAACAAATGAAGGGTATATCGAGTGTGGTATTAAATTGCTAAGTGTTCTCAAATCTGAGAAAAAAAGCAAAAACAAGAAATTAAATTAAATATGGATTGAAAAGTCTTAGCTCCACAATTTTTAAATTGTTTGGAGTGTTCTGTTGACAGTTGTGAAATACTATTTTAATGAAAGACAAATAAAATAGCCAGAAACCTTGCCTTCCTCCAGTGCTCCACTTCCTGTTTATTCACCTCCTCCCTAGCAATCTTCTTGTGATAGAGACTAGAGACACCTTTCCTCACCCCCGAAAACAGATGAAACTCCTAAAGGTCGCAGGGAGGTAAGATGATGACGAAGAACCCCTTCAAAACCAGACCTAATGTTGTATGGAGTCTTGAGGTATACGTGTATGAGACTGTTCTTTTGCTGAGGATTTTCTTTTTAATTATAGACTATTAAAGAATACTATACTCTCAGAGTTAAAAGCCACCTTTCAGCTATCCGGTCTACTATATTACCCAGTAATACTGCTTAATGATGATAACTTAAAAGTTTGCATAGCACTTTATTGCAAAGACTTGGCATGAGATGATATGGGTTCTGCTTCTATATCTGCCATTTTACTATCTCTGTGACCTGGAGCAAACCGCAAATTCTCTGAACCTCAGTTCGTTTGTTTATAAAATGGGGGAAAATACTTGCTCAATTTCACAGAATTGTCCTGGAGGAAAGTGTTTTGTAAAATTGAAGCACATTATAAAAGTGAACTATATACTGTCTGAATCTGGTCCTCCAAACAGTCTTGTGAAATTGGCAAAGCAGACACCTTTGATCCCTTTTTACAGATTAGAAAACTTGGGCTTGGTTGTCTGCATTTAGTAGGATCAGACAGGAACAAGGTAAAGTTGGAAAAGACCTTGGAGACCATCTATACAACCCCCTTATTTTGTAAATTTGGAACCTAAGGCCAAAAGCAGATGAACAACTTGCCCAAGGTCACACATCTAGTAGGTAAGAGAAAGCCAGAATCTGGGGACTCCAATCCAGGAATCATCTTGAACCTCTTTGCAACATGCAGGATTTGTACTCACCCAGATTCTAGTAGAACATTGTTTTGATATGAAATAAAATGGTGTAGAACAGAGATTTAAAGCCTGGAACACTCCCAAGTGCAGCCCAAACCAGATGAAAATGTAACTGGGAAATCTTTTAACAATTTTTTTAAAAATATGACAAAATATAGATGAGTGTTAATATATGGTTTTCTCAGTTAATACATGACCCTCAGGGTTCTGGGTCTGGGGTAGAATTTGGGAGTTTAACACCACTGGTGTAGAAAAAAGTCCCTAAAGACATAATCTGAATTCTAGGACTCAACAATTGGTAACTGTGTGACTCTGGAAAGACATTTAATATCAACCTTAGTTTTCCAAGTTGTAAAACTGAAACATTAATCGCACCACCTCTCAGGTGAGAGAAATGACTCCACAGTTAAAGTACTGTATAAATGTGAGCTATTAATATTCCTTTGAAAAAAATTCATTCTCTCCCAAGACCTCCCACTTCATTGCTAAATATCTGTTAGATTATATTGAAACTGTGCAGCCCTAGAACTCCTGCCCGACAATCATCGATCCTTGTGGATCCATGCTGACTTCTCCTCCTCTTTGTCTTACTCCTCCTTTTTTGCGTTTTTAAAATTTATTATTTTTTAATATTTCTTTTTTTAATTAAGTTCTCTTCTTCCCTGCAGCCCCTCCCCCCCACTAAGAAGGTAGACAGTATCTTAGTCATACATGTAGAATCATACACAACACAGTTCCATGTTAGCCGTGTTCGAACAGTGCTGTGAAGGACCTCAGAAGCAATTTGACCCCCCCCCCGAGTGACGACTTTGTAGAATAGTGGAGAGCAGCCATCATGTCCCTCTAAGTTTTCTCATTTCCAGAAGCGATTCTGAGGCAGGCCCTCTCCTCAGAGTGCACATCAATTTGTCTGATTCTTTCATGAATATCTGTCGTCTAAAAATGAACATTCTAGATGCGTTTTGACAATTGTTATCCCTTATATGCTGTACTTACATTGTTTCAGCCTAAGATTAATCTAACTTTAGGGGCGTCGGTGTCCGACCGTTGTCTTATATTGAGTTTGTAATCAATTAAATCCCTCGATATGTTTTAGCATAACTCCAGATTTCAAAATTGCTGTTTAAGCCAGGTCTCTCTTATTCTGTACTTGTATATGTAGTGAATTTTTTTTCCTATATCCATAACTTTATATCTTGTCTTCATTAAGTTTTTGTTTCTAAATGTTGATCTAGCATTCCACTTCAGAGTATTGATTCTGCCATTTAGAGTATTAGACCAGTCTTTCCACCCTTATTAAATATGTCTTCTGTTTCCTCAAATTATTGATTAAAATTGTGACTAGGCCAGAACCAGCTACAGAAACCTATGGCTTGCCACTCAAGAACTTCCTCCAGGTTCCCTTTAAACAACATGTTTATTCAGTGTTCTTGGAATCTAACAGTAATATGAGATATCAGTTTGTCTCATCCACAGATACAATTAGAAACTTAATCAAATTGCTTATTAAAATTCAGTTACTTTCTGCCTATAATTTTCCCTTTATTTACTAACCTAACAAAAAGAAAATTCTGTTTTCTCAATGCCATTAGAGAATATGTTCTAGTTCTTGATGATCACTTCTTTTCTTTGTAAATCCTCAAACTCAAATTGCTTAATAACCTATTCTAGAATTTTTCTGGGAATCTATGCCAAATTTACAGGTTTGTAGTTTTCAAAATTCAAAGGTTAGGGGTTTTTTTTATAAAAATTGCTGCATTTTCTTGTGTCTGATCTTCCAACATATCTCTCATTTTCCATAATTTATCTGAGATTACCAGTAGCACCTCAGTAAGTTCATCTTCATTCTTTCAGGACCCAAAGATGTAGTTCATCTGAACTCATTTAAAGCAGCTAGATGTCATCTTATATTTCATGAGCCCTTCTGGTTATCTTAGCCACGGTTTTTCTAACCTTTTCATTTAAAGATCATTCTTTCTGAAAGAAAAGATGAAACAAAATAGTCTCAAGTAATTCTGCTTATTGTCTGTCTTGTGTTAGCATTGCAGCATCTGCTCCAGTGACTCTGTTCCTTTCCCACAAGCCTCAAGATCATTCTCCTCTTCCTGACATAGATCTTAGTGCCTTTTTTTTAATTTGACCTCATTAAAGAGCTTTCTGCACAACTTCATTAATGTCTCCTCTTGAATCACCTCTTCCTTTTCTGGATCCAGGTTTTAAATGTATTGTCATAAATTTGTCTTCCAAGACTGCAAACCCTTCTTGAGCCATCCCTTTTAGAGTCTAGCTCTCGGTAAGTTAAATAAACATTTAGTAACCACAAGCCCTATGTGCTAAGCAATAAAGATACAAAGAAAAACAAAAAAAAAAACCTCCATTCCTCGAATCCCTTTAAGGAGTTCAGAGTGTAATGAGGGAGACAACATGCAAATGACTGTACACACAAGAGTCAGTGTACCAGTCTTTTCTCTGAACTTGCTGAAATCTACTTCCCCAGAGTCAAAGGCATAGGCTTGATAATGCTTCACCTTTCTTTCTTTCTCCATTAGGAAGTCTAAGAACATTATCATATTCTTCCAAAGTTCTTGTCTTTTCATTTCCCACCTGATTTTTCCTTGTGGCTCATAATTAAACCCCACAGATTCAGAAACCAAATTCTCATTACTTCTTTATCATTCCAAGAGGTTGGTGGTGTCAACAAGACAAATCAAAAATATACCAGGTGTTCTGTTCCTAGCAGATTGAGATTTCCAGCACATATTAAACTTTATCTTAATAAGCCATCTATATAAAGAACTGTTATTAATCTAGCAAATGCTTTTCGAATGAGTAACACCATCTCCTCAACAGCAGAATTTAAACCAACTGAACTAACTGGTTGCCAATAAAATTTAAGCCCAAACTACAGTAGGTGTCTATGGGTTTTTTCCAGAAGCTTTTTGAGACATCAGCTGTGGTTTAGCCCCACCACCACTGAATGAGATGGTCACTAGATTAAAAGAGGACATTTTCTTGTTCCCTGTATACAAATAATAGGAGATCCCATCAGTGACAAATTCTAAAGTTATGTGCATTCATAGCACTATTGGAGCAGCTAGACATTGGTTTAACAGACCCATTAGTGTTTGAGTCAGTGGTAAAGGCTCCCCAATAAACCACCTCCATCCTTGTCACTGTCTCAATCAACTGCAGAGGGAGTTCCACACACCTAGAATTTCACTCAATTGTGCACAATACATTCTCTCTGATTATAACATGCAAGGCCTTCTTAAATTGTAAGTTTTACATATAATATTCGAAGATATTTTTAACTTTTTCCTCCTGAAAAAAGAATGAATATTGAAATTGTTTTCTTATGGAAAAGAGTCAGTTAATTATCTAAATATTTAAAAGAAGTGGCTAAGTGTCAGTAACATGCCAAGCATTAGTAATGTTATGAGTAAACTGTATTGGGCAGTATTTCTGAAGCCTTGGAAAGGAATTTGATTATTGTTTGATGTTCAAAGGAATTGTACTTTTTCCAAAACTAGAAATTTTACAAAGTTCATTTTCTGTGGAAAGGCAGTGACCATCTGCTGAGACACTGTGCTTAGAACTCCCAATAAGTCAGTTTCAGATCAGGCTTTTAATATGAACTAAAAAAGATTTTCTTCACTAATTCAGTTATTTTCAAGAACATTAGAGGCTTGTTCAGTGATATTTTAATGTATCAATTTCAATCCTTTTCACTTCTTCCTTCTCAAAAAAAAAGTGTAAGACATTTCAAAATACCTTTTTCTGAAGTGCTTATAATTGTGCTTACTACCACACATTAGAAATACTAACTGCTATATTACCAGGGTATCGCCAGACTTTTACTGAAATGCATTTGTCAGTTCTTAATGTGATTTATTTGCCTTGTGTTTAGAATATTGCATGGTAAAGTTTATTTTGTGCATATTATATTTTTTATTTTACTAATATAATATAAGCCATCTCTCAATGACCCCTGTACATTTTTCATGCTGTCTCACTCCCAATGGCCTCTGTGCATGTAAGTAACCCGTCAAGTGACTATGCCTCTTTATTTGCTTCTTACTATTTCCTTTTAATAACTCTTATCTTTATCAGCTAGCAGCACAGAAACTGTAAAAGTTCTGTCTTTAAATGCTCTCCTTGTATCCCTTTTATCTCTTATGTACTTAAAAGTCCTTTTTCATTTGTTTTGAAACCCTATAACCATGTATGGATCTCATTTAAACCAGAGCCAAACCTTCTCTTGCTGCTAGTAACCTAGTTAGGGCACAAATATATACCATACCTCTTTATTTGTTGGTATCTAACACATCTGTGCATATGTTCGTATGTACGTTTGCGTGGTTTTTAAATGGGCTGTTTGAGGATAGAATAAACCTAAAGTAAAAGGACTGGTTTAACCCATTCAGAAAACCTGGCATTTTTTTATAGTGGGCTTAATTAAATAGTTTTAAATATTTTACACTTGATAACTTAGAGCTTGAAAGTTGACAGAAACCTTAGATTTTCTTGTTCATCCCATTAATTTCCAAAGAAGTAAAGCGAATTAGCCAGTACTGTACATGGAATAGATTATCCCAGATGCTGAATTTAGAATTAAGGTATCTTAACTTCTGATCCTCCCATTCTACTTCTCTGTCTTCAAAGCCAACTCTTATCTGTCGTATTTCTTTCACAGTTCTGCCTTTTTTCGTTGAAAACTACTTAGAGCCACCAATGCCCAAAATATTACCCTAAGCCCTCTGGCTTACTTTTGTAACTCTCCATCATGCTCCTCCCACCCTAGAGAGCTTCGTAACAGAATAGCTCCTTCAGTAGCAGGAGTTTTGTGCAAATAACATCATAAACTCTTTAAACTTTCTAGCTTTTGAGTTATTTTAAAACACAGGATTTCAAAGACTCCCTTATCTCTTTCCTTATACAGTATAATTAGAAAAAAAAATACATTTTTTCCTGTTTTCAAACATCATGAAAACCAAGTTTGAGGTTTCCACTACATTGCATTGTAGCCTCTGAAAACCTGAATTTCCAAAGTGTCTTACTCTGAGAAGGATAATACGTTATTAGAGTTATACTAATATTAAAATTGTAATCCAGTTCTACATTTGGCAAAGTGATTTTTTTACTACATAGAAGCTTTTCTGTATAATCTGTTATTCTTGGTTCCTTTCTCACTCCTTGGAATTCTTTTAAAATAATATTAGCAGCTCAAAAATGAAGTGTTTATGCAGAATTCAGATTGCATCAAAAGATTTAAAAAGAGAAGAGGAAAATTTGCACTCAACTTCTTGGTACATTTTGTAGACTATGAAGGATGCAGAAGATAATAGACAACATAGACCCTAATGAAATCAAATTTTCATCAGTTATCAAATAGATATGTGAGTTAGAATTATGTTAACTTTAACAATAGTAGTTATCCCTTTTTAGAAAACTTTAGCTGATGGTTTAAAATTGGTTTCACAACAGAAAAAAAGATTTCAAAAAAATTTCTTTAAAAGAAGTATTTCTTTTCAAAATGTACAGATGACAGAACTCCCAGTTTGCAAAACTTTCTAGGCTCAAGTTGTTCTGGCCTTCGGTCTTTTTCCACATGACTGAATTCAATTCAATTTAAGGTGCTTATTGTATTGAAATAGTTGCTATCATCTTTTCATATGAACATACAAGAATTAAATTATGCCATCCAGGAGAAGCATCCTACTCTCTTTCATATTTGAGTGTCCTTCATGCTGAGTAGTAAACATTCAGAAATTTAACTAGACCATAATAAAAAAAATTTTTAAAGCAACATTTTACACCTAAAATTGTAGTTGTGAAATGCACATTAAAGGTTTGAATTTAATATTTCCATAGTATCTGTTGAATTTAAGAGTTAACTCTGCATGCTATCATCTTGATAGTTTTGAAGTGGTATGTTGAAGATTGATTCTCCATTCATTTCTCATCATACTCTAGAAAGAATATTTTCTAAAGGAGGCATTTAACTACTTTTAGTTACCATTAGATGTGCTGATATTGTATTCATGTTGGTTACTATCTGTAGATTTTTTTTCTTTATAGTATCGCTAATTCTCTACCACTGCAAAAATCTGAAAAGCATGTAGTTGTGGATCAGTTTGTGTCATTTGATGAGTATTGCGTGGAGAAACATGCAAGACTTTCAAAAAAACATTTCTGTGCATGTATTCAATATATCTTTGGATGTTATTGATTTTAAGGTACATTTTCATAGACCTAAAACTGAATATTTTCTGCGTAAGACTTAATGTCTATTTTTTAATTCTAAGTACCTTTTGTAAATATATGTATATATATATTTCAGATATATCTGAATATAATTTGTTTCAATTTTTTAAAAAATTATTGTCATTACCATAATGTTGACAGTAAAAAGCAATGTTTATATACAAAGCTTACGTGAATTCTTTTAACTCAGTAACTTTTTTCACAAATTTTTGCCTTTTAGTGTTTGATCAATTAGATCTTGTTACATATGAAGAAGTAGTAAAACTGCCAGCATTTAAAAGGAAAACACTAGTCTTACTAGGTAAGTTTGACTTAACTGACTTGCCAGTTTTAATAATCAAAACTTTCTTGATTTTTTTGAGTTTGTAAATGTAAGTATCCCCTTCTGTTTTATGAAATAGGTGCACATGGTGTTGGAAGAAGACACATAAAAAACACACTCATTACAAAACACCCAGACAGATTTGCATACCCTATCCCACGTAAGTGCTACTCTCTTCTTTTAAAAATTATATCTGACCCCTTTGAGTTGTTTTTCAAAACTACTAAATCTGAAAGATGTGTGTTCAGATTGTTTGTATGTGTTTTATTTAGAATTTGTAATTTGATTCCTTAGAGTACTTAGATGGTGGGAGTGGCTTTATTTGTTGGCGAAGTATAAACAGACAAAGAAAACTATTTCACTGTGCTCTCATGATCAGAGTCCTAGGAAGTCTTCCAAAGGCAGTATCAGAGCCACGTCCTACTGAGACATACACTGTGCTTTCTGTCTCTGCCTATACCAGGTAAGTCTCTTTTATGTGAATCCTAAAGAAACAGTCATTGACATCATTAACATCAGCTGTGATCACTGCAGTTTTCTGATCTCCTACAAACACACTTTTTAAAAGTCCACATTCTTCTTACCACTTCAAGTGATGTCTAAACAGCATGATGTACTTGACCTTTACTTATTGAGTAACAGATAGGAGGCTTTTCCTAAAGAGGAGAGAGTGGACTCCTCTCTGAAGAGGAAGCCATTTTATTTCCTCCGAAGAAAGAAAATGTGCACCCATGCGTGTTAAGGGAGAGATCATCCAGTAAAGGAGGAATAAAAAGAAGATTAGTGACAACTGAGTGACAGCCTCCTAAAGGACATGTCAGCACATCTGGTGACAGAGAAAAGTCTGCTATCTTCCTGAAGAGTAGATCTAGGATGTGACAAATGATCTCCCAACATGTATCAAACCACAGGAATGCTACCTTAGTCTGGTCATTTATGTGTGTGTAAATGGTATTGCAGAAGGACTCTAAAAAGTACTGCTGAAGATTACAGAGTTTTGGGCAAAACTGAATACACAAAAACATCAGAAGAAAGAAGTATATTAGGGAAGTGAAGAGTTGGTTAAAAAGAAGGCATCTGAAAATTAAGTTTGAATTCTGGACAGACCATGACTGAAGCGCAGATGAATGACAGCCTCCTGGCTAGGAAAAGAGTACCTAACAAATGGGCTTCAGCTATGCAGATGAATTCAAAAGTGCTTTAAACTGAGAAGGAAGGGAAGAGAGGAAAATAAAGAGTAGTTACAGTATAGGACCCAGAAATTCACAAGAGGCAGAATCTAAGGATGGAGACTGCAGTAAAACCCATAGCCTATGGCTGTAGCTGGCATTTACACTGTGGTTTAGATTTGCAAAGCACTTTAAATAGATTATCTCTCTGGTCATCACAGTAATCCGTCAGGTAAGTGCTGTTATCATTCTCATTCTACATAGGAGAAAAATAAAGTGACAAGTTCAGAGATTTGCTTTGGGTCACACAATTAGTAACTGAGGCAGTATTTGAACACAGGTCTTCCTTACCCCAAGTCCAACACTATCCACTTTACCACCTACCTGCCTCAGGTACCTACAAATATGCACAAAATGTCAGTAGCATGCAAGGTGAACTACTTGGTAGAATGAAACCCTTGCTTGGGATATGACTCTAAAGGGGTTGACCTTATTCAAAATGAATATGATATTCAAAGAGTAGAGTATTATTGTGTGTTATTTTATATTAAGAAGATATATTCATGTGAAAGAACTCCAGGATTCATTGTTAGGAAGCTTGGGAGAAAGCATTTGGATGAAGGTCTGTAAAGGCCAGAAAAGAAGCAAAATATTGTCATAGTATGCAGCAGACCGTCTGAGTAAGAAAGAGGAAGCCAATCACAAGCCCAGCAGTGAAGGAGAATACGGGATATTTGGGTTATTGCAACTTTTGAGACATCTGATGGATACAAATATCTACCCAAGATAGAGCAAACAGTAAATGACATGAGACTTAATGACAATTTCCTTGTTCAAAAGCATCAAAGGAAACATCTATTCTGCACATGAGCCTCAATTAAAGGATTTCTAGGGTAAAAAGGAAGGGATCCTTAGGTAAACCATTCCATCTAATTATTAGAGGAAAAAAAGACCAAGTTTGACAGATACTGTAGAATTTAGAAGAATAGATTTCCAAGAGTTCAGGGAAAGGATACACACTAGGTGATAGATTAAAATTGTACTGAGAGAATCTGCCCAAAGTGGATGAAAAGATCTCAAAAATGAAATTTTCAAACAACAAACAATTCTGATGAAAGAGTACAGAGGAAGTTGTTGAAAGAGACCAATGGGAATATACAGGGAACTCATCAACCAACTTAGATTTTTTAAACTTATGCAGAACATGGAAACAAGAGCAGGTAATGAGAGATGTGAGTAGGTGTGGCACAGACATAAGTCTATCAAAAAATACTGTTAAGAGTACTAAAGCTCAGAATGAACAGAGGCCAGGGAAATCTAGAGATGACAGAAGAGATGAAATTTTTGTTCATATAGGGGAAAAGAGGTTTAAAGAATGGGGCAGGGTCTGTTCATGGTAGAGTTCTATTTACCATGGTGATTATCAGGTGATAGAAAGAAGGCAGATCTATTCAACTCTACCAAGAACAAGATTCTTGGGACTGGAAATGGCAAAAGCTATCACCAAAGACAAGTAGGGAGATAATAAGAAAGTATATCTACCTCCTTTGATGAGTTAAATCTTCTAAGCTCATGTGAACTAGGATGCTGAGAGACCTGGCAGCTGTGATTACCGAGCTACCATCAGCAGTCTTTGAAAAATCCTGAAGAGGCGCCACAGGATTGGAGCAGGGCAGATATTTACTAGGAAAAAAGGAAGAGAAGAGAGGCTACAAAGTATCAACCAATGAGTTTGATTTTTTTTTATTCCCTGCACAGTTCCAGAATATATTATAAATAAATAGTTAGTGACTATCTAGCTTCATTGAGAATAGATCACATTGACCAAGAGGAAAGTCTAGACATTTTCTGGGATCCTCATAATCTGTCAAACCTCTCTAAAAAAGAATTTAAGTGCCAAAGATGAAGAAACTTCAGCTGATTCCACGGCCTGGGATACCAGGCATCCAAAATAAAGTTAACATTCCATGAGCTAAAACTTAGCTGTTGCTCCCTTCACACTGCCAACAGTAAAACTATACTAGCCACCCACCCCATGGGCTTGCCAGACCCTGCATCCAGAACGTCCCTTGTTCCCTTTGCAGTGCCACAGAGATGCAGACTTCACACTGCAGGTGTTTGCTGAGGCTTCAGTACCCAGCACAGTGGGAGCGTTCTGTGCTGTAAAAGATCTCTGCAGGAGAGCAGAGGCACACAATGTGTCTGGGCTTTAAATAGAGCTCAGTAGGACCGGCATGGTGGGGAAATGAAGAACAGAGAAAAAAAGGCAGGATCCCACATAGAGGGAACTCTGCAATTCTGCCAACCCTGTGGGGAAAAGCTCAGAGTCCGTCTGGGACCGGTTCTGTCCCCACAAAAGACATTTGGGACAGAGACCTAGGCAGGTGAACTGCACAATGAGAAGATCTCAGGAGAAAGACCTTGAGCATAAGCAGCTAAATCATTAACAGCAGAATGAAATATGGCCTCCCGATCTAATAAATGAGTTTGGGTGTCTATTAAAAAGTACTATAAAGCAACAGAAAACTAGATTTGAGAAGGACATGGAACTACAACACATTGTTCTTGAGTGATTTAAAAGAAAAGTGATAATTATGAAAGGAGAATTTATGGCCTACACAGCAGAAATGATTAGCAGGAAAAAAAAGAACTTGAATCTGTTATGGCAAATCTAACCAAAGAAATAAGAGAGGACTGCTGATTAGGGATTCAGATACATAGAAGTGAAGGACAATCTAGAAGAAGAGAAGCAAAAACAGTAGCATTAAAAGAAAACATTCTCTGTACAAGCAAAACAAATTACTCTCAAAGGTAGAAGAGACAGCCTACGGATTATAAGGCTCTCAAAAGAACAAGACACATCCAAAAACTTGAACAATATAATGCAAAAAATAATACAAGAAAACTACCCAGAGCTTCTAAACACAGAAAATAAAGTTCCACCTTAAAGAATCCATACAATTCCTTCCATTTATAAAGTATTAAAAGCTATTTGTTTACAAAACTGAAAATTTAACGCACTCTTGAAGAAAAATGAAAGTGAACAAACCATAAAGAATTTCTAGGATGCAATAAAATTATAAATTATATCAAACATTAGAAGAACAATTGGTTCTAATGAATTGTTTGCAAAATATGGAAGAGTAGACTAGAGAGAAAAAGGACACTAGAGACCAATATCTCTAATTAAAATACTAAATAAAATGTTAGCAAAGAGACTGCAGTAACATGTTGAAAAGATTGATCACTGTGCCCCATTTGGATTTGTACCAGGAATTCATGGTTGGTTCTGTGTTAGGAAAGATGTATGCTTCCAAAAGTATTCACTACTTTGAGAGGAGATGCAACCCAAAGTAGGTGATCAGGTTCTCCAGACACCCCATTTTGGAAGACTGTATGAATTGCATCAAACCCCAAGACATTGCCAAGATTCCTGGATGAGGTCTGTAATCACTCAAAGGATTTTGGTCTGTCTGCCTACCCAGGAAAAACCGAGTAGATAAGGAATGTCTATTCCCCAGATTTCAGTATGGATCTGAATAGTCACTCTATAGAACTATCTAGAAGTTTGTGTATGTGCATGTGGACAGTGGGCTGACTGCCGAATTGAAGAGTGGTTTAGAAGGCTTCAGTGATGTGAAGAATCCTTTTACTGACCCCAACTTTAGTTTAACAGCAAAGAGCCACTTTTTCAATATAAACATTGTTATTCGATGGCAATAATGCCCAGAGTGCTGCTGCTCTGAAGAACTTAAGAGATCTTTAAGTATCATAATACGACAGTGGAAAACTGCATGGTTCATGTAAATACACCTTAACATGTGACGAGCAAGGAACTCTGAAAAGGAGCAGGAGTAAAAGATGTCCTCAAAGCACTGTGTGACAGAAAGAGAAGACAAGCTGGCCATGTGGTGAGAGGAAGGGTTGACAGAGAAAATTGTAGTGCTGTGGGTTGAGGTGGGGGAAGTGGGCAGAGAGTTAAAGGGCAACAGTTAGGGGAAAGTCTGATTAAGAACAAATATCCAAGATCTGTGGGGTAGCTAGGTGGTACAGTGGACAGAGCACCAGGCTGGAGTCAGGAAAACTTGGTTTCACATCTGGCCTCAGACACTTACTAGCTGTGTGACCCTGGGCAAGTCTCTTAACCCTGTTTGCCTCAGTTTCCTCATCTGTAAAGTGAGATGGAGAAGGAAGTAGTGAACCACTGTGGTATCTTTGCCAAGAAAATCCCAAATGGGGTCACAAAGAGTCAGACCACCCAAATAACGACAACAAAAATCTGAGCTATGTAGGAAAATTTGATTCAGCTGCATTAGAACAACAAGAGCCATTCCCCAATAGATAAATGGTCAAGGGATAGGGACAGGCAGTTCTCAAAAGAGAAAAGACAAATTGACATAATAGCGCAATCACTGATAATAAAAGAAACGTGAGTTAAAACACCGAGGCTCCACCTCACACATGTCAGGTTAGCAACTATGGCCCCCAGAAGGGACAATTACAGTTACTGGAAGGACTATGGGAGTATAGTCACTCCTAGAGTGGTAATTTGGTCTGTCTGTTTTGTAAAGCAATAACTAAAAAGTTGCCCAAGCAATATATCATTGTTTAGTCATTTTCAGTTGTGTCTGATTCTTAAGGGTTTTCTAGGCAAAGATATAGGACTGGTTTGTTATTTCCTTCTCTAGTTCATTTTACAGATGAGGAGACTGAGGCAAACAGAATTGTGACTTTCTCAGAGTCACAGAGCTATTGTCTGAGGTCCTCAGATTTGAACTCAGGTCCTCCTGATGCCAGGCCCAGCACTCCATCCATTGAACCACTAGCTGCCCCAAGCAATATTATTACTATGCATATATCTCAAAAAGATTAAAGAGGGAAAGGACCCATAGGAACAAAATGTATTTATAGCAGCATTTCTTGTAACATAAAGCTACAAACAGTGGGTGTTCATCATTTGGGTAGTACCTGAACAAATATTGGTATCTGGATATAGTGTAATATAACAACAGTATAAACAATGATTAAAGGGGTGGATTCAGAGAAACCTTAAAAGAAATAAAAGAAAAACAACTCTGAAAGACTTAAAAATTATGCTCATTGTAATGATGCATCATGACAAAAGAAGGAAGAGAAGGGAAGAAAAAAAGAAGGAAGACTTCTTCAGTGCTCACTGTTTACTTTCTGGGGAGGGAACACGGTGTTAAGGGCTAGAACATGACTGTAAACAAACTAGACGTCCATGCCTGTAGTAGTTTACCTTACGTGTAAAGGGCGACTTCTCAGAAAAGTCCTGGAAGTGACAACAGTAAAAAACTGCTCATGGATCCTGCTCACACCTCTAGACTGAGGAGTGCTGAATGAGTGCTGAGGGGCACAAGCCTGGATGATGTGTGCGTTTGTTTTGATAATGACTAAGGCTATTTGTTATCAGGGAGGACTTTTATTTGTAGAGGTAGGTTAGGCAATGTTATCAGTGAGATTAGAAGGTTAACATTGCTAGTAATACCAACAAAAAGAGGAACAAAAGACAGACAAAAGCTTCAACAAAACGTTCTTTCAAAATCACAAAAGCAAAAGGAGAAGAAGGCTCATGAGCAAGAAGGTAGCTGGGGTCACCATGTTAAATTCAGTATAGCCTTTAAATGAAATGAACTAAATACAATAAGACTTTCACAGCGTGCCAAACAATTCTTTTTTCTTTTCTTCGTATAAAGAAGTGTTCATGTTTATTGATGTTTGTCAGATTCATGATAAAAAAGACATTTTTTTCTTACGTAAGTATAACACATTTTCAGAGACATGTAATATCCAAGAGTAGGGAAATGGTGCTGCCCTAGTCAAACCACATGTGGTGTGCTGTGAGTGCTGTGTTTTTTTCCCTGAAAAGCAATTTGTCATAGAAGATAGTCAGGAAGACCTGAATTCAAATCCTTCCTCAAAGTCTTTAGCCATTTTTCAGGATGATAAAGTGACTTGAGATCATGTCATATGAATGTTAATTGAAGGAACTGGAGTTTTTAGCCTAGAGAAGAGAAGCCCTGGAAAGAGGGATTTTTTGCTTTTTGGTGGAGGGGCTGACATGTGGAGAGAGAGTGAGCCAATTCTGCTTTGCCCCAGAGGGTAGAACCAAGGACAGGGGTTGGAATCTGCAAAGAAACCCATTTAAACTTGCACAAAACAGCAGGTGCTCGGGAGACACTTCAGATGGTAGCAAGTCCTCCCTCACTCAGGATCTGGAAGCAAAAGTTAGATATAACTATTTGTCAAATGTGTTGGAGGGCGCCCTTTCTGAGCTATAGGCCTGATGCTCCATCTTCTAAAAAGGCCTTTCTAGCTTTAAATCATGTTATTTTATTCTGTATAGTTTATCCGGGTTTCTTTTTTCCTTTTGAAACAACTCTATATTGCCTGAGGATGGAGACAGTTTCATTTTTGCCTTTGCATCCCTAGCCCCTGACCAGCAAAATCCTTGAGGCAGATGCCTAAAAAATGTTAATTGAATTGACTAATTTTGGTGATACTATGTTTCTTTCGTACATGTGTTTTGTTTGTAAGCCTCTACATCAACACCTTAGCAAACTAGCTAGCTAATTTGCTTTAAAATTCCCTTAAGAGTACATGCAGTTAGGTGGCAGGGTGGATTAAGTGCTGGGCCTGAAGTCAAGAAGACCTGAGTTCAAATTCTGCCTCAATATTTACTACTTGTGTGACTATGGGCAAGTCACTACATCTCTCTTTGCCCCAGTTTCCTCATCTATAAAATGGGGGTAAAAAAAGCACCTACCACACTAGGTTTATGAGATAATAAATGTAAGGTGCTTAACATAGTACCTGACACATTGTAATTGTATCTAAGGAGGCTTTTGTTGTCCTTTAGAGTTAAGTTTCTCAGAATCCATGGTCATGGCAATGTCTAGTTTCTAGGTGTTAGATAAAAGCTCCCAGAATAGTTTTAAGGATTCTAGATAGTTATTCCCAGAATGCCAGGGATAGGCAGTTCTACTGAGGCTGCTCTGTGAGATACGAAGGTGACATAATTGGTATTTATGTGGTTGCACTGAATGACAATGTTGCTGAAGTTAATCTGTGAGACTATTGTTGTCAATATGCCTTCTTTATCCGATGCCCTGTAAAGAAGGTGGGTGGGCACTGGTCAGTGAGGGGGAAACCATGGGTAATGCGTAGAGGAATGCATGTACATACCTCAACTGGCCCCTTTGAGGCGTGGGGGGATTTAGGGAAAGCACAAACTGTGCCTGTCTCAGTTGACCCTATTGAGACCCAGGGGTAGTTAGGGAATGCTGTAGGAGTTGGTGCTTACATTATCAGCAAGCCTTCTGAGAAAACTAGACTAGAATAAAGCTGATTATTAACCCCTCCAAAAGTTTCTGCCTCCCTGACCAAATCAAGAGTGAACCTGGTAGAGTCTGGAGACTGAAAACTCAGCGCCTACTAAGTGTTATCTGTGAAACAGTGATGCACGATGTAAATGTTAGCTGTCATTTACTACTGTTATTATAACTCATCTCACTGTGTCATCTGGGACATGTAAGTCTTTTCTCCTCTGTGAGCCCCAGTTTTCTCATCTATCTGTCTCCTTCTGTGTCTTAAGTTTCTATGATTCTGTCATTTGATTTCTGTCAGAAATATGTATTCCCTGTGAAATACACCTAAATGAACATGTGCATGGTTTATTAGGCTGCCCAAAAAAATGACAGTGAATG
The DNA here is from genome assembly GCA_028658325.1 of Potorous gilbertii. Classification (NCBI taxonomy): domain Eukaryota; kingdom Metazoa; phylum Chordata; class Mammalia; order Diprotodontia; family Potoroidae; genus Potorous; species Potorous gilbertii. Next base: position 358,177,389 of record CM053771.1, read on the forward strand.
TAGTATGGTCTTCTCCCTTCCTAGGAATTTGTTCTGTGTGATGGAAGTTAATGTTGAATTTTGGAAAATCCTGTAGACTTCCAAGCATAAGAATCTCCTTCCTTTACCAGGTCTTAGCCATTAGCCAGCTTCCATATCAAAGTCCCTACCCTTCACCTACTTAAGGCCCAGTACATAAGTTCTGCTGCAAAGTGACTTATTCATTTCTTTTCGTCATCAAGGACACTTCTCATTCTCCTGTGGTCGATAACAGGAAGTGCTGAAGCAATCATCCCTTTCCACCTAAAAGCTGCAGTAATTGATAACCAAAACCATTCACTACATATTCTCACCTGTATGCATGTAAACATGATTTGTGGAAATCAATGTCAAAAATCAGCTGAAAGTGAAAACGATATTGATGTCATAAGAATGATGCCAAAGGCTTGGAAACTTAAGAAAATGTTGAAACAGTTGACTTCATAGAGTGTGCAGACCCTGCTTTTAAAAAACTTCTTTTTCATTGTGTGCTTCTGCAGACACAACTAGACCTCCAAAGAAAGATGAGGAAAATGGCAAGAACTATTATTTTGTATCTCATGACCAAATGATGCAAGACATATCTAACAATGAATACTTAGAGTATGGCAGCCACGAGGATGCCATGTATGGGACAAAACTGGAGACTATACGGAAGATCCACGAGCAGGGACTGATTGCAATACTGGATGTAGAACCTCAGGTAATTAGTTCCCAGACATTTAGAACCTCCTACCCTGCCGGTCTAGAAACTAATTTTAAAGATGGGGGTTTGAGGGAAGTTCCAAGATGAGAAAAGCAATAAGTAATCGTTAATGCATTTCATAGTGCTTCTTAAAAGTGTTGGAGAGCGCTGGTGATCAAGGATGGGAGAGGGAAATCTGGAGCATAATGGACTGGCATTTTGAGTTAGGGCAATGATCTTATAAACACATGCCATAATAAAAAGCAGCAGTTCTGCTTTCATTATCAGTTGCATTCAGAAATCTAATAAGGCAGCTGATTAAATCTGTGTTTAGCTAGAATGTCCACGCTCCTCTGACATTTGGTAAGGATCTTGAACTACATGAATACACCAGCTGCCCCCTGTAGATCTGAGTTATAATAAAATGATGGTATCATTGGCTCCGTTTTCCTGGAGAGGGAGAGAACGTTGGATTTAGAGGCAGTAACTTAGGATCAAATCCTGTGTGACCCTGGACAAATCGCTTCGCCTTTCTGAGTTTGTTTCCTCATCTATGAAATGGGATAACAATTTTACATTTCACGTTTTCACACATAGCACTGATGTGAGGGAAAGTCTTGTAAATTAATAGCCATGTTGACTATTATTAAGATAGGGGCCGTTGAGTTATCCTTTTGTCCCGCCCTTCTCCGACATAGCTTATGCTTAAATGCCTTTGGGGCTGTGGACCCTTAGTTCCATGTAGGTTTCATACCATATATGGCACATAAGCCATATCTCAAATGAAGATAGATATTCCTTCCTCAGCATGAATTCATTGCTAGGACAGTGTTTTTTACAGGGTTTCCTATATTCTTACAAAGAAATACCTATAAATAAGAACTAAGTGTAACGTTTGTAGGTTTCTGTGTTAACGTGTTAGGACATAAATTAATCAATCAGGGGACAGGTTTATGTTTTGTAAAGGATATTCATGGAAATGAGTAATAAATTTCACTCACTTGACATAAAATCTGCCATGTATAGACCAGTTTGACTCAATAAGATTTGTATTTTCATAAGTATTTCACTTAAGTATTTTCATAAGATTTGTATTTTCCTGCATATTAAAATAACTTTAGATGAATGAGGAATATCCCTTAGTCAGCATCAAAGCTAACCAGAGAAAAGAAGCCTCACTAAAAATTGTCCTCGGGGTTTATACCATAGAATATGAGGCAGGGGTTGTGATGAGATCCATCTGATACTACTTGTATTGAATTCCAAGGTGGTCTAGCTTATTATAAATTTCTCAATCTGGCAAAGAGTGTTAATAAGATTCTAGCACACTCGGAAGTTGTACTAGTAGGATCCAGTGTTTGTACATAAACAATTATAAACTAGAGGAAAACAAATGTGGCCCCTTGAAATTGACCCAGAAGCTCATTTTCATAAACTTTCATTATATGAAACAGTTCCGAGTTATTTTTTAAACTAGTTTTCATCTCATTTACATTTCGCATGGAAATACTTTTTGATTTGCACACATCTGTTTCAAAATTTGGTTGCTAACTACCCTTCATCCCACAATTATAGCAACTATTTTAACTAATTTATTAAGCACTTATGAAGAAGACACTGTTTTGGAGCGTGGAGGCAGAATGGAGCTCAGTAAGACATTCTCTTGCCTTGGGAAATAGGCACTGATATCTTTCCCATCTTATAGATGGGGAAACTGAGCCTGAGGGAGGTTGAGTGACTTGTTTAGAATCACACAAGTAGCAGGTGCCTGAGGCCTTCCTGACTCCCAGTCCAGCATTCTATCAACTCCAGCACCTAAAAATCTTCAATTTATGTAATGCTTTGTGATCTGCCAAATTTCTGTGTGTGTGTGTATGTGTGTGTGTGTGTGTATTACATGTGTATTATATGTATATGGGAAGAAAGAATGAGAGGGACACAGAGAGTGAGAAAAACTCAGTTTCATATGTTCCCCACAATGACCCTGTGAAGTAAATAGCAAAAGTGTTATCCCTGTTGAGCATATGAGAAAGGCAAGCTCTGATTAGGTTCAGAAATTTACGTATTGCAGGTAAGCAGTAAGATGCCAAGTGTAGAAGCCATGTCAGCTGATTCCAAGTCTAGTCAGTTGCTCATTAGGCCACAAACAAGCACACACTATTTTCTTATCCTCACCTTGTCCCACCTCTAAAGACAAAGATAATCATATTAATAACTGAAATTTACATAACATTTTCTAGTTTTACAAAATGCTTTATATAGTTTAACTCATGTATTCATCACTTTATTTTCATTAATTTTAATTATTAACCCAGTTGGTGAAGAAGCTACGGTTCAGAAAAGCTACACAACTTGACCAGAGTCACTGAGCTAATTAGTGTCTGAGTTACTGACCCTTGAACCTGTGAGTCCTGGTTCTTATGTCCAGCATTCTTTTCTCTGTCCAACAATGCTTATTTAACAAGTTTGACTCCCAGTGCCACCATAAAGGAGAATACAGTACTGAACTCCAGAGTGGATGCAGTCCATATATAAACAAACCAAAACAGTATTAAGGGCATCTGTGTCAAGTTTTTGAATTCAGATCTTTCCCAGCATCAAATTTTATCATCCTGATGATTTCAAGATTTCTTTTTCAAGAAATCATGAAAAGAAAACTCCCCACATCTTTTAGAACCAGAGGGCAAAATGGAAATAGAAAGAATCCACTCACTGCTTCCTAAAAGAAAGCCCAAAATTCAGAACTTCCAGGTCCAAGAAAAATTACTGCAAGCATCTTAAAAATATGTTCAAATAGTCAGTGCATAAGCATATATTAAGTGCCCACTATTTGTCAGGGATTATGCACAACACTGAGGATGTAAATAAATGCAAAGATTGTCTCTGGTCTCAAGAAACTCACAGTCTAATGGGAGAGATAACATGAAAATAACTATGTATAAACATTGTAAATACAGAATAAATTGGAGATAAGAGAGTGAAGGCATCAGAATAAAGGGGGATTGAGAAGGGCTTCCTGGTAGGTAACATTTTATCTGGTATTTAAAGGAAGCCAAGAAGAAGGGATGGGAAGGAGAGCATTTTAAGTATGCGGGACAGCCATTGAAAATGAGTTGGGAGTTGGAGTCGAGAGATGGGGCGCCTTGAGAGAAAGCCAGTGTCATTGGACTGAAAGTGAGATGGAGGAGGCAGGCCGCTCCCTACCCCTGAGGTGTAAGGTGAAGGAAGACTTGAGAGGTAAAGGTAGGGCAGTTACATAGGGCTTTATATGCCAAACAAAGCATTTAATATTTGATTCTTGGAGTGATATGGAGCCTCCAGGGGAGGGGGGAGGGGTAAGCAAGAAAAGAGATAAATAGGCAGAGCAACCAGGAGGCTTCTTCGGTAGTTCAGGTATGGCAATAAAGGTTGCATCAGGGTGGTAGCAGGAGAGAGAGAGAGAAAGAGAGAGAGAGAGGGAGGGAGAGTGTGTGTGTGTGTGTGTGTGCGTGTGTTCGTCCTTCATTGGCAAAGAAGACCATGCCATCAGAGAAATGATGACATGACTTGCACTTGACTTTGTGACCAGCCTCACTACTTCTCCAGAGCCA
>CM053771.1:358181781-358206939 GCA_028658325.1 Potorous gilbertii
TGATTTTCCCAGGGTCACACTGTGTCTGAGGCTGGTTTTGAATTCAGATCTTTCTGACTCCAAGCTCATGGCTCTTTCCACTGTGTCACCTAACTGAACCCATGGTGGCAGTATTAGAGGAGAGATAGGGACATATGCTAGAGATGAAGGTAAAATCAGCATGCCTTAGGGACAGCATGGCTGTGGGAGGTAGGGGAGAGTGAGGGAGTCCAGAGTGACACCTTCATTGTGAGCCTAGGTTACTAGGAGGGTGGTAGTACCCTCCACAGTAATAGGGAAGTTAGAGTGGGGTGGGAGGTTCTGTTTTGTAAATGTCAAGTTTAAGATGTTTAGCGCCCACGCCCCTCAATAGACAGTGCAGTACACAGTTGGAGATGATTGACTGAAGGTCAGCTGCAAGGGTAAGACTGGACAAGTGGATTTGAGAATGATCAGCATAGAGCTGAATGCATGAAGGCTGATAAGATCACCAGGTGAATCTTATTGGGGGAGGAGAGGAGAGGGCCCGCCACAAAGCTCAGGAAGATATCCAGCAAAGGAGACTGAGAAGGAAGGAAACCAGCAGAAAATAAGGTGACCAGAGAGGTTAAAAAAGGTAAGGATTAATGACTCTTAGATATGGTGTTTAAGTTGGTCAATAAATATTTATTTAGGAGCTTACAATCTAATGGAGAAAGACAACACACAAAAGGAAAAGGGCAGGACTTGGTGGCAAAATCAGAAAACTCCCAGGTTAGGAGGGGAGGTGGGAAATGAAGTCTCTGTCCTAACGCCCTTCCTTAAATGGAAGTTTGGGAGTTGATGGTTTTGTCCTCGGGTCAGAGAGGGAGAGCCATGATGAGGTATGATTTAGTCTTACAGGATGAGGAGTTTTCCCAGTGATTTCATTCCTGGGGCATGGTGGAGAAGTTGGAATAGTGCAGCCAGGTGGGAAATGAGGAAGAAATGAAGAGATAAGTCACGTGGAGAGGGTAGTTTTAGGTGAATGATAAGGGAGGATTGACCATAAAGAGTTAAGAAGAGTGTGAAAGGAAGGAAAGTAAAGGCATCCGCTGTAGTGCCCTCTCTGCACTTTGACCACAAAAGAGCAGAGAGGTAAGGGATGAGAGTTGTTAAGGGTTGTTAGGGAAGGTAAGAGTATATTTATAGAAAATAGGAAATCAGCTAAGGGCTATAAAAGTGTAACAGCAAGTCGTAAACTAATTTAGGTAATATGACTTTAAAAATTATATTGGTATCACTCAAATATAGACAATAAACTTTCAATTCTTTAAGTCATTTTTAAAGGAGTGTTTTATATTAATCCAAGTCATGAGTATGTCTTGGTAGATTTTGTACACTTTATAGTTATTTGAATGATATTCCTTTCTGTTATTTCCTCCTCCTTTTCGTTGTGTGGTGTCAGGTCCTACCTCTGATGCTTACCATGGGACCATTGGTAATGAGCCTCTCCAATAGAACTCTCATCTGAAGTGGGAATGACAATGCCTGTGGCATCCACCTCACCAAGTTGTAGGGAGGTGTGACTGAGAGTCTTTGTGTGTACACATCGTAGTATATGTTATATAAGCACTTTCTGAATTGGACGTGTTGTTATTTATGACAAGGGAGTCAATGCAGTAATCAAATGAGATTATTTTTTTGTAAGAAAGAAGTCTACATTTAGAGCTCGTTTAGATGGCTACTTTCTATGATTTTGAGGAAAGGGGGTGCTTATTCTGTAATTCAGTTTGTTCCAAAGGCTTTGTCAGTTCTTTTATTTTTCTCTGTGAACCTGCGCGGACACGTTGTCTCTTCTGCCTGCTGAAGTCGTTTCTTTTCACACAGGCACTGAAGGTCCTGAGAACTGCAGAATTTGCTCCTTTTGTAGTTTTTATTGCTGCACCTACGATTACTCCAGGCATCAATGAGGTAAGAACTACTTAGACTTTTAAATATAAAAATGTGCTGATTGAAGGATTCATATTGTTGTACATAAAGGGCTGAGGGCACAGGGAAGTTAAACACTGGAGCTGGTGGAACTACAAGATCCTCATTTTGCACTGAGAACTTGGCAGATGTAAGCTGATTTTCATGTTCATCCAAGTTCACCCAAGAGCACCTACACTTGTAGCCACAGCCTTTTGTTTTGAATCTACTTGCCAGGTGAAAACTGACCTTTTGACGGACTGGGCCAGAAGTGGGGAACCTTGGGCCTCATGGTCACGTGTGGCCCTCTTGGTCCTCAAGTGTGGCCCTTTGACTGAATCCAAACTTCACAGAACAAATCCCCTTAATAAAATGATTTGTTCTCTGAAACTTGGACTTTGTTAAAAGGCCACACCCAAGGACCTAGAAGACCACATGTGGCCTCGGGTTCCCCATCTTTGGACCAGGTTCTCCCCTCTAGGCATCCCTAAAGTAGTCAGCAATAGAAATGGGCAGTCATTAAGCTGAAGTCGCTTCACTCTTAAGTCTCTCGGTGAGTTGGAAATGGTGGTTTAGCTATAAATCTGTGTCTCGGTTTTAAAACGCGCGTTCGAAATTTTGTTGGTTGTACATTTTTTTGGTTTTTTAATCTGGACCTGTGATTTCATGGGTATAAGGAACACCGTATGAGGAAACTTGTAGCAGTGAGGTTTAGTGCCTTTAGGGCCTTTAGCGTCTCGCGCATCATCTAGGGCCAGGGTACAGCTGGACTCTGAGGCCGACTGCCACACAGTTGCCTTTCCAAAGACATTTGTGTTGGACCCTACCATCCACGGGATTTTCTTGGCAAAGTTACTGCAGTGGTTTGCCATTTTCTTCTTCAGCGAATTAAGGCAGTTAAATGGCTTTGTCCAGAGTCACACAGCTAGTGAGTACCTGAGGCTGCGCTGGGACTCAAGTTTCTGAATCTAGGCTCAGCTGTGTCCACTTAGCTACCTTGCTGCTTCCAGAAGAACGTTAAAGCTAATTATTTAATCAAAGTCAAGTAGCATTTAAGTAAAATCACAAAATATTACACCTGAAATGCAAATTAGCAGTCAAGTTCAACCTTCTCATTTTATAAATAAAGAAACAAAGACTCGAAAAGGTCATTGTCAGAGTTTAGGTAGGATCCCAAGTCTCTTGACTGCCATTTCCACTTTCTTTGTCCACTCTGACACATCAGAAGGAAACTTGGGTTGAAGTGAACATTAAAGTGAACCGTGTGTGCGTGTGTGTGTGTGTGTGTGTGTATGTGTGCATGCACACATATGAGTTGCGGGTCTGAGAGGGTGAGAGCTAAGCTTCCTAGGTCTTGAGGGAATTTACTGCCTCATAGTCTAGCCTTTAGCTGTGTCTGCAGTGCTTAGAGTCAGGAAGACCTAAATTCAAGGGAGAGGTAGAATGGGCACATTCACATCTTGCCTCTGGTTATCACAAGTTGTGTGACCCTGGGCAAGGCCCTTAACCTCTCTCTGCCATCTTGGTGCCAGGCTGGGCTAATTAACCTTGATGCCAAGAGGGTTTCCCTGAGGCTCTCCTGTCTCCATTTCAGAGGAGACTAACTGTACCTGGGGAGTGCCTAACCCAGGCAGATCGCCTAGAGTTCTGCCTCAAGGTAGTGAATTTAGAAGTGGCTGAGGGCCTGAAAATGAGCTCTTCCTACCCTTCCCTGGCCTCAAGGCAGCCTCTTGGGATCTTTGAATGACTCCATCTAAGTGTCTTAGTGGTTAGAGCACTGGGCCTGGAGTTAGGAAGATCTGAATTCAAATCCAGCACTCAAATCCAGTTATGTGAAATTGGGCTAGGGTAGGTAAGTGGGTTCCAAGTCAAGCATTCTTTCATCTTCCTGCTTCCTTAGTAACACTGACAACCCATCTGAAAGTGTCTGTGATCTTACAGATTTGTCTGGGGCACTAAGAGCTTAGGTGACTTGCCTGTGGTCATGCTGCTAGCGTGAGTCAGAAGCAGGACTTGAACTCTGAGCCTTCCTGATTCTAAAGTTGATCCTCTGTCATTAGACCTCAGAGAATCCTCACCTATTCCATGAAGCCTTTCTTGATCCCAAATCCTGGTGTCTTTACTCCAAACTGCATAAACTTTGCTTTTATTTGTATTTTTTTCTCTATATTCTTTTCAGTCTCATTAGAATGTAATCTTCTAGTGTTTAAGGACTGTGTCATTAATAGTGTATGCATCTCCTATACCTAGCACAATGCCTGGTATGCAGTAAGTACTTAATAAATGCTTGTTGATTAAGTCGTTAGGCTACTTGTCTTGCTACGTGCTCTTTAGATGGTAGCAGCTTAATTCATAGTAAATGAACAAATGAATGAGTTGTAACTCTAAGAGTAATTACTAGTGATTTTAATTGTGTCTATTATTTATATTTCCTGGACTGAGAAGAGACTTTTGCCCTGCTCTGCCCACCTGTCCACACGGCCAGCCCTCATGTGTCTGACTTCTGTCCATCTTCATTTGGGTCCCATGTGTCTGTTCCTGGCTCCCATGTGTCATCCATCCTCTCCTGGCCTTCACATGCCCATCCCCTGCCTGTTCTTCCTCTTGGTTCTGGGCAGTCCCTCATGTTGCTGGTCTTAGCACCCATGTGTCCTTCCTCCTGTTCTTACACTGTCAAGGAGCTGGCCCTCACGAAGTAAAGAACCAGCTCATTTTCAGAGAGGAGGAGATAGTATGAAGAGGTTTTGAGAAAAACCACTGAGTTCATATCTTGTGACCTGTGGGAGACCTGAAGTAGGGAGTGGAAGGACTGATGAGGGCAGAGATGGGATAGCTTCAGTGGGGAGTCAAACAAGGGAAGGAGAAAGAAGGAGGAGGAACTTGGGTCTTCTTGACCAGAAGGTCATGGTGGTACCATAGTGCACAGAGTGCTGACCTGAAGTCAGGAAGACTCAACTTCCTAGGTTCAGATCTGGTCTCAGATACTTACTTGCTCTGTGACCCTGGGCAAGTCACTTAGCACTCTTTGCCTCCATTTCCTCATTTGTAAAATGAACTGGAGAAGGAAATGGCAAATAACTCCAGTTTCTTTGCCAAATGGGGTCACACAGAGTCAAACACAATTGAAATGACTAAACAACAACAACACTTGACTCAAGTCCCAGGTTTCTTCTCTACTGCATCTGGCTTGCTGCAGTGACAGCCTGGTTGAAGTTAGATAACATGAATCTATAATAAACGCAGTCAGAAATGTTGGTGTATGAATTCCTCTAGCTCCACTCACAAATACATGCATAGGTAGAAGAGGTAGATGGTGTGAGTAACCCAGGGTTGAAATTTGACAGACTGAGAAGCCCCAGACAAAGGGGTGAGGAATTCAGGAGTAAACAACAGCGAAGTAGCTACATGGTTGAGGTTGGAAAGGAGGGGGAGGGTCAAGGACAGTAAATAATCAGAGAAACTACTGAGCCCTGGAGAAATTGTAGGTCTTGATCAGGGCAATGAATAGATTGAGTAAGAGATGGCGTGATAGGAGGTTATGGGCAGAGGAGTGTCCTGTTTTTTGATGAAGGAAGCGAAATGTTTGTGGTTAATGGTGAAATGTAGGGTGGACCCTCCGTGTGTGATTGAGGTGAAGGGATTCAGTCAAGGAAGGGAGGAAGGAAGGTGCCTACTGTGCACCAGACCCTGTGCTAAGGGCTTTACAGGTACTTTGTCACTTAATCCTCAAAACAATCCTAAGAGGTAGGTACTGTTATTATCTCCATTTTACAGTTAAGGAAACTGAGGCTCACATATTGAGTGACTTGCCCAGTATCACACAGGTCTTCCTATCTACTGTACTACTTAACGAGAATTTAAGGAGACCTAGGAATGGGGCGGTATGGGAGTCTGACAGATCATTAATGTGGATGAAAGGAGATGGAAAGAAGAAGTAGATAATGTTTAAACAAGTATTTGACTCCCCTTACAAAGTCAGAAGAATAACCTGGAGGTCACTGTGATCAGAGTTGGGTGGGAAAACATAATTGAGTGAACTTAAAGGGAAGAAAAATTGCTGTGTGAGAGTAAAGGAAAGTCTGTACATGGTGGTGAAGAGCAAGGAATATTCTTATTCACTCCTTGGATCCTATTACTTGATGAGCATGGGGGGAGTTCAGGGGGTCTGCTCTGAGCCCAAACTACTATACTACTATTGGTTATTATCTGTGGCCTCACCCATTTTCAGAGGTTTCCAGAAGAAGGACCACCCTGGCCAGCTACACCCGTCATGGGTCTGGAGGTACTCTAAACCTTGGAGGCTCCAGCATCCTGAGACAGTAGGTTGGACAAGCTCGAAGCCAGCCCCGGCTGGATGATGGCAGGAAAGCAACTCACTTAGTTGTAGGAGGGTGGCAGACCATTTGAAGTGCCATTTGTGAGTTTATCATTTCATCAAACTGTACCTATTAAAAAACGTTCCAGCCTAGCAAAGAGAGGAGCATGCTGTGCAGTGGCTTTCATATTTTCCTCATTTAGTAGAATATTACAAAGATACTCTAGTTAACTCCAAAGTTTACTTTTTGCCCTTGCACAGCAAATGAGTACAATCAGGTGCTAGGTCAGATCCAGCCTCAGACTCAAGCTGTGTGACCCTGGGCAAGTCACTTAACCTTGTGGGTCTCACTTTCCTCCTCTCTAACAAACAGAGGTATCACAAGGGGTCCAACACAACTGAAACAACTCAGCAACAGCAGCAAATTATGTTTTAGAAAACGGAATGGAGAAAAAAAAAAAAAAAGAAAACAGGGAACGGGAACTCCTCTAGCCAGTTGTCTTGTCTCTAGGCTTGACGACGGGGTGCAGAGAAGTTGGACCCAGGACCGCCCCTAGCCCATCGCACAGCAGAAGTGAGATGTGGGGAATTTCTGCTCACTTTTGTTTTCACATCATTCATTTGCGTAGAGTGTATTTCTTTCTAAAATATGATGTTTTCCTGACTTATTTCAACATGCAAACATTTCAGAAGCATCTGTTAAATGGTTTAATTCTTTTGTTATATTATTTTCTTGAATCATCATCTTTGCTTTTTTTTTTTTTTTGCCTATTTTCCCTGCCCTTGTACTAACTTTCCAAAGCTGCCAAAATGGTGCAGAAAACTGCCTGTAAGTACCAGCGAGGAGCTGATGAAATGCAGCCCTGTTTCTTTTAATAGATTTAGAATGTAGACGTTCTGTTCCCACTCAGTGCTGCTTTTACTGGTAGAATAAAGGCATTTTGTTTTCACTGACTCAAGCCCCACTCCTGTACTGAGTTAAATACATATAAGGGCTATTTTTTTGTGGAGAAAGGAAGAAGCAGGCATAATTTTACCATTCAAGCTCAGCGAGATCTGTAGTTCAGCATGAAACATTTTATCACTTTACTTATCAAAATTGGAACACAATTACTACTTCAGGCTCCAAGTCTCCTGACTGCGCACTTGACAGCCATTCTGGGCAAAAAGCAGCCTTCTGGTGGTTTTGAGAAAACAAAGACTATTAAAAATTACGTAGAAATCCTCCTCCAGAAGAGGGTGATTTCCGTTTCCCATGGAGCCATATTTCAGGGAAACAGACAACAGTTGTAACTCTGACCATGGGCGCTTTGCATCTCTAATCAATTTGGATTTGCTGATACCAAACTGAGGAGAGACTTTAACCCAGTGTCTTCTGAACAAAGGCAGATTTTCCCTTCCCTACAGTGAAGTCACAGTGAAAAGACTATGCTTTTTAAGGATAAGCAGGTGTGTCTAGACACACCAGTAATAAGAAAGTAATTGTGAAACCCAGCCTCATATGTAGAATAGGTCATACCTGATGTTCAAAGAATATTTCCAAAACTACTTTGAAAGAAGTAGATGGCCCTGAGAAGAGGTCCAGAATTTTTATCTTCAAAGTACTTCATGGAATTACTAACTAAGGCTTTGACCCCCTTCTTGTTGTGATATTACAGTGCAGTTAGCTAATTCCACCCTTGTTCTTCCATAGGCCAGATTTACCTGGAGTATTCTGACCTGTGGTTTAACAGAAAAGACACCTAACACGGTCCCCCTTTGAGCTCATGGCATCTGGTCCTTCAAGGCCACACAATTCCACCATTTCTAGCCTTCCATGTCCCAGAAGGATTGGTTCCTTTTTCATCAGGTCCTCTGTATGTGTGTATATACTCACATAGCCATACATATGTACACATGTATATATATATATATATATATATATATATATATATATATATATATATATATACACACACACACATATATACATGCACACAATGTATGTATATATACATATATACATGCATACATATGTATGTATGTATGTATCGCATAACAAACTTAGGAAAATGTATATGACAATCAAGTTGTAGCAAATTTGCCTCTCTTTTTCTCTTACTGTAGTGGATTCAACTTCCTTTTTTCTCTTGAGAGGTCCTCATCTTGAAACAACAAAATAGAATGAGCTATGTTATGAGTAAAGTTACATGTACATGTATGTGTCCTCTTTAAATTTTCATTTGCTCTTGGCTCACTATTAGTTATTGGTGTTTGCCAGAGAACTGGATGTGACATTGGTTTGAGGAAATATCACAGCTAGTGTCTTAGTGTCCATTGACATCAACAGCTTTTCTCTGCGAACTACCTGTGAATGACCAGCAGGTTTGCACGTGGACTCATTAGGCCAGCAGATGCCATGTCATACTTTTGATATGACCCATCCCACAAGGAGCACTTCTTATTTTGTGTTGGGCACCTTTACATGTAATTGAATGCCTGGAACATGTTGTCTGTTAAATAGAAAAAGCAGGGAGCAGTTTACTGTAGAGAGAAGGCTGCCTAGGACAGTTACAGCTCTGGTTTGGAGAACCAAGCTAGGAGTTCAAGCACATACCTGTGCCAAGAAAAAGGGAATATGAGATCTCTGATCACGCACATCAAGAAATGTCTGTTTCCCGGTTTAAAAACAGGAGAATGAGGTGAGAACTGTGGGATAGCACTTAAGGTATGAGGAAACAGGGGAAAGAGAAATGGTTAAAGAGCATCCAGGCTGATGAATTTACACTGTCTATGAAAGCCACATCTCACGGCCCTTGAGGCGCTTCCTAGAGGGGTCAGCCATTCGAACTTCTGGGTTTTGTTGTTCAGGAGTATCATTCTTTGTAGTGCTATTGTCTCCTTATTCTCTACTCCAGCCTTCCTAGAAACTGGAAGAATGTCCTGGCACATGCCGGACATCTCCCGTTGCACACAGCAGTTTACTGGAGCTGCAGTGTGTGGCAAGTTGTTTATTTTGGTTATAACTGTATTCATGGCTTCACCCAGTGGAACTGAGCTAGGAGGCCTGACCTTGACAGAACAAATGAAATCAGGAGAGCTAAAGAATCCAACTCACTTTTTCTCTCTTCTTTGCTTCCTGCTGCACCCCTCCCCATCCCGTCCATGATCTCCACCTCCCCAAATCGCTCTTTAGGACGAATCTCTTCAGCGCCTGCAGAAGGAATCTGATATCTTACAGAGAACGTATGCACACTACTTTGATCTAACGATTATCAACAATGAAATCGATGAAACAATCAGACATCTGGAAGAAGCCATTGAGCTCGTCTGTACAGCGCCGCAGTGGGTTCCAGTTTCCTGGGTCTATTAAGCCTCTCACCAGATAACTGAAGAATTTTGTCATTTCTGGGAACCACCTCATACGTGAAAAAAACCTCTTCATTACTGGCCTTGTGTCAACAGGTCTTGGCCCCTAGAGACTACCTAGATGTAGTGTGACCTAAATTTAACTATTGTCATGTCCAGATAGATAGGAGGAGGAAAAAAAAATTACCCACTAACTTAAAGAGACAGTATCTTTTTTAATCAGTTCTCCTAAACTTTAATAAAAATGTATCTTTAAATGTATGTATTATTCAATCCTTTGGAATGTTATATTTTTGGAAATCATAGCTTTTTATTTCAAAGGCCCCTTAAAACTGCACAAAATAGATGCTGCTTTCTATAATCTATTTTAATAATAATAAAAAATAATTCTGTTACCTTGACATGGGGGTGGAACACTACACATTCTTTTTAGAGTCTGATTTTATGGATTGGAATATCTTGCTTTCCTTTATTTATTTGAAATAATCTAGTGATTACAAAACATTTTTAAAGGCCTTTTTTCTCTTTTTTTTAGAATAGTATTTTTGTTAGGTACTTTTATGTAACATCCAGATAATGTGATACTGTCTCTTTGAAGAATTCTGTCAACCTTTTAGAGATTTGAAATTGGGTCTTGACTCTTAATGCATGTGGACAGTCGCAAGCTTTCATGCTGTCGGTGTATCTGTGTTGAAAAAAAAACTGTAATCTACAGCAAAAGTACATTCCGTTCATGGGAAAACTACCCAAGGGAATAAAAATAAAATGTTATGACTAAGTTGTAAACCTATGCACATCCCTTGCATTTTGGGCAACTTTATAAAAAAACTGATTTTTATTAATAATAATCATGTAGTGAAATGTGTTTGTAATTTTGTCTCAATTTAATTTGTTGTAAGGTGGGAGGGGGAATTGCTGGTTTCATCATTTCGGATCTGTGTTGTCTGAGAGTATTAACGTTTTAATTCAGCAAAGAAATGCAGATTTTTAAGATGTATGTAATTGTTTTAAATTTACCCATTTTAAAAGAAAATAATGTGCAATGAAGAAACCAGTTTAGGCATTTGCTATAAACTGAATATTCCAAAAAGATTCATCTCTGACAACCCTGTAAATTCCTAAGACTGATAACTGACACTACAGTTTGACCAATTTTTTTTTTAAATACACTTCCTTTTATGTGTTCAACAATTAAATGCCTTTGGGTCCTTCATTTCATTACAGATTGGTTCAGTTTTGAAAATCAACACTTTCAGATTTTGTGCATTGGATGATAAATGAACCATCAGAAGGCCCTAGAGTGAATACAAGTCTGCAGTGTCCTCCAGGGGTCCACAGCCAACAACTCTGAGAGCACAACTTGAACAAATTTCTGACCCCTAGAGAGCAGTCAGCCATATATTTACTTGAGGACCGTCTGGGAAGGCTACTTCCTCTTGCTTTATCCCTTGGCACAGGTGAATTTTTTATTTCGTGTCAGTTGAGAGGCATTGACCATCTCATCACCCTCCCATGACATCACATTCTGCCAGTGCAAGTGGTCAGAAGCTTGGTGTTCCTCATACCCTTTATCCCATACATTAATGGAGTTTTGTTTTAGTGTTGGTGAATGTAAATTTGTCATAGTATTATGTGGTTCATGAAAAAAGTACATCATTTTTGTCCTTTTTTGATTCAGTGCAACAAAATTTAATAGGTAAAATGGCCTCTATTTGATTGTATTGAAAATAGCCTAAGTTACTCCGTGCCTTGGCAGGACTAGCAGGATGTGTTCCTGTCAAAAACCTTTCATTTAAAGGACCAAATGTATTAATTGTGCACAATTTAAAAATTGTTTTTAACAATGCCAATGGCCATGACAAGATAAATTTAAAACTTACTAAAGCAAATTGTTAAATAAGGTTCATGACCTTAAAAAACAGACATACTGGAAATTGCTTATCTACTCTAGACATGTACACATGCAGATCTTATTCTTGACTTTATATGTGAATCAAAAAAATGTATTTTCGTACATTCTAGTGTCATGTTAAGCCTGAGAAAACTTAAGCCTAGTGAGTTATTCACTGGATGGTACTGACCACAGTCAGGGCTCGTTTCAGTGTTCATGAGCCTACTCTACCTCATTTCCCATCAAAGCACAAAGAACAGACAACTCATGAAATGGGAAACAAACGAACAACAAAAAAACTTCCCTCCTTTTTCAGTAGAGAAATTGATCCACTTTCTGGTCAGATTTCCAGATGAGGTCATCTTCAGTTGTTGTTGTGTGCGTATTAGATTTATTAAATAGAGCAACTGTTCTAGAAGTAGTGTTGCCATCTGTTAACATCACAAAGGACTTTTGATGCTTGTTCTAATGAAGAATTAATTCTTGTTCTATTTAAGAAATAGTCATCCCTTGAATTCCTATAGCCCCTTTCTTCCGAAGAACCCAAATGCTTCCCCTGTCATCTCATCAAGCTCACCCTGAGTGCTGTACAGGGGTGAGTATGTTCTTGTCTAGTTAGCAAATGGGGAAACTGAGGTACTGAGTTATTGAAAGAGGAAGCTAGGACTGAACTTAGATCTGCCAGTTCCTTATTGACCGCTCCTTCCACAAGACTGCACTGATACATTCTGATGAATAACAACTGTATGTTTCCATGACTATGCCTTTCTTTCTCAAGAACCATCTCCACTCTTTAGTAAAATTAAAATACTTGGATTCCAGAATTTTGTCTTGTTGTCGTTGCTGCTAGCTACTGTGGTTCATCATTAACCACTCTACACACTTGGCTGCCAGACAGAGAAAGTGTTTGTACAGCCTCACTGCTTCTATTGAGAAAACCATTATCTTCCACTTTAAAAACTAGGAATATATAACTGAAAATTCATTAAAATGCTAAAACCACTCTATTCAAAAAAGTCTTCACTATGGCAAGGACAGCAGCATTTTTGTTATGTTTTAGTCTGTGTCTAGAAAAAGAAATTGCCTTTTCTATTCATGAGTTACTCCAGTTATCAAAAAGGAAAATGTTCAGTTGAATAGTTCTAAAGTTTCACAGGTCAACAATAACACTGGAGCTTTTACCCAATGCAATTGAAATACCTCTTGACAGTTAAGAACTATTTTTAAATAATTGCTTGGATACTAGATTGGTAGATAATTGCTTAAGGAATTCATTTCAACATTTATTAAGCACCTACTATATGCAAGGCAGAAAAAGTACAAAGTTAAATTTAATACAAAAAAAAAACGAGATATGAGAGCAAAGAGGTTCTAAGAGGCCAGGGAAATTTTGAAGGGGCAAACTAGACAGTTCATTTTCTGCCAGGGGAATTGGGGAGTGCTTCATGGAGGTAATAGCCCCTGAACTGATGAGGAGGAACAGTGTTCCAGGCCTGATGAACAGCTTGTGTGAACATTTAGGAGACATTGTCTCGGTCTGTTTTATTGGACTGGCAGGATATTTAGGGAAGTCAAAGAGTTTTTGGATTAAGGAATGAAGCCAGCATGTGTCTTTAGGATTCTGAACTCAATGTCACATTACTTGAAGTTCTCAGTGATAAATATATTTCCTCAATTACAGCAGACCTGGATTTCTGACTTCTTAAGACCCATATACAATAAAAGGTTGTCATTTATGCAGAGGAATTAGAGGAAAAATCTTTTAGACTAAAGAGATCTCTTGCGATTGTCTGCCTGTTAAAGCTTCAAGTTCATTTCTTGGCCAGAATTTGTAACAACCATCGTGGAAACAACTCCAGTTACCCAAAGTAAAAAAGAGATGGAAAGGAAACTGCTGCTATTTAAAGGAACAAGGCACTAAAACTCAAATTGCTGTCGTCTACTGATGTCATCCTCCTTTATTTTAGGACAGTAGATTAACTTCTTAACCTGAGGCAAAACATGTTCAAATTTGCCTGTAAGTTAATTATTTCATACGTTTTTTAAAAAGAACCTCAGGTGATGTTTTCCTGGAACAAAGATCCCTAAATAAACCTAGCACCTTGTGATTTGTAATTTCATAAGCAATTTTCCTTTTTATCCTCATTCTTTTCTAGCCTCTTCCTCAAATAGCCGTTTTTTTCCATTATCCAATTGATTCTTTCACAATTAAATACAATTATTGTTACTACCGTCTTTCAGAAGGATTTTAACGCTAAGATGAGTAAGAAAGACAGGTTAAATTTTCTCACAACTGATACTAATCATTGTATTAAGTGATTAATATCAATACAGTGATATTCAAGGTGCCTGACCACCTTTCTCTTTCTCTGGACTTCCAATTAATCCTTTTCTTTGAAAGATAATTCTTCTGCAAGTAGCCTACAAGCTTTAGGCGTTTGCTGGTTTTGTAGAAGATTTCTCTTTCTAATCCTCAAGAAGTAACTTTTTTTCCCATATATCCTTTGGATGGAGTATAATCATCCCCGGAAATTCACATGGATCCATGATCTCAATTCAGGAGTTCTCTCCAACAATGCAGATGACAACCTCTCCATGCCTGCCAATCCCAAGAATCTCTCTCGTCCATCCTCTCCCAAAGGGTCCAACCCAACATGATGAAGGCTTTTCTCATTTCTTCTCAAAATCATGAAGGAACCAGTGCAACTCAGTGGCTCTTGTCCCTGCCATTCCTAGGTCTTGCCATGTGATCAGTTCATCTTTTCTTCTAGTCCTGTGATTCTTCAAGAATGCCCTCTGGTCCTGTTTCTTTTTGGCATTCCTCATTGGTTATGTGCTGCAGGCTGCTCACAGCTGCTGTGTGCCTCCCTATGGACTTCCTTGTGGTGCTCATCTTTAGTTCTTAGGAGGCAACGTCCGTGTCTTGCTGCTGTATAAGCAACACTGGTAAAAATATCATCACTGAAGACATGGACCTTTGCTTTTGTGACAGGTTTGGGGTCAGTAAAACACCTTTGCAATTTCCCAAAAGCAGTCCAATCCTTTCTTCTTCCTGAATCCAACTGCTTGCTGAGCTTTAAAACTCTCTGTCCCAGTTATACATAGTATTGGACAAACTCTATATGATGTCCAAATGCATGTTGAAATCTAAGCAACAGACATTCTTCCTCTTTCCCTGTGGGGATGCAGTGTTCTGGGGGCACAGTGTCATCTGGAAACAGGAGCATTTGGAAGGCCTCATCATCTACAAGGAATCCTTCCTTGACCTAGACTCTGAGCTGTGTCTCTTCTGCCACAGTGGCAAATGTTCTTGGGGAGCAGAAGATGTTGTTGCATCTTCCAAGGGGTTTTGAGTGACCTTGATGTATAGATGGGAGACAAATCATTGTGAAGGAGCCTCTCAGGCAGAATTTTGTTCTACTGCATTAAAACTTTTTCATAATAGACAACATAAAAAGAAGGGAATCTTATATTCTCTACCTCTTTCAGTTAATTGTGAGGTGGTAAAGATGTGGTGCATTGTTGAATATAGGTTGCAAAAACCTGCTTATTTCCTACTAATATCCTCATTGAGGATGCCCTCAATTTGTGTATTTGTGAGTCTCATTAAAAATTTTGTATAGATGGGAGAGTATTATTGATGTTTTCTTGGTCACCATTTTTTCAACATTAGTAAGGTCCAAGATATTTTTCACACTTTTGGTATCTCTCATCCTTGAGATACCATGTACATTCGTCCATCATTGATCTCATAGTTTTATCACTCTCCGCGTAAATTTCATCTATGTATACTTGGTCTATTTACCATATTCCCAAATATGATTTTTCCCATATTTATTGTCTCTAGTGCCATTTCTACCTCCTCTCTAAGAACAGCTGGGACTATGATAGTAGAGGCCAGGTGGTCCAGTGGTATTACTGTGACATTAGAGGCCAGTGGTAGAGTGGTCTACTATCTCTAAGACAGAAAGTTTCCTAAAATAGTTTTTTGTAAGGCTTTTCCATTTTTGTGGTTTGCAGTCCTTCCATTTTCATCCTTAAATGCCCTTGGAATAACTTTGCTTAATTTTATGACTTGTCATGTTTTCTTGATTCTGGCTTTGCACGTTAACTGCTTTCCTCTGCTTTATGAGACAATATTGCTTATAATCTCCCATTGCTCTTCACTGAATTCTGCAGATGGGTTTAGATTCTGTCCTGTTGTTGCTCCTAGGAGCTGTGTCTCCTCTCTCTGTCACACACACACTCTTTTATTCATTCTCATTTTTTTTATAAGTTCTAATGTTAACTCTAATGGTTTGACTATTCAGTTATTGCTGCTGACTCAGGGATAATTCCCAAATCGATAACCATTGTTTTCTTGTCGGTTAAAATCAACGTTTCATTCATTCAGTGAATTCATGAGCATTCATTCAGTGCTCACCATGTCCGGTGCCTACCAGTTCTTTTTAAGGAAAGTGTTCACAATATAGAGGCATGAGGCTTCTGTGTAATCTACAAGCTATTAGCCTCTCCTTTCTTTTTCCTGAACCATACTTTCACATACATTTCTCCTCATCCTTACCTTTTCCTACCTGTACTTTACCAGCAGCAAGTATCATAGAACATAGTTTGGTTTGAGGGATCTTATCATATTCTTCATAAAATTCCTCTCCTGCTTCATCCACAGCAATACATGTCAGTGCATCAACTGCAATTATTTTCCTGGTGATCTTTTTGCAATTACTTTCCATTAGTGCTGCAATATGTGGTGGCCAGTATTCCATGAAATGATGTTTCTTGTGGCTTTTAGGCATAGAGTAATACCCACTCTAACTGCTTTTCAGGACTCCAAGGAGAATTTGTTAACTGTCCTGCCATATGGATGCAGCTCTTTTTTCTCTTCTGGTTTTGTTTATAGTGAAAACATCCCGATCGATAGAATTCAGTTCTTCCAGCCTTATGGCCACACATTGGTCATTAGACGAGAAGAATCTCATGTTTAGACAACCAAGTCAGATTGATGTTTGCTTCTGATCTAAAGCTCTGTGGCTTTTAAATCCTATAGTTTTTCCCTCTGAAGACATATATCAGTTTCTTTAAGTTACAGTCACAATTTCTTGGTTAGGGAAAGCAAGTCTCAATGGCAGATGTATCTAGAAAGTATGTAAGGGGAGTCAATCAACATATGGACCAGGCCAGTAGTATAATAAATAATTAGTTCAGCCTTTTTTTGCTGCCATGTACTTTTATTTCAAAAATTAAAGTAAAAATGTGTCCTTAGAATTAATAAGAAAGGCAACAGTTTACAAAATTCTTAACAATCTCTTAGGCAGTCATACATATCGTTGTGTAGACATATTATCTCTGAGTGGGAAGAAAAGTCCTGCTTTTTACCACCTAGAGATCTTCCATCACCACTCACCTAACACCTCATCACTGTCTTGCACCTGTGTGAATGGACTGAGCAAAAGAAAAGAGAAGGTTCTTAGTCACCATGCAGGAGGCTCTGTTTCTGATCCCAAGTGCACCTCCCTAATGACCGGTGTGTGTTTAAACATACAGACACATGTATATCTCCCCGTTGTCCCCTCAACCCTGGGACTCGGTTTACTTTTGTGTAAGTTATCTCACTTATCTCTGGTTTGCACAAGTGGTCACTGGTTTCACTGCATCTTATGAAATAGTCAAGATGTTGGACTGATTTTATCTCTAGACCAGGAGGAAATGCGGTCTGTGTTACAGAAGTTATACTTGGGAATCAAAATAGAGGCTCCTCCACAGGGACCCCACCTTTTTTTAAAAGAGAAGGAATTTGTGGGGATTTATTTACAATCTCAAGAGTCTCCCAAAATGTCATCTGTACCAAGGGGAACCACTGTGTGCAATGGGCAGGGTGACATGTTATGGTAGCACAATTCCTGTGTGCTAAGAACACAACATCATGTTTGTTGAATTGCAATTAAGGCGTGTGGCAATTGCAAACCCAATTCTTGGGTTGTTTTTCATAAGATTTTACCAACGTGTTCTTTTTTCTCTATGTATTATTACCTTTTTATAAAAGGTTTTGAAGTATTGTCTCAGTGATAAAAGAACGAGATGTTAATGGTTATTGTAAATTTCACCGTATCCAATTGTAAGTACTTACAGGGTACAGCAATGCCTTAGTATGTAATAGCATTTGTGCAGGAGATGTCCTTCAGCACTTGGACGAAGGAATTTAAAAGGTCCAGATTCTTTGTAAATGTCCTGCTTTTTTTCTATGTGTGTCTATTTACATGCCTTAGCAGCATACCAACCCTCCCCTTCCCGATTTTTTTGACCTATTGTCAGAGTAAACTTAAAACTGATGTAAAGGATGTGAGAAGTAAATGAGTTAATGAACCCTATAAAATTATCTATTGTGTGGAGAAGGGAAGAGGAGAAACTCCATAGCATTATTTGTAGAATATACATACCTGTAGGATGCTGTGTTATGGGAAACCGTAGAAATGGACTTTTGTCATTTCAAAGTTGGAGAGAACAAAAAAAAGTATGAATAAACTGTATAAAACACGAAAAACCAATTGTTTGTTCACATCACAGGCAAAATCCTCAGAGGGGTTAGAAGAAGCAGCCTGATAAATTTTAACAAGACCTGCTCTATTCTAATTTTAGCATGTACAGACAGGTAAGAAAATGCAGCAGAAATTGCTATCAAAGTGCCTGGGAACAAAGGAGAAGTTTTCTCGGTGACTCCCAAAAGAGTATTTCATCTGACTTCACTAGTAACACCTGCGTAGGTGTCTTCTTGCCTCATTGCCGTTACAAGATTTCCATCTTTAAGAGCTGTTATGTTTCAGTCACTTGTCAATTTGATACAAATTTAAAATAGCTCCAGGTTCTTTACTACACTTACAACATCATATAAAAATAGAAAAAAGATTGACTTTAGCAATGTAAGGACTATTGAATCAAGAATGTCTTTATTTTGACTTCAGGTTTTTTATAGAATGCCTCAAGGGTTTTTATTCTATAAAAACATCCAGAACTGTTGTTCTTTACTTAACAAAGAGGCCTTTTGTATATTTATGGGTGCATTTTAATTCAGTCCTCAGCCTAAAGTCTGAGAAAGAAGTTCTGGTTTCTTACTCTGTACATGTATTTCTTATTGCATCCGTCAATCAGTAAGCATTTATTAAGCACCAGTATGTGCCAGGCCCTACTGAACCCTGGGAATACAAAGTCAAAAAAATGAAACAATCCATGCTCTTAAGGAGCACAGTGTGATTATATGAATTTTAATAGTCTTGTATTTCTATACATAAATAAAGCTTCACAGAGATCAACAGAAATAACCCACTAACAGTTCTGCTGTGACTCACTCTAATGAAATTAATAGAGATTATTTGCTTTACTTTACAAAAAGATTCACCATGTGACTCACCCAAATAATCAAGCCATGCTCCTAATGCAACAGGCACCAGTTTTACCAATGTGTGTCAATTTACAAACAAGGTATATTTTCCCTTACAACATGTCAGCTCCATGAAGACAGATAGTTCTAATAAAGACACTTTAAAGTTTACAAAATATTTTACATACATTATCGCACTTGATCTTCACAGCTCTCTGTGATTTTGATACTGTCAGACAATAGAATAAGTATTTTTTCCAACTTCACAGGTAAGGAAATTGTGTTCCAGACAGGTTCAATGACTTGTCCTCAATCCCCTAGTAAGTGGTAGAAGCAGAATTTCAACCCAAGACTCTTCATTGTACCACACTCAAGCCTAACGCCTTTGCCTCATTGCAGTCCTGGAGAATTGTTCAAAAAAAGATAATATTTTTAGTTCTTGAACTGTTTTAGTTCTCAAAATTTTAGGAATCAGCATTAAGAGCAGTATAAAATAAGTACAAATGCGTACATACAAATGGAAATGGTGCACAAATTATGGCCAAATCTAGCCACAAAGTGTTTGGATTTTTTTTTTTCTAATTTCACCTCCTTCCAGGTTGTAGAGGAAATTCCCAAAACATTTGTGTGTCACTTTGCTTCTACCAGAATTAGTTTGTTTATACATATAAAACAAGACATAGAGCTGCTGTCCTGATTTATTTTCTGCACCTTGTGGTATTAAGGATCTGTGCTGACCATTAGTAGTTAGGTTACAATATGATATGAATATGAATGTCTACATTTCTGTATATTTCTCATTTTTGCCCCACTTTAGTAGTTTGATTGAATAATTTTGAGCACTGTCCCATGAACACTGGAAGAGCAAATTCTGATACCAGAACATTAGAATTATTGTTAACATAGCATAATGTAGGCTAGATATCAGCTCCGTTCTTTTTAAGTATAGCAGGTATATGCAGAGAGTTGATAATGCAGAGTCAGTACTAGATGAAAGGAGGACAAGAGGAGGGAAATTCCAGGAGGTGACATTTAAGTGCTGGATAATTGGTTTGATTGAGGTGTAGGACCCCAAAATGAGTTGCAGTTAATATCAGCACAGATATGTGATGCTGCTGGCCACTACACACACACACACACACACATTTCTTAAAGACATTTACAGGTTTATTGGTTAATCCCCAGGACTCTCCTA
Organism: Potorous gilbertii; assembly: GCA_028658325.1. Classification (NCBI taxonomy): domain Eukaryota; kingdom Metazoa; phylum Chordata; class Mammalia; order Diprotodontia; family Potoroidae; genus Potorous; species Potorous gilbertii. Next base: position 358,201,814 of record CM053771.1, read on the forward strand.
GCTTTGTACTACTGCTTGCCCTTAACCTTGCCCAATAATAACAATGCCTGTAACTGGAGCTAAGAAGACTTGGATTGAAATCCTCTTCAGGTACTAGCTATGTCACCCTGGGGAAGTCACTTAACCACTCTCTGCCTCTGTCCTCATCTGTCAGATAGGAATAGTAGCAGCACGTATTTCCCAACGTGGTTGTGAGAATAAAATGAGATGCTTGTAAACCTCTTTGCCAACCTTAAAGTCATGTATACAAGTCAGTAATTATTGCTATATAACTTGGCCATTCCTATAGCGCTAGACCACTTAGTAAAGCATTTATTAAGGGTCTCCTTTGTAGCAAGCCCTGTACTGGAGGCTAGGGATAGAAATACAAAAATGACACTGACTCTATCCTCGCTTTCTTCTCATGGGGAGAAAATGTCACCTCAGCAAGTGGTTGCCAGAAAGGGAAAATGTGTTCTGGGAAAGTGCAGGGATTGCTGTTAGAGCCCTCCCCAGGAGGTGCTGCCCCACCCCCCACAGCAATGGTAGTAATGATTGTCTGTCTGTGTTGGCCCTTTGTTGTTGAAGAAGACCTTGACATCAGAGAATTGATGACCTGACGCGCACACGACTTTGCTGTGAGGCAGGGAGGCCTCACCAGCCTCACCTTCTCCTCCTGAGCCATCTGGATCCAGTGACCAGACATTCGTCAGGATGACTGGAGATGGCCCAGGATGCACTGGGAGACATTGGCCTTTTAGACTGGCCTTTTCAGGTACTCACTTAGAGGGAGGTAACACCCATACAGGGGTTAGTTTGCCCATATTAAATAACAAACTTTCTTTTTCTTTTCTCTTCCTGTTCACCTTTTTATCCCTCTCTTGAGTCCTGTATTTGAAAATGACTCAATTAGACTCTAAACAAGAAATAGAAAGCAGGGTGTGGTGCCATGTGTGCCACAAACGGAAAGCCGACCAGGCCAGGTGTCCCACTGGAGGGCAGGATAGAATGGAGCTCAGGCCGGGGCTAGCTAGAGAAGGGAGGACTGCGCTGAGGATTGACGCATCTTCCAATCTGGACTACCTGCCCCCAGACAAGACCCAAAGCTAGGTAAACGAACTGTGGGATGAGACTTGGAACTGCAAAGGTTCCATTGGAGCCAGGTCACATCTGCTCTTTTATGTCAATGAAAGGATCTTAATGGCAGGTTGTCCAATGAATTTAGAGCAATAATGGATCTTGGTGGTCATCTAACCCTTTGATTTTACACAGGAGGAGAGGCTCAGAGGGGTAGAATTAGTAACTTTCCCAAGGCCATACAAGGCCATTTATTGGAATGCCGGTCACTTCCCCCCACACACCTCCAAATCCAGCACTCTATCCACCATGTCCACACTGCCTCCCAAAGATGTGTTATTTTTGATGGTCTGGTTCCATTTGACCATCTCAGAAGGCACACACTTCTTGGAAACGTCGTATATGAAGAAGAGGAACACACATGGAGAACATTGTAACTTAAAATACTCAAGTTCTCTATATTAAACCGAGTGTCACAAGGTAAGTGATGGTGGCCCTTCCTGCTGGACTCCAAGGAATTCTCCACACTAGCGCTGGCTTCCACCTCTGGGAGGGCTCTTAAATTTTCCAGGTTATCAGCGTTGCTTTTTCCAAACAATTACAAAATCTTTATCTCTCACCGTTGTTTGTTTTTGTGTGTTTCCCACCACAAGCTACATATAGAACTTAGAAGGAGTGAGCCCTAACCTAGGCCATAATGCTTGGGAGTGGAATAAGGGCTACTTTACCCATATTCTTTATAAATACATTTATTTTTAATGCCAGAAAATTACACCATCTGTGACATGCAGGTATTTATTTTAAAACGTTGACATATTGGCAGGGGTAAGGGACATACCATTCTCCTCCCCAAAAGTCACATCTTTTAGATATTTCCTGCCTAATGGGGTATTCTTTCATGCCTAAAGGGCCATCCCCCTAAAGAAAAATGAGAGAATAATGTGGGAGAGTTCTCTTTTTCTGCCTTCTTCCTGTCTATCTCGGTAGGATATTGAGGGAACTTTGCAATAGAACAGGTCCTCCCCTGGCCAGTCTCTTTAGACAAGATAGGATGGCCCACTGGGCTTCACAGCGTTTTTCAGCATCACCTTACTCCATCCCTACCCCAGGTATATGTACTCAAACTAGGCAGGCAAGGAAAGCAGAGATAACTGTTCTGGGCCTCTTTGGCCAAGAATGACAGAGGCAGCAGGGGCAGACCAAGTTTTAAGACTAGATTGCAATCTGATTTTTTTAAGCAAATTTTTGTTCCATTTTCCATTGTAAGAAATCCTATCACTCTATGTCCTGTTGAAATTTTATTGCCCTTTACAGAGATGAGGAAATAGTGACGACACAAAAGTATTTGTTTGGGCTTGTGTTTGGTGTTGGTTTTTTAATCACAGGTGGTGATCTAGACCCCCCAACACCTTATTTCTGCCATGATTGCTTCTCATTCTTGGCTACAAGGCGCCATAGCTCTTAGCTCTACTTTCCTTGAGGTCTGGAACTCAAACTCCAATTTTTCTGACTCCTTGAAAACTCTACAGGGTTCTTTATGTCCTATCAAGTTGTCTATTCAATTTAAACATGAAGGAATCCTATAAATGCATGTGAATTTTTATTTACAGTTTTTCAGCCTGTCCATTTCCTTTTTCCTTCCCTTCCATCTCATTTCAGGAGGGCAGCCTATCATTTGTACCAAGAAGGTATATGATGTTAACAGAAAGAACATCTTTTCTTGCTTGTCTTTCCTGTCTCAGTCCAGAATCTAGCCCCTCATTTCCACCCTCATTAAAGTTATGGGACATGCACTGATTTCTCAGCTTTCATACCTTCGTTCCAAAGGTGCCATCTGGAAAGTATAGAACTGCTTGTTGAGAGTAGGCCCAGCCCAAGGCAAACTGTGAAAAAGGCCAAGACAGTTTTCACCTTCCCTTTTCCCCTTTGCTTCTTTCCACTGCTTGCTCTGGCCATCATCATTCCCCACTTACTTACCCGCACTATGACTTCTCTTGGCAAGGTGCTAGAGGGCTTAAGACCCCTCTCACAGCATACTTCACCCATGCTCTCGCTGCATCTTCCAGAGTGCTTGCTCTCTGCTTTCCAAAATTACATTATGTAATCTAGGCAAATTTCTTGACTGAGGTAAAATACTGAGAAGAGCGGGGTGGGGGGGAGAGGGGGGGCGGGGACTGAGAAATGTACAGGCATATCCTGTCAAGTACTATTAACTGGTTCTGGGAAAAACAGGACAGGTGACACAACATTAGAGGGGACTATTAGTTCCACAAGAACATTATTATTAAATATTATTGATATGATGATATATATTATAGCTTTAGCTCAGTTTTAGAGCTTTCTGGTAGTTCTTATAATTTCATTTTAATTAATTAATTAATTAATAATTTCATTTTATTTTGTTCATTTATTTATTTTAATTTATAATTTTATTTATTTATAAATTTATTTTAATTAATTAATAATTTTATTTTAACCACCTCTTCCAGAGACTGGGGAAAAGTCAACAATGGAAAGTGATTGGTTAAGACTGAAACACCACGAGGGAAAACCACTCTTAAAAAAAAAAAAAACAAATATTTTAGGGACAAAAGGAAGAGCAGCAATGGCCTGGAATCCCAGACAATTACTGTTATTCCAGCAGTTTGCCAGATGTGGTTGGAACAACACTTCAGAAATTAATGCCTTATAGGAAAATATGCTCAACTGCCTATTTTCTCTTAATTTTCAAAACTATATTGGTAACAATGCATTCTTTCCATCCCTTATATGAATGAAGTTTGTTTTTCCGTTTTTATGCCACTAAGTGGTATTCTGCGTTGTGCTTACCAAGTAGTTTACAATTATTTTCTTACTTATTCCTCGTAACAACCCAAGAAGGTGAGTGACATTTTTTTTCCCAAAAAGGAAATGAAGGTATACAAAACTTGTTCAATGGATGGGACGAAACAGATCACTGATGTTTTGGTCTTGCACCTTTCCAAGACTGTCACTTACATTAATCACAGAGATCATCAGCCATATATCAATAAAACCAGAAGTATAAATAGTATCTATAGCTCTATCTGACACTACTGAATGGCTACAATTTTTTAAAGGAAGTCAGCTTCTAAGTCTGGGATATTAATTTACAAGTGTCGGGGAGGCGGAGCCAAGATGGCGGAGTAAAAAGACTCACATATGCTAGCTCCAAACCCACAGCCCATAATTATCTATAAAAAGAACTCCCAACAAATTCTAGAACAGTGGAGCCACGCAACAACAGGATAAAGGAGATTTCTGTTCCAGAGAGCCCTGAAAAACCGACCCCAAAGGTCCATCACACACCAGACGGGAGCAGAGTCCACCCCTGCCCAGGCCGCATGGCACCAAGAGGAGCAGATCCGAGTAGGCTTCAGGGGCAGAATCTCCAGCGGCCGCGAAGGTCCCTCCACCCACAGACGCACAGGTCAGTGAAAGAGACATCTGGACAGGCTGAGAGGGGAGTGGGGTGTCTCCATAACTCATGCCCCCTTGGGAGGCGGCAGCAGCAGAGGCAGCGGGCGACCAGAGGCTCCCAGAGCAGGCAGGAGCTCCGCAGCAGCTCCATTACAAAAGGTCTCTGCATAAATCCCCTGAGGGAACTGAGCCTGGGAGGCGGCCCTGCCCCCACCTGAGAACCTGATTTAATCATACCCTCAATAGCAGCCAGCCAGCCGCTGAAAGCCCTGAGGCTGGGGAGCAGCATTTGAATCCAAGACACCAAGCACAAGCTGGGCAGATCTAGGCCAGGGGGTGGAGAGGACTCTCAGAAGTCAAGTAGCTGGCTAGGAAAATGCCCAGAAAAGGGAAAAAAATAAGATCATAGAAGGTTACTTTTTTGGGGAACAGATGATTCCGCCCTTCTCTGACGAGGAAGAAAACTGCTTACCATCAGGTAAAGACATAAGAGTCAAGGCCTCTGTATCCCAAACATCTGAAATAGATATCCAATGGGCTCAGGCCATGGAAGAGCTCAAAAAGGATTTTGAAAATCAAGTTAGACAGGTGGAGGTAAAACTGGGAAAAGAAATGAGAAAGATGCAAGAAAA
>CM053771.1:358215934-358250518 GCA_028658325.1 Potorous gilbertii
GTGACCATAGGCTGCTTAACCTTTCAGGGTTGTAGCTTTCAGATAGAAATGCTACTAGTAATACCTGCAAAAGGTTGCTGTGAGGCCTTGAGGTAGTTTTTACAAAATCTGGAATTTGCTAGGGAAGATGGAACATCATAAGACAGAACCCAGAGTCCGGTAGGAATACTGTAATGTAGAGAGAATAAGGAAAACCAGCTTTACTGAAGTGAAATATTCACAATAAAAAAAGTTTGACCCCCCCCCCCCCCACCAAATAGCTCAGGTCTGCGGCAGCCCGTGGAGGAATCAGGTACCCAAACCGGGAAAAAAAAAGCTTTTATTTATTTGAATTATATCTATTGATATTTACCACATTGGAAATTAAAATGTCAGTATTATTGTGAAAATAGTTTTTACCTCCTGGAGAAGATCTGGGGGATCCTCAGGAGTTCTGGATTGTTGTTTCAGAAACACTGCCTTAAAGAACTATGTAGCTATTCAGTCGTTTCCCACTCTTGGTGACTCCATTTGAGGTTTCCTTGGCAAAGATACTGGAGGGGTTTGCCATTTTCTTCTCCAGTTCATTTTACAGATGAGGAAACTGAGACAAATAGGGTTAAGTGACTGGCCTAAGGTCCCCCAGCTAGCAAATATCTGAGGAAGATAAGTCTTCCTGATTTCAAGACTCGTACTGTAGTCACCTCCTTGCTGCCCTAAAGAACTATAGTCAGCTATTACGATCAGTCCTCATTTCAAGTCAATTCAAGTCAAAAAAAAGCATTTAAGTGCCCACTATATGCAAGAGCACTGTGCTAGGTGCTAGGGATACAAAGACAAAAATTAAGCAGCAACTGCTCCCTAGAAAGGTCTGCATCATAACAGTTTGGGTAGCATCACGAACAGGAGTAGTGAGTAATGGGGGGAAGGGGAGATCCAAACTAAATGTTCTCGGAATATTTGAGGGGAGAGAGAATACTTCCAAGGTGGAGAGTCAGAGAACACTCAAAATGTGATGCCTCATCACCTGAGGTGATACACTGATAAAAAAAAAAATAAGGATGGATTCTGAAAAGTACAGACAAGGAGGGAGCGTGTACCAGGTATTGAGAACAGCCCTTGCCAACACACCTAGATGATGACAGCAGAATTCTGGGAAGAGATAGGAGCTGAGTTTGGCTGGAACATAGAATTCATGACGGGTGTGCTAGGAGCAATGCAGGATGGCCCCCAGCAGCCTTAATATAGTTTTAAGCAATAATAGTATCTGTAGTATGCTTTAAACTACACTAAGGCTTTTGCAACACTCTTTAGTACAGTAGGTAGAAAATTTTATAGGATCTTAAAAGCCAGGCTAAGAATTTTGTATTTTATTCTAGAAATAATAGGGAACCATTGAAGGATTTTAAGCAGGAGAGTGACATGTTGAGCGCCTTTGCCTTGGAAAAATTATTTTAGCAGTTATGTGATAGATACAGTAGGAGGGAGGCAAGGAGAGGCAAGAAGACTAATTACAGTAATTGAGAAGTGATAAAAATGTGAACTATGGTTGTGGCCCTGTGGATGTAGAAAAAAAGATGTATGTATATGTATGTATATGTATATATACACATGTATGTATATATATGTGCGTATGTGTGTATTATATATTTATATACATACACTTATGTATAATATACATATAGAATACATTTTAGAAATCAGTGAATGATTGGAGGAGGGGGCTAAGATGATTTTGAATCTGGGTAACTGGGATCATGAGTCATATGTAAAATACAGTCTCCTTTAAGATAAATAGAGAATTCTTCTCAGCAATACCTAAGTCAGTTCCAGAAGACTCCTAATGGAAAATGCTATCCACATCCAGGAAAGAACTATGGCGTCTGAATACAGATTGAAGCATACTATTTTTTATTCCGTTCTCTTGGTTTTTCCCTTTTGTTCTGATTCTTCTTTCACAACATGAATAATGGGGAAATACGTTTAATATGATTGTACATGTATAGCCTATATTAGATGGTTTACTGTCTTCAGGAGAGGAAAGGAGAGGGAGAAAAGGAAAAAAGATTGGAACTCAAAATCTTATAAAAAATGAATGTTGAAAACTAAAAAAAGAAAAGATAAAAGGAACATTTTAATGATGAAAGGGTCAGAAAATGTGTAAAGGAAGAGATTTATATTAATTATCAAAGGACATAAGATATAACTACTATTTTGATACTTAATACAAGAAGGAAAAGAACCTTGCTTTATTTAATATACACTTAATATATGTGTATGAAGAAACATAAATTTCAGATGGGATTTGGACTGTTTTGAAAAGAAAATGATCTGTAGTATGGATGTGAGAACTCATATCCTTTTATTAACTCTGTGGAGTGATACCTTGCTTATGTGAGAACAGCTTCATGTTATAAAAAAAAATTTTATTAAAAATTAGAGAATTGGGAGTGTAAGGAAACAGCTGTAAGAGCACCAGACAGATAGGAGACTGTGTCTAAAAGCCTTCAGAGTTGCAAAGCATGATGGATACCTCAGCTAATTTGCATTTTTAGAGGATTTTTTTTTTCCTTTGTGTAGAGACAGCCTGGTTGTGCATTGGAGAGTACTAGATTGTGGAGTCAGAAAGATCTGAGTTCAAATCCTGAAATTTGACAATTACAGCTGCATGACCCTGGACAAGTAATGCATGACCTCTCTATATTTCATTTTCCTTATCTGTAAAATAGTAATGCCTGCCTTAAAGGGCTGGTGTGAGGATCGAGTGAGAAACCATAGGCCAAGGACTTTTCAAACCTGAAAGAGCTATTTAAATGCTTGGGGCAGCTAGGTGGGACAGTGGATAGAGCATCAGTGCAGGAGTCAGGAGGACCTGAGTTCAAATCTCACATCAGACACTTGACACTCACTAGCTCTGTGACCTTGGGTAAGTCACTTAACCCCAACTGCCTCATCCTGGGTCATCTCCAGTCATCCTGATGAATATCTCGTCACTGGATTCACATGGCTCCGGAGGCGAAGTGAGGCTGGTGACCTGCACAGCCCTCCCTCACTCAAATCAGAGTCAACTGCAAGTCATGTCACCCTCTTGATGTCATGGTCCTCTTCAAGAACAAAGGACAAACACAAACTGTGAGTGAGTAGCAGCTCTTCTCCTCCTCCTTCTCATCCTCCTCCTCCATTCCACCCCCAAAAGCTGCCTTTTTTCCTCTGGGTTTACTAGCTACATTTACTCCTCAAACCCAATTCACTATGAAGTTCATAGACCGGTCAAGTCCCCACTCACCTAGCACAGAGTGGATTTAAATACTAAATGGTAATAGATTCTCTTTTACCCAGGAATCTTGAGGGTCTTCTCCGCCCAGTTTGATTTTTTTATTATTATTATTAACGGGACCATCCCTTAAGCAACTACTTAAAGAAGTCTATTCATTGAGTGCACTCACTCAAAGCGAGAATGCTATAAGAACTTAGCCTGAAAGGATCAGGATACATCTCCAGTCATCCTGATGACTATCAGGCCACTGGACCCAGATGGCTCAGGAGAAGAAAGTGAGGCTGGTGACCTTGCACAGCCCTCCCTCACTCAAGTCGGAGTCAACTGCAAGTCATGTCACCCTCTTGATGCCATGGTCCTCTTCAAGAACAAAGGACAAACACACCAACCTCAGAGTTAAACGTTCCCAGTTCTTTCAAGAATCCTTATAGGATGTAAGGCTATAAAATCATGAAAGGTAATGGTAAGTAACCATAGGTTCTTTCACGAAACCTCAACCTACTAGACCTAGCTTAAAGGGGGTTATTATTGTTCTACATGACAGATACATGGGTCCTTGCCTCAGCAGGAGTGCCTGAGTTAGTAGAACGCAGGTGAACCTGCCTGGGACCAGATAGGGTACCTGTGGCAGTCTGACACACACTTCTGGAGTAAGAAAGACTTAAGGTTCTGGGAAGTGGCTTGAGTTAGGATTAAGTATTCAACCTTTCTTGTGACTAGAAAGTTAAGTGGTACAGTAAATAGAACTCTGGACCAGAGTCAGGAAGACGAGTTCAAATCTGGCATCAGATCCTTACTAGCTAAGTGACACAGGGCAAGTCATTTAGCATGTGTCTGCCTCATTTTCCTCATCTGTAAAATAGGAATAGCAATAGCCCATACTTCCCAGGATTGTTGTGATGGTAAAATGTGGCATTTGTAAAATGCTTTGCAAACCTTAAAATGCTTTATAAATGGATGTTGTTGATGTTTTAAAAATTCTCATAGAACCCTCAACTACTCTGGTCACCACACTCTTGAGTCTCTCCAATTTATCAATGTCATTCCTAAAGTATGATAGCCTGGAGTGAACAAATGTAATAAAACAGGGCAAACCACAGAGGAACGATCATCTTTCTAGTTCTCAACACTTTGCTTCCCATAATGCAACTTGATTGCAGACTTATTTGGCTTCCATAGCTCAGGGGAATGCATAGTAAGCTTTCTACCTGCTGGGAAGAAACACACACACACACACACACACACACACACACAGAAAAAAAAATACCATCTTTTTTTAGCTGAGCTACTGTCTAGCCAGCTTTCCCCATTTCATAGCATCTCAGCACTGGAGGGAATCTCAGAGATGATCTAGTCCATGGGTGGGGAACCTGCGACCTCAAGGTCACATGTGGCTCTCTAGGTCCTCAAGTGCAGCCCTTGGACTGAATTCAAACTTCACAGAACAAATCCCCTTCATAAAAGGATTTGTTCCGTAAAACTTGGACTCGGTCAAAAGACTGTGCCCAAGAATCTGGAAGACAACATGTGGTCTTGAGGCCGCAGGTTCCCCACCCCCGATTCTAGTCCAATTCATAACTACCTGATAAATCATCATTTCTCCTTTGCTTAAAGACCTCCAATGAGGCACACCCAGCACCTTATTAATAAATAAATAAATAAAATCAGGCAGCTTATTTTACTGTTGGCATGTCTTCCACTTATGAAGTCGATTTTTTAAAGCCCAGTTACAAGACTTTACATCGATCCCTTTTAAGTTGTTTCTCATCAGATTTGGCCTAAAATTCTAGTCTTCTGATTTCTTTTCAGATCCTAAATTTTTCATCCAACCTGAACAACCTTCCTTGGTTTCTGTCATTTGCAAACCTTCTATACATGCCATCTACATCTTTACCCAAGTCACTGACACAAACTTTAAATAGTGCAAGGCCAATGAAAGCTGCCTGAGGTATAACACTAGAGACATCTAAGGTGTCAGGAAGGTGACATGCAGTGAAGACCCTGGGTCTGGCCATTCAACCCATTCCAAACCCACCTAGCTGTACTGTCATCCAACCCACATCTACTCATCTTTTGTCCACAAGAATGGCAGGAAAGACTTGGTCAAATGCTTTGAACTTAAATCTAGGTAAGATATTTTAACAGCATCCCATTGATCTGCTACATTAGTGATCCTTTCGAAAAAAGGAAATGAGGCGCTGTATTTCTGATAAAGTCATTGGGGCTTTTTGTGGTCACTCTTTTAAGAACACATTCTAAAATTTTTCCAAAAATTGAAGCCAAGCTTACTGGTATGTGGGTTTCAGTATTCAATCTCTTCTCTGTTTTGAAAATGAGGAAAACATGTGCTTTCTCCAGTCCTGTAGTTTCTGTCAAAAATAACTAAAAGTGGCTCAGCATCGCATCCTGCAGTTCTTTAAAGAATAAAGAAACCTGAGTGTGTGTATGTGTGTACAAACATATATACATCACACACATATATACTATATATGAGATTCATGCGACTCATATGTATATATACTAAGAGGATCATTATTTACATATATGTACACACATATATAATGGATAATATGTATATACACATGCATTATCTATTTTACACATCATGTCTGTGTGTATGTATATGTGTGTGTGTGTGTGTGTGTGTGTGTGTGTGTGTGTGTGTGTGGTGATTGTCTTACTATTTCCTTATCTTGGATATTAACCACCTTTTATTTATTTTTGTCCTGTCCTTTTTAGTCCTTGGGCAAGTCAGTTAGCCTCTGCCTGTTTTTTTTTAAATTTAATTAATTCATTTCTTTTCAGTTTTCAACAATCACTTTCATAAGTTTTAAATTTTCTCCCCCTCCCTTTTCCCTCCCTGCCCAAGACAGCATGCAATCTTGTATGGATTCTACACATACGTTCTTATTAAACACATTTTCACATTAGTCATGTTGCATAGAAGAATTAAAACAAATGGCAGAAACCATGAGAAAAACCAAAACAAAACAAAACCTAATACAAAATAGTCTGCTTCATTTCTGTTTCCACAGTTCTTTCCCTGGATGTGGATGGCATTTTGCCTTGAGTCCTTTGGGAATGTTTTAGGTCCTTGCATTGCTGTGAAGGACTATGTCTATCAGAAATGGTCCTCGCACACTGTGGCTGTTATTGTGTATAATGTTCTCCTGGTTCTGCCCACTTCATTCAGCATCAGTTCATATAAATCTAAAGTCCAACCGTTTGTCATTTCTTACAGCACACTAGTATTCCATTACATTCATATACCACAATTTATTCAGCCATTCCTCAATTGATGGGCATCCCCTTGATTTCCAGTTCTTGACCACCACAAAGAGAGCCGCTATAAATATTTTTGTACATGCGGGACTCTTTCCCATTTTCATGATCTCTGTGGGATACAGCCCTAGCAGCAATATTGCAGGGTCAAAAGGTAGGCACACTTTTGTAGCCCTTTGGGCATAGTTCCAAATTGCTCTCCAGAATGGTTGTATCAGCTCACAGCTCCACCAACAATGAATGTGTTCCAACTCTCCCACATCTTCTCCAACATTTACCATCTTCCTGTTTTGTCATGTAGCCAATCTGATAGGTGTGATATGGTACCTCAGAGTTGTTTTGATTTGCATCTCTCCAATCAATATTGATTTAGAGCATTTTTTCATGTGACGATAAATAGCTTTAATTTCTTCCTCTGAAAACTGCCTGTTTATATCCTTTGACCATTTATCAGTTGGGAAATGACTTGTATTCCTGTAAATTTGATTCAATTCTCTATATATTTTAGAAATGAGGCCTTTATGACAGACACCAGTTTTAAAAATTCTTTCCCTTTGTTTTTGTTTTTTTCCAGATGAACACTTCATTTTGTATTTTATTGTAGCATTGTTGTTTAGTTATTTTTTAGTCATGTCTGACTCCTTTGATACCATTTGGGATTTTCTTGGCAACAAATACTGGAGTGGTTTGCCATTTCCTTCTCCAGCTCATTTTAAAGATGAGGAAACTGAGGCAAACAGGGCTAATGACTTGCCCAAGATCACACACATAGTCTAAGGCCAGATTTGAATTCAGAAGATGAGTCTTCCTGACTCTTGGTCCAGTGAACTCCAGACCCACCTTGAACAGCTGTCTCCTCTTTGCTCTTCCTCTTTTTTTTTTTTTTTTTGCCGATACAGCTTTTAGAAATCTTTTTATGTCATTGATCAATTTCCTAACCAATGTCCTCTCCTTCCTAGTTTAAGCATTTCTGACAATATTCTTAAGAGACTGCACTCTGCTTTTGTGTTCATCTTCTGTACATGACTTTAAAATCTAAATTGACTAGTTCTTTGTGTATTTATATCAAGATTTATAGGCAACTCCATCTTTTCCTCCTCTTCAGAATTTCATTTTTTCTAGCTTCCCATCTTTCCTGGGCTGACTTTCCCCCAAAACAATTTTAGTTAACAAGCTCATACCCATCCTTTCTCTGAAATATAGGACATTCACTCTCCCCAGAACTTGGGTGCATGTCAGACTGTGTCCATCCCTCTTTCACAAATTCTAAGATAGTGCTAACTTCCTCAATAAGATACATTTCCCCAGATGTTACTTCTTCTTTATCTATGAGAATTGGTTCTAAAGTAGCAGTTTCCTTTGCTGTTTCCTTTATGTTTTAAAAGACGAAGTATCATAAAGGCAAGGACGGTAGTTTGCAGCTGGGACCCCGGGTATCCGTTTAGGAACCATTCTCCCCAAATGCACTAATATGGTTATATCTCTAAGTACATACAATATTTAAAAGGACATGCTATCAGCATATTATTATTCTAGCACACCCCTTGAACTCAATCTATGATAAACTAAATTAGAATTCTCATTAAGGCAGATCAATAAAATTTTAGCTCTTCTGATTTGGAGAGAGAGGGGAAGGAAGGAGAGGAGAATTTGTGGAAGAGGAGAAGAAAGGGGGACACACTCTGACATCACCTGAGCTCTGAGGAGAGCACATGTCATACATCAGAGAAAGGGCTAGTATGAGCTCTTTGAACACCATTGTTTTATGGGAAAGTCAGCGCAGGAAAGATGGGAAGTTAAAAAAAAAATTCTGAAGGAAGAGAAGAGAGGAGAAGAAAAAAGAGGAGAGGAGAGGGTAAGAGAGGTCCCTTAGATATCTTGATAATTTAATTCCTTCATGAGTAGTACATAATGTCTCCACTACATATTCCTTTACAGGATCAAAGAAGGGCAAACTTCCCAATGTTCAACAAAAGGGAAGATAATCGAGTCACAAACTATAGTCCAATAATATATTATCACAACAATGTCAAAGCCAGAGGTTGAATTTAGAATACAGAAACTGTGGAGAACCCAAGGACAAACTGGATAAAAGGACTTCAAGCAGAAGGGCCTGAGGAGAAAACAAAGGGAGGAGAAGCAGGAAGAGAAAGGCTGAAGGAGAAGGTTGGTAAGACAAGATGGAAGTAAGGTAAGTAAACAAGGAAGTGAGGTATGACTTCCAAGGTGCTACTGAGGGGAGAAGGTGAAAAGGAAGTAGAAGGAAAGTGACCTTTTCAGAGTTGAGACCCCCCCACCCAACAACTTGCCCTAGCAATTGTCCAAGAAGGAAAAAGGGACTGAGTATCCCACTCCCAATAAGTGTGGTGAGTACAGGGAACATGTGTCTCTGCCACTGGCCAGGGGCTGGGCTTCATAGTGAAAAGGAAAAAGGAAAAAGAGGAGGAGAAACTGAGGATCTCAGACACCACCATGGACAAGAAGCTGTCTTTTCTCACCCACTCCCAGTACCAGCGCTCATGCTTTTCACCCACTTAAATTACTTTGTGTTCACTTCCTATATATTTTCTATTCATTTTTTTGCATATACGATGTTATGTTAGTAACATTAATAGAATGAAATGATAAATTGAAGGCTGGAAAGCAATTTAAGGGACCATCTAATTCAACTCCATTTTACAGATGAGGAAATTGGAGTCCAGAGAGGTCACATGGCTAGTAGAACCAGGGTTCAAATCTAGGTCTTCTGACCCCAAGTCCAGTGCTCTTAGCCACTCGACTACCCAGGAAAGGCTTCGTTTTTATCTTTGGCTTCCCAGTATGTAATACAGTGCCTGGCACATAGTAGGGGCTTAGTACGTGGTTGAATTGAATGGAATTTATTTGAGGCTGATCTATGTCAGTAGGTTGGAAGGTGAATAAAGGTCAGACTTAGGAGAAGAAGGAGACAAACCATGAGCACTTGGAGATGAGTGACAGAAAGGAATGAGTATTTGCCCAAAGAGGAGGACCCTGGACCTTCTTCCTCTTGTGGAGAAAGCAGCTGTTTCTCCTGCCAGGAGGGCTAATGCTTAACCACAGGTGCCGGCAGGTGAGAAATCGTGCAATCCAAGAGAACGAAGACAGAGAGCAGTGCTCTTGGGTACGCCCTTCTGAGGGGTCATGGTAACAATAGAGATTTAAGGTTTGCCAAGAGCTTTATGCGTGTCATCTTATCTGGTTCTCTAAGGGAGGTGCTAGTATTATGTCCATTTAGCTGGGAAAGGAACTGAGGCAGACAGGTTAAGTAATACTGAAGGGATGGCCCCACCTCAATCCCTGCCTTGTGAAGCAGTGCTGCAACAAGAGCTTTTCAATCTGAGAACACAGTAGAGGTCTACTGTCTTTTGGGGGCAGCTAGGTGGCTCAGTGGATGGAGGCCAGGTCCAGAGTGAGAAAGACCTGAGATCAAATCTGGCCTCAGACACTTATTAGCTGTGTGTCCCTGGGCAAATCATTTAACCCTGTTTGCCTCAGTCTCCTCATCTGTAAAATGAGCTGGAGAAGAAAATGGCAAACCAGTTCAGTATCTTTGCCAAGAAAACCTCAAATGGGGTCATGAAGTGTTGGCAAACTGAAAAAACTGAAATACAACAAAAACCAACAATCCAAAATGGAAGAAGAGTCATAGCTCCAAGATTACCTGAGCACTACACCCTCATGGTGATTCACATACGCACAAGAGGTTGGGCCAGAAGAAAACCAGAAAGTATTATTATAGGCAAGATACTGAAGCCCCCTAGGAGGACAGATGGGATTTTCATTCCTGTAGCCAACTGAAGGGAAAGGTGTCAAAAGTGACCATCTAGCTAAGACTGGGGTTTGGATTTCTGGATAATAACTGAAAATAGGAGGATGACAGTCTACAGAAAATTGCAGGCCTTGGCACTTGGAGTTTGTTAAATCTTAGGGTCTTAAGTTTTTCCTAGAATTTCTCTAAGACTTTTTTTATCAACAACTGATCTTGGTGCAATGATCAAATGTCCCATGAAATATGGTTGTTGTTGTTTCTGGGTATATAATAAAAACCCTTTCCTCCAGTGCTTCTTCGCTGCTTCAAGAACTGCCTGGGAGTCATCCTTCCATCTAATTGCAACTTCCTTTTTCCTTCTGGTTTCTGTTTATAGCAGCATTGATCGGATTCCATTCCTCTAACAGTACATCTACTCATTGATCAAGAATTTCCTATTTAGAGTACCAACAATTAAATGAAAGCTTATTGACTGTCTAAAAAACATGATTCTTAGTTTCCTCTGCAACCTTTCCTGCCACCCAGCCACTGTCAAAGAAACTGAAAGGGATTCACCGAGGGCCATTTTGAAATTTTTTCTTGGTTTAATTGGTTGTCATGGCCAAAAAAAGAGTTCTTCACCAGGTGGTCAACTTCCTGATGGCGGGTCTGTGTAATTAGCTAGTTTGGTCCTTGGAAAATAGACTCAATCTGTTACCTAGGCCATACTCAAAGAATGGTAGATTCTGCCAAAGCTTAGGTTCCACTGAGTGAGATTGAAGTGTCTCTTTTTCTTGGTTGTACCGAGCTGCTCCAATCCCATACATCTCATGATCATGTCCAAGGAGAAAATCTCTAAAGGCTCTAGGAAAATGAGCTGGAAATTTGGGATGTTTTGAGGCTTCAACTCCTCTGTATATCTATTGCTTATCAAAGCCTTTTCTCTCTTTCCAAGTTCCTTGCCAAAGAGAGTCTAGAAGAATAGTGTGTTGGTAAATGTTTAATATCCATCTCTCAGAAAAAAAAAGTTTTCACAACATATTTTTCAGTTTAATCTGCATTGTTAATATTGTTTTTTATCATTTTCTTAAGTATAGATAATCATCCAACCAGTGAATCAAGCCCCATTTGGGGTTTTCTTGGCAAAGATACTGGCATGATTTGCCATTTCCTTCTCCATCTCATTTTACAGATGAAGAAACTGAGGCAAACAGGGTTAAATGACTTCCCCAAGGGTCACACAGATTTTAACTCACAAAAATGAGTCTTCCTGATTTCAAGCCCAGTGCTCTAACTACTGTGCCACCTAGCTGCCACTTTCATATAGTAGGTGCTTCATAAATATTTGACTGATATTGATATCAATATCCTCTTGATAAATGAAGCCTAGAATATATAACAGTGTTAATGCTAAAATGGAAGGAAGTCACAGATTCCCCTTGAAGAGATAATTAAGATAATAGGGAAATTGGTTTCATTAGACAGTTATCAAATGGTTCAACATGGTTTTATCCATGGAAATGATATTTAAAAAAAGATTCATTACCATTGAGGATGGCACCAAAGTTACAAAACTGAGTTTCTGGAAGGGTGATGACCTCCAGCTGTTAATGTTTCCCTCCCCACAAAAATATTACCCTATACTTATTCTATATATACCTATTTATGGACATGTTATTTCACTGGGTAGAATGGAGCGCAGAGACTGCTTGAATTTTGGCTTTGTATTCCTGGTGCCTAGGTGCTTAATAAATGCCTATTGGTTTATTAATCAATTGCTAAAACAGATATCCTGAGAGAGAAACAGAAAGCAAAACATACCAGGTAGAACAAAATTTTCTGAAAGGCCTCAACCACCCCCTTCCATCCTGCTCAAGCAACTGTTGTCATAGAGGCAACCCCTGGGGAGACAGAACCTGGCAACAATCATAGCGGATGTGAAAGGGAAGACTTTCTAAGTAGCCACAACTATTGATCACCCAGTAAAAGAAAAAAAGGTCCAAAGTCCTTAGCATAGTCAAATGGTTCAGAAATGGATATGGTTTTCTCAATGGAAATTATACTAAACAAAGATTCATTACCATCTCCCTTCCTGCTACACATTAAAGGTGATCTTCCCACTTTTTAATGCTCTTTTCTCTGTCAATTTGCCATGAACCAGCTATGAAGTATATGGCATATGGGATGAGTAGTTATAGAATATGAAGATAAAGCTGACCCACGTGTAGCATCTCAGATAGCTGACCTGAGATCTGACCCACTTGTTCAAGAGAGATTATAATTTCCAGCCTTTGAAGAAAGTAAAAGGAGGTCCTTGCATGAACCAACAACCAGTCTAGGGAAGGGCAGGTAGCTTCCAGGCCTGCCACGGCCAGGTTATATCACTCTATTAACTCCAAGAAGGATGTTGAGCTAAAATATCTATCTATCATGTATTTAATTTATCAGTAATCTAGGGATATGACAAAAGGGTTCATAACAAAAGCCACTTTCCCTGACTAATCTCAAGGGAAGGGTAACAACCCACTCTTAACTCCTACCAAATACACACCAAAAGAATCAGGAAAAATTAGTAAAACTTTTAAAGTGAGCAGCAGTGAGCAAAAATCGGTTGTTGTGTTTAACCTTTGTTGCCAGAGAAGACCATGGCACCAGAGAAATGATGACATGACTTGCACTTGACTTTGTTTTGAGCGAGGGAGGGCTGTGCAGGTCACCAGCCTCACTTCTCCTCCAGAGCCGTCTGAATCCAGGGACCAGATATTCATCAGGATGACTAGAGATACTTTAGATTAGAGCAGATGAAAGAATAAAGATGAGTAGATATCGGTGCTCTTTAGGAATAAATAAGATTCAGCTCTCAAGAAAGGAGAATAAGGGGGTGGGGCAAGAAGGGGAAGGTGTTTCAGGTCCACTTTTAGCAGGCACTGAAAATAAAGGGCCATATTGAAGATTGGTCTTCCCACTTCTGGCTCCAGGGAGATCTCCAGTCCATAGTTCAAAAGTCTTTCAATTGAAAAAATTCAATCTGAATTCCTGCCCTCACACACATGCACACACACACACACACACACACACACACACACATCTCAGTGTCATGGGGCCAAAAGTCTCTCAGCCAATCAGAAGTCATCTCCTTTCATGAATATAGCATCATAAGATTGTCCTTTAGGAAACTGCCCAACATGAGTGGACAAGAGGTGTTAGGCACACTGATCAGTGCATGTTTTTATTTCTCCCATCAAATGTAAGCATCTTAAAGGCAGGAACTATTTCATTTATATCATTGTATCTCTATGTTCAAACATGGTGTTTATACGGAACACAAGTTTGATAAAAATCTGCTGAACTGAAATACGCTATTAACATTGGTTGTTGTAATTAACTAGCATTTTGTGGACTTTCAATGTTGATTTTAGTTGTGCCGTTGTTTTCTGAGGCAATCAGCGTTAAGTGACTAGCCCAGGGTCATACAGCTAATAAACATCTAAGGTGGGATTTGAACTCAGGTTCTCCTGACTCCAGGGTCAGCGTTCCATCCCCTGAGCCACCTAGCTGCCCCTGTTTACATTATTTTAGTTATTGTGTAGATAGTTCTTTAAGTTCTACTTCATCCTATATTATTTCAAAGATGCCTTTCCGTGTTTTTCTGAATTTTTTTATATTCATCATTCTTCACACATTAATAAAAGTTTATTATGCTTATGTGCAATTTTTCAGTTATTCCCCAATCAGTGAGGATATATTTTGTGCAAATCTTAGAACACTATCATCTCTAAAAAAAATCAAAATTACAGTTTACCCAAAGAGGCAGATTTCAGTGAGCAGGTGGTAACTGAATTGAATCTTTAAGTAATACAAGGATTGTAAAACACTTAAATGAGGAATAAGCACATTCTAGGCATGGATGATGACTTGCCGAAATGTGCAGAAGGAGGAGATGACGTCTTGAGGTCAGGGAAGACCTGGTAGTCCAGTTTGGCTGGAATGTAGAATCACTAAGATCCTACAGTTAGGTGTACTTAATCGATTGGACTCCCAAAGTAGGTATTCATGAATTAATGTCAAAATGGAAGAAGGGTTCTAGTGTTGGACCCTAAGGATCTGTTCTTGGCCCTATATTGTTGAACATTTTTTTAAAGAATGCCTTAGATGAAGGCCTACTTAGCACATTTGCAGAGGACCCAAAGCTAGTATAACTAAAATGATAGGACCAACATCTTAAAATATTGATAGGCCAGATCTCATAAAATGAAATTTAATGGGGATAAATGTAAAACTTTAGTACAGATTGAACAATAATATCTCACATTCATAAAGCAATTTAAGTTTTGCAAAGCCCTCTCTCATTTATCCCCATTCTTTGGATAAAGCAAACAAGACTGTGTGGTTAAGTGATTTGATCAGGGTTGCATCCTACCCGAGGCAGGATTTGAACTCAAGTCTTCCTGACTCCAAGTCTAGCACGCTAACCATTTTACCATGTGATGACAGAGATGTGGCAAGAGAGCAGTTCATATGAGAGAGATATGAAGTTTTTGTGTATTCAATTATGATACAATATGGCAGCTAAAAAAGTTTTAATATAACCCTAAGTTGCATTGTGTCCAGGACAAAAGAGGTTGGTTCTTGGCCCTTGGCACTCTACCTTAGTCACATAGCTGTCTCTAAATAGCTGAAAGGCCATCATGCAAAAGAGGAGTTTTCACATCTGGAGCATTGTGTTCTGATCTAGGCACCACATGTTAGGAAGGACATGGGTAAGTTGGAGAGCATACAGAAGGAAGTGACTGGAATAGTCAAGAGTTCAAGGTCATGCTATATAATGACAACTAGAAGGAATTGGGGATATTTAGCATGGAGGAGTCAAGACTCCTAGGAGTGGGGACAGACCCAACTGAAGTCTTTAAGTTTTCAGAAAGACCACACTGCTGAAGATGAATTGTATTGAGTGGGTGGGTGTACTGAGTAAGAATAAGGCCTAGTTGTAGGGAAAAACTTCCCAACATTTGGAATCATCCAAAAGTGGATTTGGCTGCCATGAGAAGAAATGAGTTCTCCATCGCCAAAGATCTTTAAGCATAGAACACACGATCCCTTGTCAAAGATGCTGGAGAAGGGGTTTCTGTTCAGATACCGTTTGAGCTAGATCCTCCGAGACCTCTTTGAACTCAAAGATTTTGTGATAAAGTGAGGAAGAAAATAGGAAACTATTTAACATTTTCATGGAAAGGAGGATTCTGCATCAATGATAAGGCTCTTCAAAAACCTTCTTTCACGACTGAACTGCACCTACTTAGGAAAGCCTCCTCAATTAAATTCACAGTCATTTGAAAGAGATCAGTCTACTCATCCTGGGTGGGCAGGGGGACTTACCTGAAAATGATACCCAAACTTGAACACACAGTTGAATGGGCAGCCCAATGAGTAAGTCCATCAGTGTGTGTGTGTGTGTGTGTGTGTGCACACGCACATATGTACAGACATATACATTCATATACATATATGTGTGTGTTTATACTATAGTATAAATTATAGACTTTTATCATTCTGTATCTATCCTGGATGGGCACTTCAAATGGACAATAAACTAAGCCCAGAAATGATGAGTAAAAAGGAGGCATTTGGGAAATGACCAGACATTTGAAAAATTGCTTTCAATGCTCAGTACTGCAAAAAGCCCATAATATTTAGCAACATTTCCCAGTAAAGTTATATATGGTGATGACTCAGGGAACATGAGAATCTCAGAAAAATTAAAATGTCAAGTAATATAAATAGTAATGAAAAGATGCTTAGGTGGCCATAGGTTGCCCGTAGCTTCTTATGAGTGCTAATTTGTGTGAGAGAAGTAACAAAACACATGATGAAGGATGTTGATGAACAGAAAAGAAAACATCTGGCCCATGGATTAAGTAAGGGATAGTCGATGAAAAGTCCAAGTGCTTTACTGAGATCCACTATAATTAAAAGAAGCGGAGGAGGGTCTTCAGCACACTGGGTGGGTTTACGATGGAAGTTTGTGGACAGACATGAACAAGAATCCCATAGGTGTAATGGTATGCAGTGGTAGCAATCTATAGCAGTGGGTTTGCTAAGACTTCTGTATATGCATAAAAGAATCAAATCTTATTATTTCTACTGATAAGTTAAGCAAATAGGTATACTTCTTTTTAAACTAAATGAAAGTAATCAACTAAATAAACTTGGGAGGGTGTAACTACTCTCTAGTTTTAAAAGCTCAGCCTGTTTTTCATGGAGGCAACTAGAGGACACAGAGGACAGATTTGGAGTTAGAAAGATTCAAGTTCAAATCCATCCTCAGAAATTTACTAGCCATGTAGTCGCTTTGGTCAAGTCACTTAAGTGATGTCTGCCTCAGTTTCATCATCTGTAAAATAGGGATAGTAGTAGCACCTATTTTCCAGGGTTGATATATTTGTGAAAATGCTTCCAGGACTATATTTTTAAAATTTTTATTTTTTTTAAATTTTATTATTATATTTCCAAATAAGTTTTATTATTCTAATTTGTTTTATTTTAAATTTATTATTTTATTTTGTGTTATTTGTTTTTGTTTTATTATTGCTTATTATTTTATTTTTAATTTTAAAATTATTATTTTAAAAATTGTTTATCTTTTTCAAGGAGTACATCAAACTTTTCTGTTTAATTGGAAAGAAGTTCTCATAACTTTCCAGCTTGCTACTGGAACCATCCATTTCTAACTGTTAGTGAATTGTGTGGTGTTTGCAAATTACTGTTGGGGTAATCCACTGGACAGTAAGTGTTTGTTAAATGACTTCAGCGTACCACGTACTGATTGATAAACACAAATGAAATAGTCCTTTGACTCAATGAGCTTATATTCTAACTAGGGAAACAGCATAAACGTGTGAGTACATACAGGTAGGAGGCCACTGCTATAGTCCAGGTGAAAGATTTGATAAGGGCCTGTTTTAGGATGAGGGGAGAAAAGACAGTAGGGAGGTACCAGAGGTGATGGAGGTAGAGTGCTTAAGACTTGACAACTGATTAGATTGATGGGAATGAGGGAGAGAGGAATTTCCCTAGGGAATCCCAGGCAGCCTGAATGATTCTGGGCAAAGCATGTGAATTTTAAGACAAACTATAGTGCATCTTCTGGAAAAATTTCAAGTTCAAAAGCTGCTTATTCTTTTGGGAGGCTGCAACAGGGATTCCAACAGTAAATAGAGCTCACAAACTTCCTTTACCAGTGCAATTGTGGGTCAAGTTACTGTTGTCTGGGAAAATGAGAGGGTCTGGTCTCAGCAGAACCACATGGCCAGTGTGCATCAGGGCAGGACTTGACTATTCCCCACTCACAGGCCAGTTCTGTACATGGAGTCCTTCTCCCTGTTC
Source organism: Potorous gilbertii (assembly GCA_028658325.1). Lineage (NCBI taxonomy): Eukaryota > Metazoa > Chordata > Mammalia > Diprotodontia > Potoroidae > Potorous > Potorous gilbertii. The sequence goes on from CM053771.1 coordinate 358,233,625, forward strand.
ATTCTTCTTGACAAAGCATTCATGAGGCTGCCCATCGCTCCATATTGTCTGTGACTTCCTGATAGTGAGCATTAAATGAACACAGGAGCATCCTCCCTGACAGGAGCATCCTCCCTGCCCTTTCCTTCCCTTAAACTTATCTATTGTTGGTCATTTGGTGCCTTCTGGTGTACAGACATGTAGAGAACCGCTCTCTCCCTCTAGAGGGGGTTCTTAACCTGATGTCTATGAACTTAAAAACCATTTTTGATAACTTTACTTCAATATAGTTGAATACTTCTTTTTAAACTAAATGAAAGTAATCAACTAAATAAACTTGGAGGGGGGTAACTACCCTCTAGTTTCCACTGCAATGGTATGTGTTTTATTTTATTCATTTAGAAACATTATTCTGAGAAGGCACCCATAGACTTCACCAAACCACACAGAAGGCAATGACACAAAAATGGTTTAAGAACCCTCCCTGATGTATTCCTGAAGGATTAAGATCTGTATTTCTACCATAAAGTCATCTATATTCCAAAGCAGTTTGTTTATTTTTTCCATATAATTATATTTTCTCTGCTTTTGGTGGACTGACTTTTAAGAATTATTAGGCTTTGGATATGTAGTATTCTGTCTTTGAAGAATGCCTCATTGGAGGACCCAGCATATTAACTGACACACTGTGGTCCAAGAACAAATTTCCCGTTTCAGCTTTGTCCAGAAATTGAAAAGGCTCCGCAGTCTGCCTACTTGCTCCTCCCAATTTTGTTTTCTTTTCAAAAAGCTGGATCAGGGATCTTTTGGATGAAATTTCCAAAGACTTCCCCGAACGATCCTACCTTGTTCCTTCCTCCAGCAGCCTCAGGGTAGCCCAGAGTGTCTCCTTAACCCTAGACCAACTGAATTTGTATTGGAAAGTTTACTTAAGGTTATGATTCATGCTGTTTGCTCTGGGCAGTTTTGGGTGCTTATACCAGGCACTAGGATTGCTAGTTATGGTTCTGGACATATAGACAACAGTAGTAAATAGGGGCCTATTGCTTCATCTTTGGCTTCTCACAGACTTAGCTCAGTCCTGGGTGCCTCTATTAATAGTCTGTAAAGCTTGTTCCCTGACTCCTTTCAAAAAATTAATCTAATTTTAGTTTTCAGCATTCACTTCTTAAGATTTTGAGTTCTAAATTTTCCCCCTTCCCAAGATAACATGCAAGCTGATATAGGCTGTACATGTACAATCATATTTAATATATTTCCACATGAATCATGTTGTGAAAGAAAAATCAGAATAAAAGGGAAAAATCGTGAGAAACAAAAACCAACAAAAAGAGAAAATAGTCTGCTTTGCTCACTGTATTCAGACTCCATGGTTCTTGCTCTGGATGTGGAGAGCATTTTTCACGAGTCCTTTGGAATTTCTTAGATCCTGGCATTGCTGAGAAGAGCTAAGGCTATCGAAGTTGGTCATTGCACACTGGCGCTGCTACTGTATACAGTGTTCTCCTGTTCTGCTGACTTCCCTCAACATTCCACCTACTTATTGTGTCATGTCTGAAAGGGCCCTCACTTGCCACCTAAGCAAGTCACTTAATTCTCTTTGTCTCAGTTCCTTCATTCATAAAACCAACTGGAGAAGAAAATAGCAAACGACCCCAATATCTGTCAAGAAAACCGCAAATGAGGTCACAAATAGGACACAACTGAAACAAATGCACAACAGTAAGTGTGCCAGGCCCTGTGCTAAGCACTAAGGTATACAAAAAGAAGCAAAAGATGGACCCTTGCTTCAAAGAGCTTAAAACAAAATGAAGACAACATATCAGCATTGGAATGGTCAGGACAGAAGCCAGGTAATAAGAAGGAGAGAAAATGGCAGCACCTGTTGGAGACAACCTTGTGAAGGAGTTTGCTTCGAAGAGCAGAAGAGAAACGGGATGATGGAGAGAGGTTTCTCTGAGAACAGGGGAGACACTGACATGTTTGCAGGAACTAAGATATGAGTCAGTAAAGAGGGAGAGATTGAAAACAAGTGAGAGAGTGAGGATGACTGAGGGGCAATCTCTTGGGATGAAATGGCATCACTTGAATGGGTAGAAGGGTTTGCCTTTGTAAGGAGTAAGGCCATTCCATTATGAGACAGACACCAGGGTAGAGATAGTAGCAGAAGGTACCTGAGTGATAGGAGATGAGGAAGAAGGGACAGAAGGGAGTTGATGGTCAATGGACTGTTTTTTTCCTTAAAACTTTTCTTTCTCTGTAACTGGAAAGGAACTCAAGATTGCCAGGTAGGGAGTCAAACAGCCCTTTCCCATAGGTCCCATTTTCTCTCAGGGCCTATAGAATTCATATGACTCAATGCTGGGAGAAAGAAATCCAGGCACCCTCATGTTGCGGCTCCCTGTCAGACTGGTACTTCATGACTCTATCTGTCAGCTACTTTTCTCCCTCTATGCCTTCATGCTCCCTCTCATTCTGCTGGTGGTATTCATCTTTCCTTCTCAAAAAGAATAAATAACATGAAGGTGATATCTTGACTTGTGCGTGAGCAGGATTTAAATGAGGCAGGGCTGCATAAAGTCTCGTTCTGCATCTCTCTCTGGATATAAAGCCCAAGGGCAAGGCCATTGTCCAGGTATTTGAACTAGCTTTGAACTTGAGCTTAATGGCCTTACCCCTGCATTGAGCACTAGAATAAAAGAAAATTCACACCTATCAAGAAGAGAAAGGAATTAATACTTGCATGATAAAACCCTGGGGCAGCTAGGTGGGCAGTGGATAGAGTGCAGGAATTCTCAAGTTAGGAAGACTCAACTTCCTGAGTTAAAATCTGACCTCAGACACTTACTAGTTGTGTGACCCTGGGCAAGTCACTTAACCTCATTTGCCTCAGTTTCCTCATTTGTAAAATGAGCTGGAAAACGAATGGCAAACCACTCTGTTATCTTTGCCAAGGAAACCTTAAAAGGGGTCACAAAGAGTCAGACACAACTGAACAAGATAGTACCTTCCTAAGAGGGAGTCAATCTGTTAGAGGATTGTTGTAAGACTTAAATGAAATTATGTTGTAAAATCACTTTTCAAAGTAAAAAGTATAAGATATTGTTGTATGTGAGTATGGTTTTTTGTTTGTTTATTTGTTTTGTGCAGACCTGTAATTTCATTGGAATAGTAGGGAACTCCTGTTGACCCTGCACATTATGGTCTCAGTCAGTCAATAAGTATTTATTAAATGCCTTTTAGAAGCCAGGCACTCTGCTAAGTGCTAGGGATATAAAGGAAGGCAAAAAATTGACCTAGCCCCTGAGGGACTCACAATATACTCATTTTAAAGAATTGTCTTGGGACATTGAGTGGTGATATGGCTTGCTCAGGACCACATGGCCAGTATATAACAGGACAGGGCTTGAATTCCAGACTTCCTCACTCTAGAGTCAATTTTCTAACCACTATACCATACTGTCTTAATATCAGTGAAAACACTAATATTTTAATATTTCAAGGATCTGGGATTTCACCATTCATGGGTACTCCCTCCATGGTTGCACTTAGCAGCCACCCCTCCATGCCAAACTCCTAGTGAAAAGTCCTTCTGAATTTAGAGAGGCTGGTCCTGTTTGCCAGGCCCATGCTTGAAATGCTTGTCCGCTGGTAGGGCGGGTTAGAGCCCCACACTCCACTAGGATCACCCTTGACAATGATGGGTCATCATTAACAACAATAATGGTGATAAACTTTCCCATAGGAAGAATCCTTCTAGTGCAGTATGTTACTCTACAGACTCTGAATTCACAAAATTAAATTAGGCAATGCTAAATTGCCTTTTGATTGCAAATAGGTGGGCTGATGGAAACCATTAAAAGGGTATTAAATGTTACAAAGAATAAAATGAATGACTTCCTGTGCCTCGTAGAATTGTTTTCCACCACCGCACAAGTGATGGATTCCTGCTTTTGTTTCTCCATGGTGGTAAGCTGACTAGCCTGTGGAGAGCAGCAGACACCGTCCCTGCCTATTTCCCCTCCGGGAGGATGTCTTAATCCATACCAGCTGAGCTGCTCCTCGTTCTACAATTCATAGGTTTTTTATGTGTCGGGATTTTTTTTTTCTTCTCTCAAGGTTAGCTAAGGGAATGGTTCCTCGCACAGTTTCCAACCACAGACTCAAAATGGAGTGTTTCTTCATTCACTTTGTTTTTAAATTATTTGAGGGCCTCATAAAATCAAAATAGCAAGGGGGAAGTTTTGATTTTCTATTGTTTTTTTAAAAATCTATTCAATCACTTCAGCTTTGTGAGCTGCCCCCTTCCCCAACCCCCAAACCCTACCACCACCTTTGACTTTTGGGCTGAGACCCAGAGAAGAATTCTTAAACAAAAGAGGATTTCTTTAACATGCACAGACTGGACCAAACTTTACCTCCAGAAGCCACCTGTGGTCTCCCAGTTAGCATTTGGTATGGAAACCACCCAGGTATTTTTCTAGGGATTGGTGAAGAATTGTCGTTTCAGAATTTCCCTCAGGTGTTTTTATCAGCCAGTTGGAATCAAGAAATTCATTTTGCTCCCTGTCTGTAAGTCTTTCCTAGGCATATTATGATAATCTAGGATAGGAAATTGACCTCTGATTTCTCTGGTATAGAGAAATTACTAGTGAAGAAATGGTCTACCAATGCCAGATGGCCCTTTCTTTGCAACTTGTAGCTTTAGAAAATTGTCTAGAACATTGAGAGGTTAAATGACTTGTCCAGAGCTACAGTCAGTAGTTCTAAATAAGGGGTGGGGAACTTTCAACCTAGAGGTCACCTGTGGCCCTCTAGGTCCTCAAATGTGGCCTTCAGACTGAGTCCAAGTTTTACAGAACAAATCCTTTAAATTAAGGGGATTTGTTTGGTGAAGTCAGGGGCCCCACTTGAGGATAAAGGTTTCCCACCCTTGAAAGAGAGGGGCCTTGCTGGTTCTGAGATCAGCTCTCACCCACTATTCCTTGATTGCTCTCTGAGTTGCTAGTATATGAAGCTGGAAACCAGGGCTAGCTTTACATTAGATGAAGAAAGCCATATGGAATGGTGTGTTAATTAAGGGGCTGTAGGAGCCCCTTCCCCCACCTCAAAGAAAATACCTCCTCTGCTAATGTCTGAAATTCTACCATTGATGAGATATTCCTTCTTGTTAAGACAGTCTTCCTTATGCAAATGTAATACTCTTGAGAGGAGTTAGATATTAAGTCTTTAATACCTAAGGTAAATGAATTTATAAGATTCAACAAGAATTTGAATAATCGTTTAATGAGTGCCTACTTAAAGCAAAGTCATGCTAGACTGTGAAGGAAATAGAAAAATTAATAAAACATAGTTCCTACCTTCATGAAAGAACTTAAAATTCACTTAGTAATAGCACTTTATTGACTTTTAGCTTACAGTGTAATAGACTGGGGTGGGGATGGGGGAGGGATTGTGAAAAGAACACTGGGTTTCTCAAAGTCAGAGGAGCTTGGTTTGAAGTCCTGACTTCAAACTTCTAACTATAACTTGCAAGCTGTTTTCTCTTGGGCAGAAACTTGTAATGGAAAGAGAAATCTCGGAAATGTAACGATTTTGTATCTTTGAAAGGATTGAAGTATTTTGTTTCAACTATACTTTCTCTTGTTTTTAAATTTTCCATTGTTAATATTGGACATAACCTAATAACAAATGTTTAAGATAAAACAGTCATTAAAAATAAATCTTTCAATAAACCAATAAAAAAGATGAAAACTAGAATTTTTTGAATCAGAAGGAATGGTCATCTAATCCAATCTATACCACCCCCCCCCCAATAAAATACCCTATAAGTAAGTACCTCTCCAGCCTTTTAAAAAAATGTTATTAATTTATTTTTACTTTTCAATATTCATTTCCACAAGATTTTGAGTTCCAAATTTTCTCCCCATCTCTCCCCTCCCTCCCATCCAGAGCTGGCATGGATTCTGATTACCTCTTCCCCTAATTTGCCCTCTCATTTATCCCCCCCATCTCCCTACCCGCTTACTTTCTTATATGGCAATACAGATTTCTATACCCCATTGCTTATGTATCTTGTTTCCCAGTTGTATGTAAAAATAATTTTTAACATCTGTTTTTAAAACTTTGAGTTCCAAATTCCCTTCCTTCTTCCCTCCCCACCCACCCTCATTGAGAAGGCAAGCAATTCAATATATGTTATACATGTGTAGTTATGCAAAACACTTCCATGATAGTCATGCTGTGAAAGACTATATTTCTCTCCACCCCATCCTGCCCTCCCCATTTATTCTATTTTCGACTTTGACCCTGTTTTCAGAAGTGTTGGCTTCTGATTACTCCCTCCACCTATCTGCCTTCCCTTCTATCATTCCCCCTTCTTCTAGCCCCTTGCCCCTTGCTTTCCCATACGGTAAGATTCCCCATTGAGTATGTATACTATTCCCTCCTTAAGCTGAATCTGATGGGAGTAAGTCATCCAGCCTTTTCTTAAAAGCTTCCAAGGGAAGGAAACCCCCTTTCTCCCTGGGCAGGCCATTACACTTTTAGACTCCTCAGATTTTGTTCCTATTTTACAGTTGAGGCAAACAGAGGTTAACTGACTTGCCCAGGGTCACACAGATATTCAGTGTCTAAGGCTGGATTTGAATTCCTCTTGACTCCATTGAAAAGCTGGAGACTGTCCAGGGAAGGACAGTCTTGGCAAGGGCCTTGAATTCATGTCATATGAGGATGGAAAGATATTTATCCTAGAGAGACCAAAAAATTGGAAAAGATGAAGGAACACATTCGCTGTCTTGAAATATGACAAATCCCTTCAAAAGAAGGGATGATATTTATAGAATGAGTCTAATACAGAGTGAATGGAAGGTCATCTCAGAGGAGGAGACATTATCAGCTGAAAAACAGTGAAAAGTGTCCAGAAGAATGACTGGAATTGAGCTGAGTCTTGAAGAACAGGAAACTTCCAATAAGGAGAAGTGGCAAAAAAAGACAAATTTAAGCTTGATAGCAGGGAAAACTTCCTAATGATCAGAGGTAGTCAAAGTAGAATGGACTGCCCAGGGAGAAAATCCTTTCCTGGGAGGTCTATAATCAGGAATGTCATAGTGAGAATCCTTTTCATATGTATGTTGGACTGGATGGTTCCTGAGGTCCCTTTTAACTAGAGAAGTCTGTGAATACATGATGAGAAAAGGTATGACAAACATTTGGGCACTGAACCTAAGGCCCTGAGGTCACATAAGGCCTTCTACCAAAGGGTCACACTTGAGGACCTAAAGGGCTGCATGTGGCCTTGAGGCTGAAGATTCTCCAGCCTTGAGCCAAAGGAGTCAAGATTAGGGAGAGAGCAGGGATCCAGAGGAGGCATAATGGTGTGGAAGTCAGAGATTTTTTCTCTGCCATCTGGTCTGCCCTTATGTAGACCTCTGTGCCATAAGCAGTGGTACCTGGCAGTGGTAAGATGCAGAGAGAAGTCCCCAGACATCAAGAGGACACTAACTGAATGCACAGGATCCTGAGTCCACTAGGTCCAAGGTTCCTGAACTTTCATCTAGAGACACCCTACTAGATGGGAACCCACTATCAGAGTTCAATGATATTTTCTAGATTCTTTTTTGAGACTCCTGACCTTGTCCAACACTTTCCCATCTCTGACCTTTGCTTACATGGTCTCAAGGCCTGAAATGTCTTTCTAACCTTCTATTCCCTTGTTAAATATCTTGTTTTGGGCCAATTTAAATGTCTACCTTCTCTATGAAGCTCTCCCATTCTCCCTACTTTTATTTCTAAACCAGTGTTCTTTCCACTTCATTGACTTCTGAGGTTTCTTTCTTTCCTGGGCACCTCCACCCCTGCCACCCCTCGAATTTTATTAATCGGTTTTGATTTATACTTAACTTGCGTTGGGAAGATCATCTTGTATTTCCTGTCTATGCTAATGTAATATTGCTCACATCACTAACGTTATCATATTCTTTCTCCAGGAGTTTCTTACATTCCTATTTTGCTTCTCCTTCAAAGTCATAAACTCCTGGAAAGCAAGATACATCTGTATGTGTGTCTGTCTCTGCCTGTCTCTCTTTGGCTCTGTCTTTCTCTCTTCCACCTGGTATGGAGACATATCCCAAGTGTTCGACACATTTTGAGTGATTATTTAAAAGATGGAACAAGGAGTAAGGTTACTGATGTTACAGTGTTTGTTCCCTCTACTCTACTCTACTCTACTCTAATAAATGCTTTCTCTACATTTTGTTGCACAATTAGGGACTCAAATTCTTTAGAATTCCTTTTCCTGTGCAAAAAGATTGATATTCCAGTCGTAAAGACTACGTTTATCATAAACCAGAAGAAGGTAGAGGAGAGCTCTTCTCGGAGGCAGATTGGATCAGGCAGCTTCTCCCATTCCTTCCAGCCGCAGGATTCTGTGAGACCCCAAGGCCAGGGTTTTTTCATCTGGAATGAGCAGCTATCTCTCTTGCTACAGTCCCTACCTGGTCTGAAATGTTGCAAGTGACTAACTGGAGACTTTTTGTTTGCCTGAAAAGACTGTTTCTTTAGGGAAAGATCCTGTGTGTGTGTGTGTGTGTGTGTGTGTGTGTGTGTGTAACCAAAAGGGCACAATGAGTGTGGGACCATGCATCCATAACTGAAATGGGAATAAGAAAACCAGAAAGACTGAATTTGGCAGGGGGTAGAGTGTGATGTGGTGGGGAGGGCAGTATTTTCTTTGGAGGGTTTTTTTATGGTCCTCACACCCCCTATTACATTTTTTTTTCTTTTCTTTCTTTCTTTCTTTCTTTCTTCCTTCCTTTCTCTCTCTCTCTCTCTCTCTCTCTCTCTCTCTCTCTCTCTCTCTCTCTCTCTCTTCCTCCCTCCCTCCCTCCCTCTCTCTCTCTCTCCCTCCCTCCCTCCCTCCCTCTCTCTCTCTCTCTCTCTCTCTCTCTCTCTCTCTCTCTCTCTCTTCCCCCCTCTCTTTCCCCTGCCTCTGTCTCTCTTTCTTTTTTTCCTTCTTTTGGTGAAACCTAATCGGAAAGAAATATTCCCGTGATGTTTTCACATGCTCCATTTTAAACGCTTTCTAGTTGGGTAAAAGCTAGAATGTGTGGTTTTCAGGCATTTCCTAATAGGTTTCCTTACGCATGCGTGTAACACTCAAAGCTGCACTTGGGATTTAAACAGAGGGGAGAATAAAGATGGAAGGGGAGGGAGAAGAAAAGAGAGAAAGGAAGGGGGGAGGTGGACAGGGAAAGGAGGTAGAGGGAAGGAGGGAAGAGGGGAAGGAGAAGAGGCTTTTGCTCACCATTCAAGATGAGGGCAAACATCTCCAGTCTGTTCATGTGTTGCCCCTTAGAGCCAGCACAGGTTTGGTCCCTAAGGAAACAAAGGAAACCCAGCAGGAGAAAGCAGTGGGCAGGCAGCAGGGGGCCTAGGTTCAAATTCCAGTTCTGGGTTCAAGTCTTCTTCCTGGGAGTTCAAGTCTGGTCAATAAAATCGCCTCATCTCCCTGAGCTTCTTAGAAGTGTATAAAGGTAGGCCAGGCATTTCAGAAATTGTCCTGGATTAAGATCAGAAGGAGGCCTTAAAGGTCAGCTAGTCAATAACCCCACCCAAATTTTACAAATAAGGAAACTGAGACCCAGAGAGGTAAAGTGACTTGCCCAGGCTCTCAAGGTATATAGCAGAGCTGAGTCTCAAATACAGGCTCCACACCACAGCCTTTCAGTTTCCTCCTCTCTGATATGGAAGGGTTGAACTAGTTGATCCCCCAGGGTGGCTTCCAACTCGAAAAATCCTGTGATTCTGAAAAGCATTTTTTAAACCATAAAGCACTATAAAAATCTATGTATTATAATTATTCATATTAATAGTGGAACAATACTCAGCTGCACAGACCTCTAGGACCAGAGCAGCTGCTCAGCCTTTTTCGTCTCAACGTCCCTTTAATAATCTTAAAAATTGTAGAGAATCCTCCCCCAAAAGGGAGAGCTTTTGTTTGTGTATCATATAAATTTTTACCATATTGGAAATTCAGACATCTTAATATTATTATGAAAATTATTTTTTCATTTACATTTTCTTATTTATTATTATGAAAATGATTTTTTGGATTCCCTGAAAGGGCCTGGGGACTCCTGGGAGAACCGCCCCCCCCAACCTCTCTTTGAGAAATGCTGCTCTAGAACTAGGAAATCTGCCCTTCCTTATTATCTTGCACTTTCTGATCATTTTCCTCTTCCTTTATTTCCCATCTCTCCCCCATCTTTGTGGTAGAATTTAGAAAACAAACACTGCAGTAGCAACCTTCCAAGCCCTTCTGGGAGGTGCCCCAGGGCTACTCTGGCCATCAGCACGGCTGTCTCTGAGACCTGCACTTGACTAACATCTTTAAACAGAATGACTGACAAGGAAGACAGAAAAACAATATTCTGCAAGCCTGTGCAAAGAGCTGTTTCTTGTTGGATAAAGAAACCCAGAGCATCGATCACTTACCTGGAAGGATGCCCTCTGGGGCTTTCTCCATCCCTCAGAACTGACCCTCCATTTCCCTATGCCATCCATTGCTCAAGCTTGGCAGAAAGTGGAAAGGAGGGGGTGGGGCGCTACTTTGTGGGTTTGGGTGGTTATTTTTCTTTTTTTCCAGAAAAGCTATGATTTAATGGCTAGAAAATCCTCTCTGTCAGATGAGGATTAAAAAATGGAAAAATGTGCCTGCCCTAGAAAGCCTCAAAGAGGAAGACGGATTTTGTTGACAAATCACTGGCTTTGTGCTCATGTCCCTAGAACTCTCTGCCCTTTCTCTTCTCTCCATCATCTCTGTCCCCCTTCTCCAAATCTCAGCCAAAATCAACCTAACATTGGCTTCTTGACACCTAAATCACACATACTGACTTTATATAACGCAAAACTGGAGAGAGAATTCAGGGAGTTACACATACTCACATCTTCAAGGAAACACAGGATTCAATTTTACTTAATTGTAATTGTTTATCATGTGACCTTCCCCTCACACCAAGACTAGAGGATATATCCCAAACCAGGACTTTCAGAGCAAAGTAGAATTTAGGAGGCAGGGTGATACCATGGAAAGAACCCTGGCCCTGGAGTCAGAGGTTCTGGGTTCAGATTCTGCCTCTGACCTTCACAATCTGTGTTATTTTGGGCAAATCTCTTAAGCTCCATGGGCCTCAGTTTTCTATTCTGTAAAATGAAGAGAATGACCTCTGACGTCTCTAATAGCTCTAGATCTATGAAGCTATGAGATTTCCTTCTTAGCCTTCCTCAAGATAGTTCATGTATGATATTTAGCATCTCCTCTAGCCAAAGACACACAGAGCACTCGTCAAATATTTATTCATTGCCTAGTGCAAATTCAACTTTTTGAATAGGAAAGTAATAGGAAAATGTTCCTGTATGTCTCTAGTGACTGGTTCTCAGGCATCTCAGACTCAACAAGTCTAAAAGAGAACTTAATATCTTTCTACCCAAATCAACCCTTTTTAACTTTCCTACTTCTGTCAAGAGCATAGCTGTCTTTCCATTTAATCAATCAATGAGTATTGCTTAAGCACCTACTATGTGCCAGGTGTTATGCTAGGCTTGAGAGTACAAAGTACAAAGAATGAAACAATTCCTTCTTTCTCAGAGCTTATATTCTAATAATGGAGACAAGTACATACAAAAAAACACAGTATAAGTACAAGGTGAGCCAAAAGTCTTAATGTAGTTCTCACTTTTAATAGCTTAGAATCTTTCTGTTGTTCAGTCATATCTGATTCTTCCTGACCTCATTTGGGGTTTTTCTTGACAAAGAGACTGAAGTGGTTTGCCATTTTGTTCTCCAGTTCCAGGGTCACACAGCTAGTATCTGAAGTCAGATTTGAACTCCCAAAGATGAATCTTCCTGACCCTACTCCATCCAAAGCACCACTTAGATATCCCTATTAAAGGTTAAGACCACTAAAAGTTTCTAAGCTATTAAAGATTAGGACAGCTGAGTGGCACAGTGTATAGCGTGCCAGGCTGGGATTCAGAAAGACTCCTCTCTCTGAGTTCAAATTTAGCTTCAGACACTGTGACCCTGGGCAAGTCACTTAATTCTCTTTGCCTCAGTTTCCTCATCTGTAAAATGAGCTGGAGAAGGAAATGGCAAACCACATCAGTATGTTTGCCAAGAGAATCCCACAACTGAGCAACAACAAAACATGATCTAACGTGGGCTCAAAAATCTTTAAATAAATTTAATACTGTTAAGAAGTAAGAGCAGATTCCACAGCTTTCTGAGGATGGAATCAAGAGAAACAACTCTGGCAAATGGAATCTGTGTATATTGTTGTCTCAGACAATTGAGAGATGTGTAATTCTGACCCCTTCATTCCACAAAGTAAACCCTTCTGACCCAGAGTTAACATCTGGGGAAAGAATGCTGGCTTTGGAGAAGCTATGATTTCCCTTTTCTGCATCTCAGTGCCCTCTTTTAGAGAAGGAAATTGGGCTCAATGCTTCCCCAGGTCTATAACTATGATCCTGCAAATCTGAGTTCCAACTCCAATTAGCTAATCACTTAAGTATTTCAAGTCTCACTTTTCTTGTCTATGAAATGGGATGTGTATTTCATCATCTTGTTATGAGGAAACTGTTTTGCAAAATTTAAAGCAGGACATAACTGGGAGTAATCCGGGAGCCATCATGTGTCACCCTGATCTATATCTTGCCACTTGTCACAGAGTCATTGAATGACTCTGGAGGAGATAGTGAGGCTGGTGACTTTTCACAAGCCTGCTTCACTTAAATCCAATTCGCTTACAAGTCAAGACATCACCCTCCTGATACCATTAGTCGTCTTGGAGAAGGACGGACCACAAGAACCAATAGTTCTCCTTTTCCTTTGAGCTTCAGCAGCACCAGGAGTTACATCCTCAGTGAACTGGAAACACTGAGGATTGTGTCAGGGAGTGAAACTGGGTGCTGATACCCTATTGCTTGGATTTGTAGAAATAGACAAATGTGATTTCTAGTTGGCACTGGGCAACCTTCAACACGAATGTTATAAATTCATGCCAAATGTCAGTAAATACTGCAATATGGTGGCCAAAAAAGCAAACATGGTTTTAGATATATTGATGGAAGCATCAAAATGAAAGACAGGACGGTCTCCTTACACTCTGTAGTCTGACCACGCTTACAGTTCAGTTCTGGGCACCATATTTATAAGAATATCAATGAGCTGAGAGTGTCCAGAGTGGGACAAGCAGGATGGCGAAGAGCCTTGGAAATGTAACATAAGAAGGGATTGGAGATATTTAGAATGAAGCAGAGAAGGCGTTAGTTGAGTGATTGGGGTTGGGTAGGTGAGACAGACATGAAGGTATTCAGATGTCATAAGGGAGAAGCCTTTAGACATATTCTGCTTGACCCCAGAGGACAGAGCTAAGGTCACAGGCAGACTTTTCAAAGAGGCATATTGAAACTTGATGTAAGGAACAACAGGCTAAGAGTTAGCACTCTCCCAAAATGGACTAAGTCGCAGAGGGAGCTGGGAAGCTCCCCTTTGCTGGAGTTCTTCATTCGAGCCGAGATAAGATGACCACTTGTCTGTTAATGTGGTAGAGTCTGGGTTGGAGCTGATGGCCCCTGACATCCCAAACAGCTACTTAAATAATTGTGTGTGAAGAAAGTACCCTTCCCCCTTCTCCCAATCCTACCCCAACCCCCACCTCAGATGAAGCTCGTCACACACTCCCTTTGGTTAGATCTGATAATCCATTCTTGGATCGTGCGCAGACAGATATTGGGGCTGCTGTTTCTGGGTTTCCATGACAACCAGCCCTTTGGTGTATGCTGTACCAGACTCTGTGTGCTGACACAGGCTTGGTACATTCTTTCTTGTCATCAAGGCCACTTCCCACCAGAAGAGGGGAGGAGGGGAGGAAAGAGAGTAGGGACTTGCCTGGAAAATGTTCAGCCATGGGAAGAAGGCAGGGGGCTTTGCACAGGGGGATTTCATTGCCTTGGACCCAGCCATTAAAAGACTAATTTTAGCCTCTATTGGAAAGGAAGTGGCTGTGGAGGGGGTAACAAGGAGAAAAATCAGCTCCCCTGCAGGAATTAAAGAAGGAAGTCCTTATCCCTCTCTGTTTTGGAGTAGACTCTGCCCCTCCCTTTTGACTGGGGGATGGTAGGAGAGAACACCAAGAAAGCAGAGTGAGAATGCAGAAGGAGAGGGAAGGGTGGGAGGTTGATCCTTTGTGAAAACCTGGGATATTCCTCACCAGGAAGCCTGCATTTCCAATCCCCAGCTTTCTTCCCTCCCCCAGGTGTAAGCATTTCCCTTAAACCTCCTCTGGGGACAATTCTTCCTACTGCTGTTCTTGCAGCTTCCTTCAATTTTTAGTAGAACACCTCCCTCTGCCAGCCAGCCAATTAGAGGGCGGCTGTCTCAGAGATGCTGCAGCATGACCTGCAAAGGGAAAATGGAAAATGGATTCACCGAAGGCTCACAAATAAGTAGAAACCTATCTCTGCGAGTACTGCTGTCCCCAGGTCACAGACTTGTGCCAGATATGGGTGATGATCTGTCATCAAGACCACCTGAAGAACTGGTTCAGCACTGTGCCACCAAGTATCCGGATATGCTGAATCATAGGACAATAGATCTTAGCTCAAATTGTTCCACCCAACCCCTTTTATTGAACCTAGGAGGAAACGGAGGCAGGCAGACATTCAATGATTTGCCCAAGATCACACAGATAGTGGGATTTTAAGCTGGTATTTCTCTCCCTCCTTCTACCCATACCTCACCCATTGGGAAGGACAGACATATGATGCCCAGTCATTCAAAACGTTTCCACATTAGCCTTATTGTGAAGGGGGGATAAAGGCAAGAAAAATGAAGAGGAAAAAATGCTTAAGTCTGAACTCTGAGTTCCTCAGTTCTCTCTCTGGGGGTGAATTGCACTTTTCCTCAGGAGTCCTTTGGAGTTGTCCTGGATCATTGAATTGATCAGAGGTCCTAAGTCTTTCACAGGGGATTATTGACACAATTTTGCTGTTACTGTGTACATTGTCCTCCTGGTTTTATTCATTTAACTTTACATCAGTATACACACACATATACATACATATACACAAATATACAGAACATATATACACACACATACATATATACATACATACATACACACACACATATATATCTTCCTAATGTTTTCTGAAACCATCCCCTTCATATAGCACTATAGTATTCCATCATAATCATATACCATAACTTGTTCAGTTATTGCCCAATGGATGGGCATCCCTTTAGTTTTCGATTATTTGACAACACAAGAAGTTCCTCTATAAATATTTTCTTCATATGGATTCTTTTCCTTTTTCATTGATCTCTTTGGTCTATTTTCTTTGGTCTCTGTAGGATAGAGGTATTGCTGGTCAAACTCAAGTTTTCCCACTGTTCCACGAATGTAGAGAGAGGAAAACATTGAAATGGTAAGAAAATTAATTTGGGAGCCAAATTTAAATATTATAGTCCCAAGAAGAAATTTTCAGAAGATCCTCCTTAAATTTAATCACATGTAAATTAATTACGTCAACTTTATAGAAAGGGTCCCTTCTCTTAGACTGCCCACTGACATAGGTAGCCCTCGGCAAGTCATTTAACCTCTGCCTGCCTCAGTTTCCTCATCCTAAAATGGGAATGACAGCAAGATTGTTGTGAAGACCAAATGAGATATTTGTGAAGTGCTTTGCAGCCTTAACATGTTATATTATTACTGCTGTGGTCATATCTCAGTAGCTCTATGCAAGAGGCAGCATGTTATAGGGCTAGCCTCGGATTTGGGAAGACAGTTGTTTAAGTCCATTTCAAGCCAGCTTCTATTTCTTTCTGTTCAGTCATTTTCAATTGTGTCCAAATCTGTGACCCCACTTGGGATCTTGGCAGTCTTTTTGGCAAGGAATAGTTTGCCATTCTCTTCTGCAGCTCATTTTACAGATGAGGAAACTGAGGCAAATAGGGTTAAGTGACTTGCCCAGGATCACACAACTAATAAGTACTTGTCTGAGGCCAGATTTAAACTCAGGAAGATGAGTCTTCCTGACTCCAGGCCTGGCATTCTATCTACTATGCTACCTTGCTGCCCCTTTATACATATTTATATTTATATCTACTTATACATATACACATAAATTTCTACCTCCTCTATATCTTTTACCTCTGATGTATTTTATATCTTTATTTACACTGGCTTAAGGCAGAAAGAGCCTGGCAAATTAGGTCTAATTAAAGAAAGACTGAGTTGCTCCTTGGTTGCCACTGTTAACTGTACCCCACCCTTCCATGTCTGAGAGGAGAGGAACAGTAAACTTACTGTGTCATACTGTTCCCACTTTTCTGTCTGGCAGTATTCGTGTACATACCTCAGAAAATAAGGCATTTGAAAGTAGTCTAGTGTAACATACAGTGAGCAGTCAATGGTGATGATGATGATGATGGCGATAGTGATGATGATGATGGTGATGATGATGATGGCAATAGTGATGATGGTGATGGTGATGATGGTGATGGTGATTGATGATGATGGTGATGATGATGATGGCGATAGTGATGATGATGATAGTGATGATGATGATGGTGATGATGATGATGGTGATGGTGATGATGGTGATGGCGATTGATGATGATGGTGATGATGGTGATGGCGATTGATGATGATGGTGATGATGATGATGGCGATAGTGATGATGGCGATGGTGATGATGGTGATGGTGATAGTGATGATGGTGATGGTGATTGATGATGATGGCAATAGTGATGATGGCGATAGTGATGATGGTGATGGCGATAGTGATGATGATGATGGTGATGATAGTGATGGCTATAGTGATGATGATGATGGTGATTGATGATGATGGC
>CM053771.1:358251018-358262508 GCA_028658325.1 Potorous gilbertii
TTCCCTCCCTTCCTTCTTCCCTTCCTTTCTTCCCCCTTTCCTTCCTTCCTTTTCCTATCTCACCCATGCTGGAAGTACAGTGACCACACACAGGTCAGACCCCCCTCCCTACTTACTGACACAGAAACTTCGACCTTCCTTGCTTTCCTAACCTGGTCCAATTCAGAGCTCCCCAAGCAGACTGGTGCCCACTCCCCTTTGCACCATTTTGATACCAGAATTACTGCAGACACCTAACCAACCTGAGCCCTATGAAGCTCAGATACCCTGATCTCAAGGGCTCCACCTGCCTCAGCCTCCCCAAGGAGCAGGTCCTACAGGTCAGCACACCTGATTTAGAGACTGGATTCAAACATAGGTCCTCAGACTCCAAATCCAAGCTCTACCTCATGTTATTTCTTTTTGAATAATCATTTAATCAACATGCTAATACACTTTTCATTAATTTCTGTCAAAATCTAAGAAGCAGCTATTGAGGGCAGACCACTGCATGAGGCAATAGGCGAGGTGTAAAGCATTACCCTCGAGGAAGGCCCTCTTCAAGGTACATGCTACTCCTTCAAAGGGGAACTTGGCTTTGTTGAGTGCTGCCTAAATTCTTAACATGTACCTGGCATTTTTTAGCTTTTCAGCTGCCTCCCTTTGGGGGCGGAGGAGGGGTGGTACCCAAAGCTCTGTCTGCGTGCTGGCACATCTAATGCAGCAAAGAGGCTTCTATTAAGCGCTCTAGGCAGCCCAATCCCAGGCTTAATAAGCCTTGCAAATATTAGCATTCTTTGACAGCTCAGGACTCAGCTTGCCCTTCAGAGTTTGTCCTTCATCTTCTAAGAAGGCTACTCTAAATCCCTCCTGGGATGGAACATCTGCTCCATCCAGAAGATATCTGGAGTATTTGATTTTCTTAAATCCCAACAGACTTTAACACAATTCTCTAAAAAAAACTAATTACAGTTCTTTCCTTAGGAAGCTAAAGAACCAATGGTGGGATAAAGATGCATATTATGCTCAGTAAATACTTGCTGAATGAATACACGAGTGGAGATGCAAATTGGGAGGAAGAGCAAGGCCAGCTACCGGTTTCTTTTTTTTTAATTTGAATTTACGCCTAAATTCAGTTGCCAGTTAAATGACTTTTATCAAGTTCCCAGGACAGAATCCCAATCCTCTAGGTGTGTTCTGATCAGCTCTGTGGTGCACTTGGCTTGTCACCTTATTGCTTCTCCATCTCTGAAGGTGGTGACTCTCAATGCACCCTTAGGGCAGAATAGCTTTCTAGCCTGTCATATCAAACTGCTCCCTTGTAGTGAGATTCCTGTCCACTAGTCACTAGCTCTTTTCACCAGAACTGCATTCTAGTCATATCACCCCCAGCCTGCACTCTTTAAAATAATTTGGTTTGGGTTTTTTCTTAATCCAAAGTTTCAGAGTCTTTCTCTTTTTCCAGTCATGTTAGAATATCTCTATGATCCCAGCTACCAGGGAGGCTGAGGCTGGTGGATCTTTGTGTTCCAGGAATTCTGAATTGCAGTGAACTCAGAGGATTAGTTGTCTGAATTATCTAGCATCAATAAGATGAGCTCTCTAAGGAGAGGGGAATCAGCCCAACTCAGAAACAGAGCTGGCCAAAGCTTCCATGCTTGTCAGTAGTGAGATTGCATCCATCAGTAGGCCTGTGAGTAGCCCCTGTACTTAGAACCTGGATGAGATAAGGAAATTCTTTTTAAAAAAGTTACAAATATATGAATAAATATATTTAATATTATATTAAATATATTATAAAATATGTTAATAATACAATAAACTAATAAATATATTTTTACAATATATAAATGTTTTACATATATAATATAATATATACATATATTAGACTTATATTTACATCTACTGTTAAATTTCAACCTGTTAGATTCAGTCTAACATTCCAGATTAATAATAACTTCTTTGGTTACATATATTGTGATCCAACGTATTTGCTCTTTCTCCCTATTTATTTTCCTTTATAAATTTCCAGTTCATTGATAAAAGGCTGAATACAATTGCCCTGGTACATTTCACTAGCTGCTACTAAGCAGGGCTGCCATTAGGGAAATGGAGGATTTGAGGGAGAAATAACTGAGAAAAAGCACATGAGCTGGCCACACATGGTAGCTATCATGATGATAAAATTTTCCATCCAAATAGTAATGGAGCAAAGTAAGAAGAGTTCAGAGCACCAAATCCGGACCATTTTAGTCTGAGAGCCCCAAGAGAATAAATTGAGTCATCTCAGAGGACTGAGAATTAATCATACTACCCATCTCCTGAGAGAGAGGTGATCGAACCCGTGCAAAAGGAGACTTTTTTTGGATCTGGTCAATGTGGAAATTTGTTTTGCTTTAATAATGCATTTACTATGAGAATTTTGTTTTTCTTTTTTGATGTGGGGGAAGGTAGAGAAGGAAGCAAAAATAACTTTTTAGTAAAAAACATAATTAAACATTTAAAAATAATAAATTGAATGAGATTATTCTTATTTTCCATGGTTCTTTCGTGAACCATGAGTTCATTAAACCATGAATGTTCATTAAGTAATAACGCACATCAAAAAGGATTATCCAAAATAATTATTCAGGACGGCGTCGAATGCACCCTTGTCACGTGACAGACGAGGTACATGAACTGAAGAATCTTACAAAATGGAAATTTGGCATGTAATTTAAATATCCTCCAGGCTCTTTTAGGCCAAAATTAAATATTATTGATTTCTAGTCAACTCAACCACAGAAGCTTGATCTTTTGTTTGGACCAGTTCTAAACTCATTTAGTTGTACTGTCTTCCATTTCACAGTTTTCTATTTTCAATTACCTTCTTGCAAACCAAATATTCTGTAATAAATGTACCTGCTGGGAGTGGATAAGGATAATCCCTCTCAGGTAAACACCCATAGGTAAGTTAGAACTATGTTAGAAAAATAGGTGAGGTAGATGGAGACAGGGAGACTCCTCTTCCTGAGTTTACAGCCAGCCTCAGACACTTCCTAGCCATGTGACCTTGGGCAAGTCACTTTACCCTATTTGCCTCAGTTTTCTCATCTGTAAAATGAGCTGGAGAAGGAAGTGGCGAACCACCTCCACATCTTTGCTAAGAAAACCCAGACAGGTTCACGAAGAGTTGGACTCAGCTGAAACAACTGAACAACAAGGAGAGAAAAGAGGGAATTCTTGTGTAAGCTGTCAGAGACTCCAAAGAGACCTACATAATCCACGCAGTGATATAGAACCCTTCTCACGTACTGGTTACAGCTGCCTCAGGGCGGGGTTATTTTCAGCTTTATTTTCACTTTTGATTATTAATATCTCTCTGCTTACTTGTATAATTCAATTTGAACTGGCTCAGGAATACAGTTTTAAAACACTCCCAACATGTTTGTTATGCCCTGGAGGGAATCACTACTCCTTCCCTGAAGCTCCCACTGGAATAGGCTCTGTCTACCCTCTACCCGAACCCATGTTTCCCCAAGCTGCCAGCTTCCTTTATAGGAAAGGGAAATAAATGATAGTCACGAGAGCCAAGTAAGAGGAGTACAGTTTGTGGATATATGGCACCCAGCACTAAATGCTGTTAGTTGCTGCAGAAGTTGTCTTTTCCTGCTTTAGACTTTAGAATGAGCCAAAAAACTTAGAAGAGGAAGGAAACGTGGAAGACGAAACCCAATCAATGGGCTTTCTTCCTTGACGAGCAGTAACAGAAGAAAGAAACTGTCTCTAAGGGCTTGCTTCACTTAGCTCACCAACCATGGTCTGTCTACACTAGGCACAGCAGCACACCAATCTCTGTTTCTTTTCAGAAGGGCAAAGCTGAAGGGAAAGCCAGGACACCCCAGCACCTGTCCCCATGCCCCTAAACTGAAGACAACTCTCCCACACCAGAGGGCAATCCCAAGTCCTTCCTTTCTGACATCTTTCTCCCAGAAACTACATAAGGACCCAGTTCTAAAATATCACTAGCTGTTGGACTCCAGGACAGTGTCATCTCCATGGCAACTCAGTTATAATACCATGCCAGAGATTACCTTGTTTTAACAACTCAGGGAAAAGCGGGAAATGAGATTAGTGTGGCATAACTTGTTTTTAAGCAGATCAGGCTGCCTTTGTAAGTTCTCACAAACCATTCCTTTAGTATGGAATTTTACCTGGAACAGGAGATATATTCACTGGTCTTTAATTGAAGTATCCACCTTCTTAACTTTTTTAAAAATAAGAACAACACTGGCTCATCTTTAGTCTCCCAGCACTTCTCTCATTTCCCATGATTCCTCTCTGACTACTGACAGTGAATCAGCAATCATATCCATAAATACTTTCCATACTTTGAATTACTGTTTATCCACGTTAGACGATTTGATGTCATTGATCACACGTAAGGTTTCTCTTACCATTTCCTTGCTTTTCTTGGGTTTCAGTTCCCTGTTAACTAGGTTTTATTCAATTCTCAATATTCTTCTTGAGAGAGTAGAGAAAAAACAAAATAAATGCTCCCCATCCTTCTTCATTCTTTTATCCATTATTATATTCTCACCTATGCCAAGACAAATCCTCTCTCTCCCTTGATTGTTCCTCTTGCCCCCAGTGTATCTTTTGTCTTTAGCATTTATTCTTGGCTTCAGATAATATTCGATATTAATCTTTCTGATACAATTCTGGCATTCAGCCCATCAGAGTCGTGCTCTGTGAAGTAGAGTTTGAATGCTTGGCCGTTCAGCTTGAGAAAGGACGTCAGTGTCTGGTACCTTATCCTGCCAAGTGATCCTCAGAATCTTTCTAAGACAGTTCAAATGGAAGTGATTCAGTTTCCTGGCATGGCGCTGGTAGACTGTGTATGTTTCACAGGCATACAACCATGAGGTAGCGCAATGGCTCTGTAGACCTTCAGTTCAGTAGGCAGCCTAATGCCTCTTCTCTCCCCTTTTCTTACTAGTAATTGAATGCATGAAAGGAAGTAATATGAAATAAACCTAGAAAACTGAATGGGGACCATATTGTAGAGGTCTGACATGACAGGCTTTGCATTCTATATATGAAAGGCAAGGTGATATGATCAAAAGAGTACTGGCTGTACAAGTAGAGGCCCTGAATTCAAACCCAAGCTCTGCTATTTGGGACCTTTATGACCTTGGGCATATCCCTTAACTTGCCTAGGACTCAGTTTCCTTGACTATAAAATAAGGGGGTCAAAACTAAATGGTCTCTGAGGTCCCTTCCAGTTCTAGTAACCTATAGTCCAAATGGGTGTTTGCATTTTATCCTAGAAGTAATAGGGAGCCCCTGGAAGTTATAGAGTAACATGGTCAGATCTGTCCTTTAGGAATGTTACTCTGGCAGTTATGTGAAGGATGAATTATAATGAGGAAAGAATGGACTTGGGAAGGCCAGTTAGAAGGCTGTTATAATAGTGCAGGTGATGAGGTCCTGAATATTGTCTAGGTCAGAGGTTCTCAAATTTATTTAGTTTACTGCCCCCTTAAAAAAAAAACACTCAGTGCCCCTGTAGTACTCTACTTTATTTAACCCCTTTAATGGTTTTTTTTTAATTGCATCATTTCAAAAAATATATACATTTTTTTAAATGATGTAAATTGAATTTAATAATGTATTATAAATTTTGGGGGGTTTCTGCATTGAAATTTTGATGATGCAATATTGCATCATGTAACTGTATAATACTGTATTGTAATTGCACATATTCCTACTGATGCATTCTGGACTTCCTGACAATGTGCAACATGCTCACCTGCCAACACTTGCTTGTTAAGACCTGTCAGTGGACTTGACCACTGATCAGTTCTAACTTGTATTTATTTGGAAAACAACATAACCACTACAACTTTAACTCTAGAGGAAACGTATGAATGGTTTTTCAAAATTTTCTTCTCTTCTTTCGTTATGTTCCGCCACTCCCTTATTTTTATTCAACATCCCCCAATTGCACCTGAAGCTACTATCACACTCCCCACTCCTTACCCCTCATTGTTCCAGCATCCCTCAGTGGGGCAGTATCACCCACTTCGGGAATCTTTGTAACACTCATTGGAGTATTTTGTATAACAGACCAACATTTTCCCTTTAAGTCAATTGGTTCTGAATGGTGAAGTTTTACAATGGAGAATCAATTCAATCCAATTCAATACATATTAAGTGCCTGCTATATACTAGGCACTGTGCTAAGCATTTGGGATACAAAGATAGGCAAAAGGCAGTGCCTGCTCTCAAGGAGTTTATAATCTAATTGGGGAGATAACATACAGACAAATACAAAGCAAACTATATATGGGATAAATAGGAAATAAGTAACTGGCAGAAGGCACTGGAACTAAAAGGGAAGGCTTCCTATAGGATTGTAGTTGGAACTTAAAGAAAGTGAAAGGAATTCAGCCTGGCTGGGGGAGTATTACTTCTCCCCTAATCAAATGTCAGAGATAACAACTCTACCCTAGGAGAGGGTTCCCCATTCTCCAAAGCCTAGTTCAGCTGTCTTAGGTGAGGCACGTTAGTACAACTCCTGGCTGTGGGGTCAATGGCAGAGGCAGCTGGTGACATGTAGATAAATAGCATTGGGCTCAGAGTCAGGAAACCCTGAGTTCAAACTTGACCTCAGATACTTACAAGCCATATCAGCCTTGGTTGTTATTCAGTTATTTTTTTCAGTCATTTCTGACCCTCTGTGACCCCATTTGGGGTTTTCTTGGGAGAGATGCTGAGGTGGTTTGCCACTCCTTCTCTAGCTTATTTCACAGATGAGGAAACTGAGCCCCACAGGATTAAGTGACTTGAGGTATTGATAATGCATTTTTTGTTTTAGTATCATCAAGTGCCTCTGCTTGAATATTGTGATTAAAGATATTCCCTATCCATTAATGGCCTGGGAAGATTTGTAGGAAGACCCACACCTTTTGTTAATGAGGCTGGTTCTCAAGGGTCGTGATGCCCTCTGGCTCTGAAAAATGTATAAATAAAAGGTGAGGTTTTACTTTGGGGCTTAGTTTTTGTCTGGCCAGAGACTAAAGAGCCCCCCGACTTTGAAAATCCAAATGTTGGTGCTTCTCTCTCTGATAACTATGTATGTATGTAATGGTCAGACAGTTGGATCTGTCTGTTGATTTGTGATGTATGTATTGCTTATGTCAGATAGTTGGAAGCCCTATCCATTGATCTGTATTTCTCTCTATATTTTCTGAAATTCAAGGTACTGGCTTTTTCACCCTGAACTAAGTGAGTGATATATGTGCTTGATTAAAGTGATTGGTGGCCACTCAAAAGTTACCTTTCCTTTAAGAAATGCAGATCTAAGAACCTGTGATAGCAGGCTCCCTGTGTATGCTGGGGTGCTTACTGATATACTTACCCAGGGCCACATAGATAGTGTATGGCACCACATCTGACTCAGGTCTTCCTGACTTCAGGCCCAGCACTCTATCAACTGTATCACCTAATTATCCCCTGTATCATCCTAGGAAAATCATTTAACTTCGGTTTGCCTTAGTTTTTTTCCAACTGTAAAATGAAGCAATGCTATAATATTTGTAAAAAGCTCTTCGCTCAATGCCTAGTACATCATAGGCACTGTATAAATGCTTATTCCTTACTCCCTTCCCCTTGCCCAACATGGTTCAGTGCAGGATCTGGAGTTAGAGGTTTGGAGTTTAAGTACATACCACTCTCTCTGTAACTCTGATAAACTCCTTCTACCTTTCTGGGCCTCAGTGTCCTCATCTGCAAAATGAGGAGGTTGGACTCGATCACTCGTAAGCAGCAAAGTATTAAATAAATGTATCACCAATACTTTATGAGCTGCCATTTTGTTAGTGTGGGTGCTCTCCCCACTAATATCACTAGTCCCCTTTCCTCACTGAGGATGGTCTTCAGGTGCTGTGGCCAAAATAAGTCATTATCTTGTAGTCTCTTACACACTTCCCTAGGCTGATCCTTTGATGCTGCATCACTGGACCCACGCTCCACGGGTGTCAGCCCCGTAGGACCTGCCTCAGCTTGCGTGCCATGGTGATGGCCTTTGGTACAGTATAGAGTACATAGTTAGTAAAGTATATCATATAGTTGATGGCCTTTGGTACAGTATAGAGTACATAGTTAGTAAAGTATATCATATAGTTGATGGCCTTTGGTACAGTATAGAGTACATAGTTAGTAAAGTATATCATATAGTTGATGGCCTTTGGTACAGTATAGCGTACATAGTTAGTAAAGTATATCATATAGTTGATGGCCTTTGGTACAGTATAGCGTACATAGTTAGTAAAGTATATCATATAGTTGATGGTCTTTAGTACTCATAATCACAATAGCTGACTTTTTTTAGTGCTGACCATGCGCCAGGCCCTCTACGAGCATTTCACAAATATTATCTCATTTGATTCTCACAGTAATCCTAGGAGGTAGGTGCGACTATTATCCCCATTTTACAGATGAGGAAACTGAGGCAAATAGAGATCAAGTGACTTATCCAGGGTCACACAGCCATTACATGTCCACATTTGAATTCAGCTTCTTGACTGACTCCAGGCCTTCACTCTGTCCACTTCATCCAGCGTAGCCACCTTGCTGCCCCAAGGACCAAAGATCACTTCCTCAGCACAGGGGGTCATTGCATGACATTAGGGGAAGATAAATCAACTTATTGAATGATCATTGTCGTAGGAGATATGCGTGCCTTAAAGAACCTGCTGTCCATGCTTTCCAATGGATGGAAGGAGGAGTGGCCAGAATTGTTGGCTCATGCAAGGAACACGCATGAACAAAATGTTAACTCTTGTTTCATTTTTCCCTTCAGGAGTGTGCTTCCAATATAGCTCCACTCTGCTATTTTTATTAATTCTCTGTTTTTATTTTGCACATTTTTGAAATTACCAAGCCCTGGCAAAAGGGGGAAAGAGGAAGTCCAGTGTATCCTGACTTGTTTTCCTTGCTCTTCTCTTTGTACTGCCAGAATTTTTTTTGGCACCCTCTCAGAAATTCCTTCAGCTCAGTTCCCCTTTCGCTGTAATATGACAGCTGTAGGCAAAAAATCAGGGCTACCTAAATAACAAAGAAGCAGCAGAGCCTGTTGCCTCAAGTCAGCCATTTCAAGGGAAGAGAAGGAAACAACCATTATTAAACACCTACTATGTGCAGGTACAGTTCTAGTCACTTTACGTGTATGATCTCATTTTGGAACTCTCCATGACTGGGAAGACAGGAGGGTTCTTCGGGAAGACTTAGGTGGAGGTGGGGAAAGATTCCAGAGCCCACAGGTATATGCTTCTAAGTATAACCAAAATTCTGGGTGTGGTTTAGTTTCATCACATCCTTCTCCAGCCCACCTCTGCTGATACCAAGACCTAAGTTCCAATGGGAGTGGTTCCCCAAATAATGGAGAGGGAAGGTGTTCTTGTGCAAATGGAAATACGTTGAGGATGATGATAGCTGAGTAATCCACGAGTGTCTGTGCAGGCCTAGGACTTGGGATTTGCATTGCCAGAACCAATAAAGTCTATGGTACAAGAGCATGCTGCAACAGGATTCTACATTAAATGTCTGAAAAGCCCAAGGCATCTTGGCCTGGTTACATTGCCCTGATTAAATCACAGGAAGGATGCTTCCATAGCCAGGTACAACTCTATAGCTCTTTCATTAAGGGGGTGGGGATTGGGGAGAAGGTATCAGGTATCTTTGCAAACTCAGAGAAGCCTGGAGGGAAACAAGCTTCCTGGGACTTTCCAGAATATCTTCAGAGACCAAGGCAGGAGTCTCTCTCAGTATCCCTCAAATGTGGGTTCAATGGAACAGGACAGGAAGGAAAGTAACCTGGCATCTCTGTGACAATATTTCATTTTCCTGCAACAGAACTGGATTTTGTCTTACTTTTCTTGGGGAACCTTTGACAGCCATTGAGGTATCAATCTCTGCCCTCCTGCAGGAAGGCTCACTCACTCCTCTTTGATCCCCTTCTCTCCCAGGCAAACCTGGATCTACAGGGAGGCAAGGTAGGAGGCAGCCTAAGGCTCATAAAGGAAGGGTAGCACAACTGGAGTTACTTTTAATATTTGTTTTTATAAATATGAGTGGGATTTAGGTACATGCTATGCCTTCCTCTGTTTTTGTTTTTTGAGAATGGGTCTCCCAAGCTCATGAATTTGAACCATCTGCTGCTCATGGGCCCAAATCCAATGCTGATCTGTAAGGAAACTTTAGCTCACTGTGTCATTTTTCCTCCCTGAGCCAGTTTCCCCTCCTCAGGTGTTCTGGTGGCCTTCCACTCCCAGAGAGTTCACCATATTGGTTCAAGACTTAATGCAAATATCTTTAGCCCTTCTGTGGCTCAGAACTTCCAACTTCCAGTAGCATTCTTGGCCCAATAGAGCTTCTGAATGAATCTTGAGTATGTGAGAAAATTCTTCTTGGGATGATTAAAATATGGAAATCTCTGCCTCAAATCTCCACTTCTGGGAAATCTCCTACCTCCCTATCAATCATCTATGTTGAAATGGACTTTTCCGGGATGTGTGGCTTATTAAGCATAGTAAAGTTGAGAGGAAACCATTGAAACCTTCCTTCTCATGGAGGATCCTGCCCAATCATCCCTCAGACTTCTTATCATATACATAAGTTATGGAAAGGCAAAGGGCAATGGGGGAGAAGGGGTGCTATCACCCAGGGACAAGCTCCAAGTCCTGAATTCAACTAGTGAATATAATGAGAGAGTTGCCAGAGATTGCAAATATTTTCTGACATTCTTTTCAGTCACTGAGGTTTTGGGAAACTCCTCTGGTTTGTTACCTGATGGCAGCTCCTTGTCAGAGCCAGCTAATAGTTAACAATCATAATACTCTCTAGTATTTATATAATGCTTCATGTTCTTCAAAGCACTGTTTAAAACAATCACCTCATTTGACTCCCACAACAACCCTTGAAGTAGGCACTGTTGTCTTCTTCATTTTATAGGTGAGGAAACTGAGGCAGATAGCATTTAAATGGCAAAGCCAAGGGTCACCTGAGGCCAGATTTGAACTAAGATTTTGCTGACTCCAGGGCTAGCCTTCTAATGCAGGGGCTGTATCACTCAGTTGTTTGCTCTCCTACAAGGGTGACCCACTGCTATAACAGCAGCTATAGAGCGGACACCAGCATCAAAGGGTGGCATCATGTCTCCTTGTGCCACAGCAAAAATGATCAACTACCACCTTTGCAAAGTGAAGGGAAAGTTCAAATTTAATGGCAGATGTCAGGAAGGACAAAAACACCTCAGTCCTCTAAGCTGACTTCCCAGCTTCAACTCAGACCTTTCATACAGCTTGCATCCAAAGGAGTATACACTTCTTCACTGCTGAGTGTTCATCCTTTGTTGCCAAAGAAGACCATGCCATCAGAGAAATGATGACATGACTTGCACTTGACTTTGTTTGAGTGAGGGAGGGCTGTGCAAGTCACCAGCCTCACTTCTCCAGAGCCATCTGAATC
>CM053771.1:358262608-358275760 GCA_028658325.1 Potorous gilbertii
CAGGTACTCATCAGGATGACTGGAGATGACCCAGGTGAGGCAAGTTGGGGTTAAGTGACTTGCCCAAGGTCACACAGCTAGTGAGTATCAAATGTCTGAGGGGAGATTTGAACTCAGGTCCTCCTGACTCCTGCACTGGTGCTCTATCCACTGCACTAAACTGCCCTTCCTCACTCTTAGACATCAGAGAAATTACTATAGTAAGAGAAATGGCTCCCAACAAGAGAACTGATCTTTAGAATAAGGATAATTTATTGTAATCCTATGTGTGCTTTCATTGGTTCTTCTCTCAGTGAGGAAACTCCATCAGTTCAGATAGACAAAGGCTCTGAAACTTAGTCTTAAAGGCATTTCAGGGGTGATAAGAGGTCATCTGCCAAGGGTCACAGAGCTAGTGTGTGTGTCTAAGGTAAAACTTGTGCCCAGGTCTTCCCAAATCCAAGGTTAGCTTTCTATTAATGATACCACTCTGCCTCTCTGTGATGATGATGATGATGATGATACCAATAACTAGCATTTATAGGGTGTTTTATGACCCTGGACCCTGAGATAAATGATAATTGGAGAACAGCTAAGGGGTACTTTGTAGCATTGGCTACACACACACACACACACACACGCACACGCACACACACATATAAATATGTATACACACCTATCTATATATATCTATAGACATATATCTATAGATACAGAACAGAGAGTGTTGGGAAATTCCACTGACTGTGACTGAAAGGCAGATATTTATTTTGTTATAAATCAGGTTACATGTCTTAGAGTGAAGGCTCAACTCATCCTGCAAACATTAATATTTCAATCCATAAGGGGCACTATTTTCTATTTTCAAGCTTTACCTGGGGGACCTCTTGTCAGAGTTCTTCCTTTCATCTCCAACGTGAAATTTCAGCTTGACTTGACTTTACCATTCCATCAAAGTATCATCCTTATGTCTTTTCTTGTTCTCACATTCAAACTTCTAGAAAAAAATTGTCTACACTCATTGTCTCTACTTCTTCATATACTACTCACTTCTCAACCCTTTGCCATCTTGCTTCCATCCTTACCACGTGATCAAAATATATGTCTGGTTCCTATTGAGGCCACATCATCCCTCCAGTTACCCAGGTTCACAACCCATGAGTCACTTTACTCTTCACTCTCCTTAAACCCCATATCTATCTACTCATTTGTTAAGTCTTGTTAATTCTGCCTCCATAAGTATATAGAGGGTTCCTTTCTACTTCTCTCCACTCAAGGCTATCATCTGTGATGAACTCCATTCTAGCTCCAAGTATTTGCCTGTTGACCCGTTTCATAAATGCAAAACCGAATGCACTCAACAGAAGACCCAGGTAAATGCCAACATGTTAGCTGTATGTATAGCATGTTTAAAATCTGGAGATTTACAGTTACCCAAGACATAGGCTAACTGTAAAGACCTGGTTGAGGAGACTTAACAGTTGAATCAGAAATTTAGGTCATAGCAAACCTTGTTCTTTGTATGAAGTCAGAACCACCTCTGCTGGGCAAAGTTTCTCAGAAGTCCAGTCAAGGTTACAAAGAGCAGGCTCCTATCTCTGTGAGAACAAGCCCAAAGCTGGTTTGGGGTGGAGCCACACTCTCTCCCCATTTCCTCTTCTCCTATGTTTTTGCCCTTTCAATTACAATGTTAAAAAATTCCAAAACCTAGATATAGGAGTCAAGAAAACAGATGTAACACCTTGTCACAATAATTATCTCATTTTAAGCCTAGAGACCAATATATTGGCCTCTAAGGTCCAGTTGGTTCCCTGACCTTAGGGAATTTATTTTAGATGAAAAGCTTGGGGTTCAGTCATAATTGCTCCAAGTCCCCAGTTAGGAAAATTCCTAACACATAGGAAAAGTTTCAGATCTTTGCCTTACCTTATATTCTTATCCATCTCTAGGTACCCACTAGCCTCTTTATGGCTCAGGCAAAATGAAGTTTACTGGTAATAGTCAGATAGCGAAACAATTGATTTTATTACAATGTCTTTGGATAGAAAGGCATCTGGAAAAGGAAAGTTGGGGGAAAGAGCCAATCTTTCCTTGGGACTTTACTCAACCTGGCACTGCCCCTTCTCAATATCTCTCTTCCCTTGCCACAGCTCAGTCCTCCCTTTGCCCTTGAGAGGTGTGTTGGAAATGCCATGCTTACTTCAAGCTCCTGAACATAGACCCTTTTCCTCATGTGTAAATAGCCTCTTCCTTCCATAAAAATTGCTTAGAGCATGACAAAGTCTGTTATTCCATTATTTTAATTAATTCAAAGAGGTGTGCAAGCCCGTTTGCACACTTCTTACTGTTGGTTTCAGTTCAAAACTCTCAGAACTTAAAAGGAATGGTTTCCATTCCAACGTCAATAAGGAAACATTTGACTTCCAAACAAATGACCACCCTGGAACTCTCCCATCCCTTCCCAAAGCAAAGCAAGAAGAGTAGCCCTGAAACACATCACATACAGGACTTCTCTTGCACAAACAAGGAAAGCTGCAAAGTCATATTAAGAGAACCTGCTGTACAACTACACCAATCTCAACATAGATTTGTGTCCCTCTCTCTGGTTTCCTCTCCTCCCAAGGTCTTGGCTAGCAGAACAGGATAATATCCTTTAATAATTCATTTGGACACCTAAATCTTATGCATGAGTTTTCTCTAAACTTTTACTCCCACTAACGTGGACAGTTATTTACCATATAGTCACTCATTTGGAGAAGCCTTTGCTGCCAACTGCATAGGAGAAACCAATCAAGACTTGTTTCAAAGCTCTCAGCACTTTCAGGAAGAGCCCTCATTCAAATCACTGCAGTGAGTCATCCTTATTGGAAAGCCTGTTTGGCCCTGCTGTTGCAGTAGCTGGTTTATTATTCTTCAGTTTCCCCCCTCTCCAAACCCTTCTTCACAGAGAGTTCCTAAAACTCAGATCTGACTTTGCTGTTCCCCTGCTCAAGGGGACTCTGGGATAACATCTAACCTCCTCTGTTTGGCATTTAAACCCCTTCATAGCTCCAGCCTATATTTGCAGACCAGTTTCACATTACTGCCACCTTACTGGTGACTGCCAGGTACAATGGACAGAGTCAAGAGTCTGGAGTCAAGACGGCCCGAGTTCAAATCAAATCTCCGACATTTATTAACTGTTGGATCACCTTAGGCAAGTCATGAACCCTTGTCTGCCTCATTTTCTTCAACTGCAAAATGGAGATGGCAAAAACTGCTTGCCTCTCAGGGTTGTTGTGTGGATCAAATGAGATAATGTCTGTAAAGGGCCTGACACATAGCATATGCCATTAAGTACTTGTTCCCTTCTTCCACTGAACTCTAGCCAACCTTGGTGCATGATGGAATAAAAGGCCTAGTTGTATCCACACTTATGGGGCATCTCATCTAGTCTGGAACACTTAGTAGCTGTGTGACCTTGGGCAAATCACTTAACATCTGTTTGTGCCTTAATCCACTGGAAAAGGGAATGGCCAGCCACTCCTAAGTCTTTGCCAAGAAAACCCCACAGATGGCACAATCCACTGGGTCACAAAGAGTCCAACAGCACAACAAGAAGAATACTTGATTTAGAGCCAAAAGACGTGGCTTAAAATCCTGATTCCACTATTTATTATCTGTGTAATCTTGGGAGACACTTAGCCTCCCTGCTTTCATCTAGAAAATAAGGGAGTTGGCCAAGATGCCCTGTAAGATCTTTTTCAGTTCAAGAAACCTATAATTTAGAATGAGATACATTGTTAGGGTTTTTTTTAAAGGTGTTTGTTCCTGTCTTTTCTCTCTAACTAGGTTGTAAACTAGAGGATGAAGATCAATATTTATGCAATTAAGTTAAACCTTTATTAAATGCCTATTGTGCATAAGGAATTATGTCAAATGGTGAGGATATAAAGATTGAAAAGATGAAACAAATGAAATATCCCTATCCTTAAAGAACTTAAATTCTATTGGAGGAACTCAACATATAGAGTAAGAAAAAAACCTCAATGAATTTTAAATTAAATTAAATTAATTTTAAATTAATACCTGTGGAATCTTGGGCAAGATACTTCTTAAGTTTTCTGAGCCTCAGTTTCCCTATCTGTAAAATGAGAGACTTGGATTGGATGATTTCTAAGGTCCCTTTCAGATAAAAACAATTTATGATTTTATGTATGCAAATGTCTGAGATTTAAGATCTCCCATAGACTATCACTACACTTCACATACAGTGGGTATTCTGTATGCATGAGAATACTGATTGATGGTATCACCATTAGTATTCTAGTACATCATTAGGAAGGGAACTGAACACTTAATCAGACATACAGATGGTTGCTGGATTCCCTTCCAGCCCCATCACAGACTCCTTCCTTTAGAATGACTGGTCTCGACTAGAGAGCCAATGTGCTCTCTGTGGACACTCTCTGAGATATAATCACACAAGGAATTAGCTTTGTTTCATAATCTGCTCAAATACAACTGTGTGGATGGGGTGATTACTAGCTGATCTCCACAAACAACTTGTGTACAAAGTAGCACCTGGCTCGTTTCTGACTGATTCCCCAAATATCTATTGCTTTAGGGATGTGAATAATGAACAGTTTTTCGTGGTAAAGAGAGACAAAGAATCCTTTTCTGCCTCTCATGCCAGCCAGTAGACAATTTTCTAGACTATTCTCCTGTTATTCACTAGAAAAGAGATTCCTCTGTGCTCTCATCCACTATAAATGATAAGTTAAGCTCTCTTCAAGCTCTGAATACATGAGCCCATGATGATGAAGGTGACAGAAGGCAAATTACTTAGGACTCCAAATCTTGTAATTCCATACGATGGATAAAAATATAATAATACCACTCACTGTTTCTCAAGGTGCTTAAGGGATGGCTGAAAAATCTGACTGACGATGGTTATGAAGAAATAGAAAATATTGATACCATATTCTTCAAAAGATATGATCTCACTGATGCACATATGCCCTCTATCTCTCAGTTCAGATGGCAATCCATCCACACCTTCTTATCTCCTGCAATTTTTGTCCATATTTACATATAGATTTTTAGGGGATTAACCTAACAATCCATAGGGTAAAACTAAAGGAAAAAAATGTCTCTTATCCAGGTTACGATGAGCATTTAGATAACTAATCCATTAAGTCAAGCATTATTTGCATCCAGGATTGTCACTGAAGATGGGCACAGTGTTTAAGACAAAGATCAGCTGGATGTCATTTAAGGAACTGAAGTATTTCAAAAATCCCATGATTCTCCCCAGCACAAAACCGCATCTTTTAAAAAAAAATTTAATTTTTTAATATATTTTATTTTTTAAATTTTCAGTGTTCCACAATCACTACCATATAACTTAGATTTTTTCCCTTCCTCTCCCTCCTTACCCCCTCCCTTTCCTTTGCCTCCCCAAGATGGCATACAATTTTATATAGGTTGTACACATACATTCCTATTAAATACATTTTCACCATAGTCATGTTACATAGAAGAATTAAAATGAATGGGAGAAATCATATAACAAACCAAACTGTAATACAAAAGAAGATGATCTGCTACATTCTGTGATTGAATTCCATAGTTCTTTCTCTGAATGTGGAAGGCATTTTGCCTTAAAAGACCATTGAGAAATTTTTAGATCCTTGCATTGCAATGAAGTTCTAACTCTACCGGAAAAAAATCCTTGCACACTATGGTTGTTACTGTGTACAAAGTTCTCCTGGTTCTGCTCCTTTCACTCAGCATCAGGTTATATAAGTCTTTCCAGGCCTCTCTGAAGTCTTCCTGTTCATCATTTCTTATAATACAATAGTATTCCATCACATTCATGTACTATAATTTATTCAGCCATTCCCCAATTGATGGACGTTCCCTTAATTTCCAGTTTTTGGCTACCACAATGAGTGCTGCTATAAATATTTTTGTACATGTGGGTCCTTTTCCATTTTTATGATCTCTTGGGGATAAAATACCCATCTTTTAAGAGCAAATGTTCTCACTAATTCATTGTTGGTGGAGTTGTGAACTGATTTGACCATTCTGGAGAGCAATTTGAAACTATTCCTAAAGGGCTATAAAAATGTGCATACCCTTTGACCCTGCAATATCACTTCTAGGGCTGTATTCCAAAGACAGTATAAAAATGGGAAAAAGACCCACATGTGCAAAAATGTTTATAGCAGCTCTTTTTGTGGTGACAAAGAACCGGAAATTGAGGGGATGCCCATCATTTAGGGAATGACTGAATAAGTTGTGATACACAAATGTAATGGAATACTATTGTGCTATAAGAAATGATGAACAGACAGACTTCAGAAAAACCTGGAAAGACATATGATGCTGAGTCAAGTGAGCAGAACAGGAAAACATTGTACATAGTTACAGCCACATTGTTTGATGACAGACTTTGATAGACTTAGCTCTTCTCAGCAATGTAGGGACCTAAAACAACTCCAAAAGACTCCTGATGGAAAATTCCATCCACATCCAGAAAAAGAAATATGGAATCTGGATGTAAATCAAAGCATACTATTTGCTTTCTTTTTTGTTTTGTTTTTTCTTTCTCATGTTTCCTCCCATTTCTTCTGATTCTTTTATACAACATGACTAATGTGAAAATACATTTAATAAGAATGTATATGTAGAGCCTATATCAGATGGCATGCTATCTTGGGGAGGGTGTAGGGGAGAAAAGTGGAGAAAATTTAAAACTAATGGAAGTGAATGTTGAAAACTAAAAATGAATGAATTAATTTAAAAAATAAATTATAACCAATGAGAGGGAGGACAAAAAAAATATGTTCCTGATGATGCAGCACAGTGATGAAACTTAGAATCCCACAATTTTCAATGAGCCAAAGTTGCTGGTGCCCCAAGGGCCAATGAAAAAATGAATAAGGGCTGAAGTTGTTGAGGCATTATAGTTCATTATAAAAAAGAAAAGCAAGTGTAGAAGTGGTTGGTCTTCCAGCAGCACAGGAGATTCTGATGCGCACAAGAGCTGGTGGAGTCATATGGAGCCCTGAAACATGACTCAAGAGGTTTGGTGCCTTACCCACACTTCTCAGCTGTGTGTCCATGGGCAAATCGTAACCTATGACTCAGTTTCCTCATTTACAAAATGATGATAATGATGCTTCCACCACCCACCTCACAGAACTTTTGTGATTTATTTTTATGTTTTGTAAATCTTAAAGTGCTATATAAATGAAAGTTAGTGTGAGAGCTGATAGACCTTCAACTATGAAAACCTTCGTTACTCTGATCAAAATGATGATTCGTGACATTTCCAAAGGACACGTTATGAAAAATGTTATCCACCTCCAGAGAAAGAACTGATAAACTCTTAATGCTGATGGAAGGATGCTTTTTTCACTTTCTTTAGTTTTCCTGCTTCTTTCCTCCCAAAACATTTTGTTTTGTTTTTGCAACACGGTTAATATGGAAATATATTTTGCATTAATTAACGTATAATTGATATACTATTGCTTGTTTCTCTATGAGTGGGGGAGTTGTGGGAGGAAGGGAGAGAATTTAGAACTCAAAATTTTAAAAAATAAATGTTAAAAAAATAAATTTGACAGATCATGTACCCCTTGGAGTCAGGGACTTTTTAATCTTTATTTGCATTCTCAGCACTTTGCATGGTGGCTGACATATAGTAGGCGCTTAATGCACGCTCACTGATTTGGTTTGATCTGAGATCTTGGAGCATTTGGTGCTGAGGCTTTCTCTGAGTGACAAATCATTCTTAAAGTGCTGATCACTCCCCTTAGGATAGATTCAGATTAGAAACCCTTAAGGCCACTTTACGTGTCATTTTATTGGAAATAAAAGCCTGCTCAGGTAGTAAGTGACGAGGGCAAGCTTGCTTCATTGACAAAGGCAG
Source organism: Potorous gilbertii (assembly GCA_028658325.1). Classification (NCBI taxonomy): domain Eukaryota; kingdom Metazoa; phylum Chordata; class Mammalia; order Diprotodontia; family Potoroidae; genus Potorous; species Potorous gilbertii. The sequence continues at coordinate 358,270,506 of CM053771.1, forward strand.
TTCCCTTTTCCCTGCCTTGCACTTTCCAAGATAGGGTTCCCACAGACATATGATCTTCTTGTTTTCACTTATTTGTTTTAAAAGTCTTAACAGAAGGCGGTATGGAACAGAAACATTTTTTGTCTTTCAAGATCAAAATGGAAATTTCCCATTATGGCATCAAGGTCAATCATACGCTGAAAAATCTGCCTGATCCAAGAAAGTTTGGATATACCCAGGTATGTATTTTCCCTGGTGATTTAAACATAGCACATTTAATATAGCAATAGAATAATATAGAATTAGGAATATAGTGATATAAAATAGTTTTGATTCAACAGGATCTTATGTATTAGAATCTTTTCTAAAAGCGAGCTACAGGCATTAATTATATTTTAAAATAATATTGGGAAGTGGCCAGTGAACTTATTTTACAGAAGGAGAAATAAAGGAACATAAGAAGAAATCTGATGAGCAGAAAATTATATAAAATTATACCCTGGAATTATCCTGAAGTCTTCTCCCTCAATTACCACTCATTTTAATTCTACAAAGATGTTAAATTGTCTTAATGAAGGACACAAGTACCTCCTGAGCACTTACTACGTGCCAAGCCTTTATAAACATTTTTCTCATTTGATCCATCCATGCTATTATTAGCCCCATGTCACAGTTGAAGAAACTGAGGCAGAAAGGGGTTAAGTGGCTTACCCAGAGTCGCATGGGCAGCTAGGTGGTACAGTGAATAAAGTACCAGGCTTGGAGTCAGTAAGACTCATCTTCCTGAGTTCAAATCTGGCCTCAAATACATACTAGATGTGTCACTCTAGGCAAGTCACTTAACCCTGTTTGCCTCAGTTTCCTCATCTGTAAAATGAGCTGGAGAAGGAAATAGCAAACTACTCCAGTATCTTTGCCAAGAAAACCTTAAATAGAGTGATGAAGAATCAAATACGACTGAAAAAACTGAACTTTCTGACTCCAGACACCCTATCAGCCCTACCACCTAGTTATGTCTTAACAAGAAACTCAAACTTAACAATTGGACTTTTTAGGCAGCATAGCCAAATAAGTAATTTTGGGAAGGAGGAGGAGGAGCATCAAGTTATTATCCTACCAGGAGTTGCCCTTGAAAATTACATCAAGAAAATTCAAGGAATGAATCAGGGCCCAGAACTCAAAATACCTAATTTCCAGGTTTCCAGTGAGTCCATTTTAATGGACTTAGAGATGAAAAGATTCTTGGAGCCCCTAATCCAAGTCCTTAATTTTATAGATGAAGTGAAGGAATACTTTCAAGGTCACAAAAATAGGTAAGAAGAAGAAACAGGTTTCAAACACAGGTCCAAACCCAGTTTTCTCTCCACCATACCATTCTACTTATGTTTTCTTTACATAGTTTTTGAGAACCCAGGTTCAACCTGAACCCAGGTTCAACCTGATGATATAATGGAGGAGGACTTTAGTGGAGAAATCAAGAGGGATTTGCATTATGGATGTAAGGACACACAAAAAAGAACTTTCTAATATTACGATGGGGGTGGAAACCACCCTACTTGGATTTGGTGCCTTGAATAGGTGTAAAGAGTTAAAGAAATCAGAACTGAGGGTGGTCAGGCATGGCTCTGAATCAATCAAGTCAAAGCCACTGTGTGAGAGATTGGATTGGATCATGCCCTGAATACTTTGTATAAAATACTTTGTATAAAAGGGAGACGATGTCTCAGAATCAGAGAAAAAATACTCTTCAAGAGGCTGGAACAAGCATGTAGCAAAGGGAAGACTGAGCTGTGGCAGAGAAGGAAGATATTGAGGAAAGTCATTGACTTTATTGGCATTGTGGAGAGGAGGACCTAGGCTAAGGGAAATCCGGAGAAAAGGTCAACTATTTCCTCAACTTCACTGCCTGATGATTGTCTATCCGCAGACATCATAATGTAGTCTGCTGTTTTAATTACCCAAATGTTTCTAATAAACTGAATTTTGCCTCAATCCCCGAGATCAGGGGTTAACTAGAGATGGAGATAAATGTAAAGTCTGTCATTCAATCAAAACTCTGCCTAAAGAATGTAAGGAATTTTTCCTAACCGAAGGTTCAGACTGATTATGAGAGACTATGAATTATTTCATCTAATATAAACTTCCTGAAGCTGAAGGGAAGGAAAAACTAAGGGAACCTTAGGGGCAGTTATATTTCTCCTTAGGCTTAAAATGAACTAATTATTATACCAGGATGTTACACTAATTATTCCATGCTTTTCTTATTTTAATTGTTATTTTTATTCTGAATTTGCACAAAACATGATAATTTCCATGTATGAAAAGAATAGAAAGGAGAATTACTTAGGACATCATAAATTTCAATTTTGTATTGCTTGGGTTTTTTAAAGTATATAATAAAGTTGATTGGTAATTTCAACGCTATTCTTCAAGTCTGTCCCTCTTTCCAAGCTTCCTCTGCTTTTTTTCCGTGTATTTTATAGATGTTTCATTAATTCTCTTAAAGATGAACCACCACAGTTACTACCTTCCTTTCCCACCATAACTTTCCTCCCAAACAAAACAACTTAACAAAACACCCTCTCTTGCAACAATTGAGTATAGCGAAATATGTCCATCCTTTGACTATGCCTGAAAATGCATTTCTTATTCTGCTTGTCTAGTCCATCCCTTCTCCATCAAGAGGTGAAAAAATATAATTCATCGTTCTTGTTCTGAAGTTGGGTTTATTCGTTGCATTGACCACCATAATGAAGTCTTTCAAAGTCTTCTTCCTTTATGATATTCTAATTTTTGTATTGTTTTCCGGGTTCTGCTTACTTCATTCTGCATCTGTTCTTACAACTCTGAATCTGCATCTTTGATAATTTCTTACATCATGATATTCCATTTTGTTCATATATATCATAATTTGCTCTGCCACTCCCATGTTGGTTTCCAGTTCTTTGTCTTTTCCTTCCTTCTTTTATCTTTTTCAAATATAAGCCTAATAGGAATATTGTTGGATCAAAGGTAGTGATTTTTTTTTAGGATTTTAAGGTATATTTCCAAATTGTTTTCCAGAATGATTGGACCTATAGCTCCAGTGAGAATATAATAATGCACCTATCTATTCACAGTCCCTCCAAAACCTGTTGTTTTCTTTTGTTGTCATCTTTGGCAATCTGAGAAATGTGAAAAAAGAACCTGATTTAACTTTCATTTTACTTATCATAATGTAGAGTATTCTTTCATAATAGTTGTGATAGCTTGCATTTCATCTTTTTTTTTAACTACCAAGTTATACCTTTAACCATTTCTGTATTTGGGAATCACTTGATCTTAAATGTTTGGAATAAACTCTCTGTCTTAGATATCAGACCTTTTTCAGAGAAGTTTGCTGTTGACATTTTTTTCCTATTTTTGTCTTCTAATTTTAACGGTATTGATTTTGTTTCTGCAAAACCTTTTTGACTTTACATAATCAAAACTGTCCATTTTATCACCTGTGATTCTTTCTATCCCTTATTTGGTCAAAAACTCTTCCTTATCCATAGTTGGGAAAGGTCCTCTCTTGCTCCTCTAACTTGTTTATAATATGACTTTTTATATCTAGGTTCTGTGTGTATTTAGAGCTTGTTTTAGAGCCTACACCATCTGTGTGAGATATTGGTTTAAATCTAATTTCTGCCAGGCTGCAGGGAATTCTTACCCTAGTCATTGTAGATTCTTGGGTTTCTCGAGCACTATGTTTAATTTTTTCTGCATCTTATGAATCTACCTTATCTGTTCCGTTGATTAACTCTTCTTTTCTGTGCTCAGTGGTTTTCAGTCCACCTCTTTTTGACACCATTTGGGGTTTTCTTCGCAAAGATACTGGACTGGTTTGCTATGTCAGTTCAGTTTACAGATGAGAAAACCAGGTCAAACAGAATGAAGTGACTTGCCCAAGGTCACACAGCTAATGTCTGAAGCCAGATTTGAACTTCCAAAAATGAGTCTTCCTGACTCCAGGTGTAGCCCTCTATGAATTGTGTCACCTAACTGCCTTTGTTTTTAGCTAGTAGCAAATAGTTTTAATGATTGCTACTTTGTAGTATAATTTGAGATTTAGTGCCACTAGATCCCATTTTTAAAAAATTTCCCTATAAACTTTTCTCCTACAGAAAAAATTTTCTTATTGTCCCCCTACTCCCAGTTCTATAAATTAACTCTTTGGAAATATGATTGCTGTGGCACTGAACAATCACCTTAGGTAATATTGTCATTTTTACTATATTGGCATGACCTAGAACATGAATGATTAATATTCTTCATATTCTTTAGGTCTATATTCCTATAAAGAGTGTTTTGTAGTTGTATTGATATAAAGTTTGTATATGCCTTTGTAGTTGGACTCTCAGAAAATTTACATATTCTATACTTATTTTGAATTTAATTTCTTTTTCTCTTTTGTTGGTTCTTGTTTAGTAATATATAAAAATGATAATTTATGTGAATTAATTTTATATTCTGCTACTTTGCTGAAGTAATTAATTGTGAATTTTATTTGATTCTCTAGGATTTGTTAGTAAGCCATCATATTATCTGCAAAAAAACAAGAGTTTTATTTCTCTTCTGCCTGTGCTTTTTCCTCAACTTCTTTTTCTTTTGCTATAGCTAGTATTTCTTTGCTCATGATCTTATTGCAAAGGCTTCTAGTAAGTATTCCTCCATTACATACAGTATTGACTCAGATTTAGATAGCTAGATGCCATTTAGACTAATGCTATCTATCATATTAAATTTACCATAATGACCACATTAAGGAAAGTTACATTTATTACAATTATTTTTAAATTTTACTACGAAAAGCTATTAGATGTCATCAAAACCTTTTTTGCATCTATTGTTATAATTCTATTATTTTTATTATTCCACTGTTAGCATGATTTGTAATTTTGGGTTTATTTTTTCTAATATTGAACTAATAGTCTTGCCCCAAAACTAGCCTGCACAAAATGTATTAAATTTTTTGGGGGAGGCACTTGGGGTTAAGTGACTTGCCCAGGGTCACATAGCTGGTAAGTGTCAAGTATCTAGACCAGATTTGAACTCAGGTCCTCCTGATTTCAGGGCTAGTGTTGTATTCACTGTACCACCTAGCTGCCACAAAATGCATAAAATTTTGATGTGCTATTGTAGCCTCAAAAAGATTATTTGGTATTTTTGAACTGATATTCATTACAGATATTGGTGCATAAATATTTTATGCTCTACTTTATTTTTCCTTAGTTTAGGTGTCAGAGTCATATTTA
>CM053771.1:358276260-358480603 GCA_028658325.1 Potorous gilbertii
AAAAAAAAAAAAAGAAAGAAATAGGTCATGGGAAATGGTTAATTTGAGGAGCCATAAGATTAGTGTTGAGGAGAGGAGAGACAGATCTTAAAGACCCTGAAGATCCAGGCACTGAACTCAATGAAGGAAAATGCCCTGAAGGTTGGTATATTCCAGAAAACAATTCCAAAAAACCAAGTTCAAAAGATGTCATTAACTAGGGAACTCAGGGAGAGCATCTGCTCGAGTCTCTCATCTCCATAAACAGTGTTATCCAGGTTGAAAATCTAGGTACTCAGGGCCACAAGAGAGAAGGGTAAGGGACAGAAAAGAGAAGGGAAGGGAAGGGGGCTTTGGAAGTGGGAATACAAAACGTGTGAAGGTAGATGCAAGCTTACAATGATGGTGAAAAGTCAGGAATCTAAATCTGGGGAGATGAGCACTGAATTCTGGGAAGCAAATGGTACTTCCCTGACAACAGGAACAGAGCAAAGTCAAGAAGGAGATAAGGCAGAGAAGCAGGGGATGAGCAGCAGGGGCATCCTCACGGAGTTAACAGTAAACAGAAAACTCCCTGCAATGTAGGGAATTCAAGGCTGTGTTACAAAAAAAAAAAAAAACAAAAAAACAGAATAGAGCCTCTCCCTAGAGGGGCTTGGTGGAAGATGAACCAAATTCCTCATAGTAGCCCTGTTCAGGCAGAAGAAAGGGAAAGAATTCTCTAAGGAAAGGAGGGAAGATACCACTGACTCCTGCAGTAGCTCCAAAGTAGAGACAACTAGGTAGACAATTTAGGGGAGCTTTCTGGCTTATTAGAACAAAGTTCCTTTTTAGTTATTATCTTTGCCCACTAGGAAATCTGTTCCATGATGCTTACACATAATTTGTAACAGATTTTCCCCCTACTTCTATGTATTTTAGTTCATATTCTTTGCCACATCCTTCTACTAACTCCTAGCCTTTAGGGTCTTTGTTTCACATAGTTCTCAATTCATTCACTCCTGTTCTTTTGTCTTCTGTTTTATAGCACCCAGCTACAGCAACTTTTTAAAGCCCTTTCCATGGAGCTCGGTGTGCAATCAAGTTATTTTTTTATGTAATTTTTCTTTTTTTTTTATAATTTATTTTTAGATTTTGACGTTCATTTCCACAAAATATTGAGTTCCAATTTTTCTCCCCATCTCTCCCCTCCCCCCACCCCATAACATCTTGCATTCTGATTACCCCTTCCCTCAATGTGCCCTCCCTTCTATCATACCCCACCCTTCCCTTATCCCCATCTTCTCTCTTTTCTTGTAGCCCAAGATAGCTTTCTATGCCCCATTACCTGTATTTCTTATTTCCCAGTTATATGCATCAACAATTCTCAACATTCATTCCTTAAACCTTGAGTTCCAACTTCTCTTCCTTCCTCCCTCCCACCCATCCCCACTGAGAAGGCAAGAAATTCAATACAGGTTACATATGTGTAGTTTTTCTAAAGACTTCCATAATAGTTATGTTGTGTAAGACTAACTATATTTCCCTCCATCCTACCCTGTCCCCCATTTATTCTATTCTCTCATTTGACAATGTCCCTCCCCGAAAGTGTTTACTTCTAGTTACTCCCTTGTCCCATTTGCCATCCCTTCTTTCATCCCCCCACCCCACTTGTCCCCTTCTCCCCTACTTTCCTGTAGTGTAAGATAGATTTTCATACCAAATTTAGTGATCATGTTATTCCTTCCTTAAGCCAAATGTGGTGAGAGTAAGCTTCACTCTTCCCCTCTTACCGCTCCCCTTTTTTCCTCCATTGAATAGGATTTTTCTTATTTCTTCTATGAGTGATGATTTGCCCCATTCCATTTCTCCCTTTCTCCTCCCAATATTTTCCTCTCTCACCCCTTAATTTTATTTTTTTTTATGGATATCATCTCTTCTGATTCAACTCAATCTGCACTCTGTGTGTGTGTGTGTATGTGTGTGTATAATCCCTCCAACTACCCAAATACTGAGAAAAGTCTCAAGAGTTACAAATATTATCTTTCCATGCAGGAATGTAAACAGTTCAGCTTTAGAAAGTCCTTTATGATTTCTCTTTCGTGTTTACCTTTTCATGCCTCTCTTGTTTCTTATGTTTGAAAGTCAAATTTTCTATTCAGTTCTGGTCTTTTCATCATGAATACTTGAAAGTCCTCTATATCATTGAATGACCATTTATTCCCTTGAAGTATTATACTCAGTTTTGCTGGTAGGTGATTCTTGGTTTAATCCCAGTTCCTTTGACTTCTGGAATATCCTATTCCAAGCCCTTCAATGCATTAATGTAGAAGCTGCTAGATCCTGTGTTATCCTGATTGTATTTCCACAATGCTTGAATTATTTCTTTTGAGCTGCTTGCAATATTTTCTCCTTGACCTGGGAACTCTGAAATCTGGCTACAAATATTCTTAGGAGTTTCTCTTTTCAGATCTCTTTCAGGAGGTGATTGGTGGATTCTTTCAATATTTATTTTGCCCTCTGGTTCTCAAATGTCAGGGCAGTTTTCCTTGATAATTTCAAGAAAGATAATGTCTAGGCTCTTTTCTTGATCATGGCTTTCTGGCAGTCCCATAATTTTTAAATTGTCTTTCCTGGTTCTATTTTCCAGGTCAGTTTTTTTCCAATGAATGTTTCACATTATCTTCTATTTTTTTCAATCTTTTGGTTTTGTTTTTTAACTTCTTGGTTTATCTCATAGTCATTAGCTTCCCTGAACTCCATTCTCTCTTTTAAAGAACTATTTTGTTCAGTGAACTTTTGAACCTTCTTTTCCATTTCGCTGATGCTGCTTTTTAAAGCCTCCTTCTCCTCATTGGTTTTTTGGATCTCTTTTTCCATTTGAGTTAGCCTATTTTTAAAGGTGTTATTTTGTTCAGCATTTTTTTGGTTCTCCTTTAGCAAGCTGCTAACTAGCTTTTCAAGCTCTTCTATGGCTTGAACCCATTTCATATTCATTTTGGAGGTACTGAAGGCAAAAGCCTTGACTTCTTCTGACAGTGTACCTTGCTCTTTCTCATCTGAAAGGATGGAAGGAGATACCTGTTCACTAAGAAAGTAACCTTCTATGGTCTTATTTTTTTCCCTTTTTGGGGCATTTTCCCAGTCAGTTACTTAACCTCTAAATCCTTTGTCGAGAGGAGGGTCCTGGTGCTCCTCCTCTCTCCAGTACCATGCTCAAGACTGAGATTCAGATCAGCTGCTCAATTCCCTCAGAGGCTTTAAGCTGAGCTGCCTGCCCAATGGACCCAGGCTGCTTTTGCAGCCACCGTAGCTACCCACTGCTGCTGCCACCTGGGGCCAGTGCTGGGGGGACCCCATTCCCCTCTCACCCAGCTGGGAAAGCCCTCCCACACTGACCTTTGAAGCTTTCTTTATTACTTGTGGGTTGAAGGATCTGGGACCCTTTCTGCTGAGAATTCTGCCCTAGAGGTCTGTTCAGGTCCTGTTCCTCCCAGTGCCACATGGCCAGGGCTAGGCTCTGCTCCACTCAGCATCCCATTAGATCCTTCTTGTCAGCCTTCCAGGTTACCTTTGGCTGGAAACCTCTTTCACTCTGTTGTTCTGTGGCTTCTACTGCTCTAGAATTTGTTGAGAGTCATTTTTTACAGGTATTTTGTGGTCTGTGAGGGAAGTGCTAGAGTATATGCATCTTTCTACTCTGCCATCTTGACTCCACCCCCAGTCTGGCCCTTTTTTGTGGGACATGTGCTCTTGAACCTTGTTAAATAACAGGAGTGACCAAATAACAACTGATTGCTCCCCTTGTTCCAAGTCATAAGGACCTTGTGAGCTTGAATAAAAGATCGGCCAGTAAAAAGGAGTAAAGGAGTAAAGTGAAAGGCTTCTCCTCTCTTCTGAAGATATCTCTTTACGAATCTGCTAGGTATCCTGTGTGTTTCTTTGTACTTTCTTATCAAGTCTCCCAGTTCAAAAAGTCAGTCTAGGTTATTATTGTGAAATTTTCATTAGCTCAGGTTCTTGATTTGAGAAAAAAATCTATTTTCTCTTTGAATTGATTTCTTCTCTCAATATTGAATTTATAGACATGGACAAGATTCAGGATGAATGGTCATGTAGTCGAATAAAAGTTTCAAAAATAGAAATGGAAATAAGCATTTAAAAAAAAAGCTTAAGAAGCTACAACATGATTGAAAGCTGAGGAATCACTCTCCTTTGCTCCTCCCACTCACGTGTTGTAGATTGATCTGTTCCTTCAGGTTTGAAATGGGAATGAAATGAAACACTCAGACCAACTCAGCAGTTACCTGGCAGAGTGAGGAAAGGATATTCAGCAGCAATATAGCATTGAGTCAGGAGGCCAAGCTTTCCTGCCTCTGTTCTGATTTGTTTTCAGAAGAGCAAGGGAGGAGTGCTGACTCCTCACTGACTGACTTTCTCTTCCTGTGTTCCAGAAAGCTAATTAAGTGGCCCAAGTCTTAATCTGCTATTGAGTCTTGAGAGTAGTTTTAATGACTTTTAAGGTTTTAATACATTTTTAACTTATTGTGTGACCCTGGACAAGTCACTAAACTTGTCAGCCTTGAGTTCCTCAACTGTGAAATGGGGATAATAACTTCTGCCTCACGGGGTTGTTATGAGGAACAAGTGAGATAGTATTTATAAAGCATTAGCAAATGTCTGGCACACAGTAGGTGCTTAATAAATGTTTATTTCCTTCCTTCAGGGAAACAGCAGTCCAGTCCATGAAGTGGATGTTGCTTCTACCATACCTTACCCCACAACAAGGTCCTAAAGGTCTTTTTAGGAGGACCTTCTACCACTTCAATGGCTCTAGAGTGATTACTAAACAATTGTAATCTTGGGAGTGAGAGTTGCCTGGCAATACTAGAGGAGGAAAATGAAGAACTAAAACAGAAAGATAGAAAAAAAAAATCCCAACAAGGGAATGCCAAAGGAGTATTTGATTATAGAGAAGAACAAAGAATGGAAATCTATACTTTGGAAGGACTAAGTCCCTCTGATCTATGTGGTGGGTGATGCCAAATCTTTGTAGTTCACAGTGAATTTTCCAACATAAAATCGTGACGAGAAGCAACAATAGTACCAGTGACATCACAACCAGGCACCTTCTCCATCCCCAGCCCCCACAGCTTCCTTTTGTGTGTTTACTTTTGTGAGATACTTCTGGCAAAGTTATCAATCCTCGTCATGGGTTGAGGCCATTTGCACTGTGGTAGCCAAGAGGGATTTACCCTCTTCAATTCAGTTGGTCCCCCTGCCCACTCTTGCTTGTATCAACTGCTATTCCCACTGATACAGAACCCAAGCACCAGCCCCTTGTAGTTGATGAACCCCAGGCACTGTCACTTTAACCAAAAGTCTATCAATGCTCCTTTCAGTTAAGCTGAGCTGTTTGGGGTGCTGTTACTTCCCCCTATGCTGGGCCAAGCACTGGGACTGGTGCTGCTGATGCCCCTTATGCTGGGGCCTGCACTAGAGCCCACTTTAAAGGGGGCCCCTCATTCCATCCATCACTAAAAGTCCCAGAAAATTTCCATTCACAGGAGTGGAAACTATCTCTTTTTAAAATTTTTACCCAAGGCAGCACCCCTTTAGGGTACATTTGGTCCTTTTGTCAATGTCTCTAATTTTGGAAAGGTCCTCTGGGCTTCTTGCATCATAAATTTTCCTTTCAAATGCCTCCATCAGTGCCTTGCACCAAAAGTTCTTAACAAAATTCATGTGGCACAGTAACTAAGCAATTCCTTTATTACAGTTTTAGATGAATGATAGGGCAGGAGCTCCCTATCACCTCCCCAATACAAAATAGCATGCAAATTCAATAAATGACCATTTTACATCATTTCTCATCCTCGGAAAGACAAGAAGTCTAAAAAAAAAAGTCAGCAAGCACATTTACATCTGTCTTTAGTTGCTGAATGCTCACAGTGTACTCTTTAATTTCTCCCCAGGGAAATGAGATCACCTCCCTGTAGGTGGCCAGCATTGTCAGAAGCATCACCCAGGGCTCAAAACTTTTCCTGCATTGATCAAGTATCATCAACATTAACCACCACACCAAATACATATTATATATGTAAAGTACTGTCCTTTTCTTAAGGGGACATTTTTATTTGCTAAAAGAGACAGGAAAAGGACATTAGTGGGAGAAACACTGAGGATCTCAGAGGACCAGAGAGAAAGCAGCTCTAAAAAGTCACATAAATGGTTATAACACTTAACTGATAATAAAAAGAACCGAGATTAGACTTAGAAGCAGGGATGGGGAATCTGCAGCCATGAGGCAGCCTTGTAGGTCCTTGGGGACAGCCTTCTGACTGAGTCAGAGTTTTGCAGAACAAGTTCTTTTATTAAAGGGATTTGTTCTGTGATGTTTGGATTAAGTCAAAGGATTGCACTTGAGGATCTTGAGGGTCACATATGGTCTTGAGGCTCCAAGTGCCCCACCCCTGAGTCTTAGTGGAAGTTCATAATTAGAGTTTTTAAATTCAGGTATTCCAAGTTTGGAAAATCAGATTTATAAAAGATAAATTGAGCCATTAAAAAAACAAACACTATGAAAGTATTTGTTACAGATTTTCACCTGCAGGGAACTCATCCACATTAGTTTAAAATTTTCTAATTTACATGATATGACACCAGACACAGCATAACCTGTGAAAGAAAGATTAGAAGCATAGAAGTGAGAAGACTTTCCAGGAAAGGATGGTGTCTAAAGAACTCATTACCCTCTTCTCTCAAAATGCCTCTACTCTCCATTCCCCTGACTGTTGAAGGTACCAGGATCCCCAGTCATCAGGTTTTGTAATCTTGGAGTTCCCCTTCATTCTTTCCCCTTTCATACCCACCCCAATCTTCTTCAAACCTCCTTTCACCACTTGTCTCCCATCTGTCTTCTCTCTACCCACATGCCCACTTCCTTAGTTCGTATCCTCGTTAGCTTCCCACTTGGACCAGTGTCGATAGCCCCTAACTATCTCTCTGCTTCCAGTCTCCCTCTTCTCCCAGAGAAAAACCATCAAGATAATATTCTGAAAGTACAGGTGTTGACAGTCAAGTCACCCCCTAGTTTGGGGGGAACCTTCGTTAGGTCTTGCCTTCAGGATAATACACAGATTCCTACCACTTAAGCTGCTTCATTGTGAATCTGGCTCCTACTTGCCTGTCCAGTCTTATTTTATAACACTCCCTTTCACAAGCCTTAGCCAAGCCAAAATAGACTGACTACTAACTACAGTCAACTCAAAATGAATAGGTGACCTAAATGTAAAAGGTCACATCATAAAACAGAAAGAGGGAATAAGAATTTCTGTAGCACTTACTATGTTCTAATCACTTTACAAATATTAAATTAAATTTGGTCCTCAAAACAACTGTGTGAGGTAGATACAACTGGGGAAACTGAGGTAAAGTTAAAGTGACTTGCCTGGCATCACAGAGGCAATAATTATCTGGGGCTGGATTTGAATTCAGGTCTTCTCGATTCCAGTCCCAGCTTTCTATCCATTAAGCCACCAATTACCTCTAAAGGAATGAGATCAGACACCTGCAACAGGTATGAGTAAGGGAAGAGTTCTGAACCAAACAAGAGAAAGGAACTGCAAAAGATGAAATAAAACACGTCTTTAAAAATCATCAACCTGGGAGCAGAGCCAAGATAGCAGAGTAGAAAGACTCACATACACTAGCGCTTCCCCCACAGCCCATAAAATACCTGTAAAGAATGACTCTCAACAAATTCTAGAGCAACAGAAGTCACAGAACCACAGAGTGAAAGAGGTCTCCAGCCAAAGGTAACTTGGAAGGCCAATAGCAAAGGTCTATTCCACAGGAAGCTGAGTGGAGCAGAGCCCAGCCCTGGCCACGTGGCACGGTGAGGAATAGGACAGGAACAGGCCTCTGGGGCAGAATCTCCAGTAGGGAGGGTCTCAGATCCCTCAACCCACAAGTGCCAAAGAAAGCTTCAAAGGTCAGTGAGAGGGCTTTTCCAGCTGGGCGACAGGGGAGTAGGGCACCCCCCAGCACAGGTCCTAGGCAGCAGCAGTGGCAGCGCAATGGGGCAGTGGCTGAGTCACACAGCTTCCACTGTGGCAATGGCTCAGCTTAAAATCCCTGGGGGAATTAATTGAGCAGCTGATCTGAATCTCAGCCCTCAGCACTGTCCTGGGGTGAGGAGGAGCACTAGAACCCTCTTCTTGACAAAGAATTCAGAAGTCAAGTAACTGGCTGGGAAAATGCCAAAAAGGGGGCAAAAAATAAGACCATAGAAGGTTACTTTCTTGGTGAATAGGTATTTCCTTCCATCCTTTCAGATGAGGAAGAACAATGCATACTGTCAGAGGATGTCAAGGCTTCTGCCTCCAGTACCTCCAAAATGAATATGAAATAGGCTCAGGCCATGGAAGAGCTTGAAAAGTGAATCAACAGCTTGCTAAAGGAGAACCAAAAAAATAGTGAACAAAATAACACCTTGAAAAATAGGCTAACTCAAATGGAAAAAGGGGTCCAAAAAGCCAATGAGGAGAAGGAGGCTTTAAAAAGCAGCATCAGCGAAATGGAAAAGAAGGTTCAAAAGCTCACTGAAGAAAAGAGTTCTTTAAAAATGAGAGTGGAGCTGAGGGGAAGCTAATGACTATATAATAAACCAATAAATTACAAAACAAAACCAAAAGAATGAAAAAATAGAAGATAATGTGAAATATCTCATTGGAAAAACAACTGACTTGGAAAATAGATCCAGGAGAGACAATTTAAAAATTATGGGACTACCTGAAAACCATGATCAAAAAAAGAGCCTAGACATTTTTCATGAAATTATCAAGGAAAATTTTCTCAGTACTTTGATAGATGGAGGGATTACACACACACATGCACACACATATACAGAGAGCACAGGTTTAGTTGAATCAGAAGGGAGGATATCTATAAAAAAAATAAAATTAAGGGGTGAGAGAGGAAAATATTGGGAGAAAGGGAGAAATGCAATGGGGCAAATTATCACTCATAAAAGAGATAAGAAAAATCTTGTTCAATGAAGGAGAAAAAGGAGGAGGTAAGAAGGGAAAAGTGAAGTTTACTCATATCACATTTGGCTTAAGGAGGGAATAACATGCTCACTAAATTTGGTATGAAAATCTACCTTACACTACAGGAAAGGAGGGGAGGAGGGGATAAGTGGGATGAGGGGGATGATGGAAGGGAAGGCAAATGGGAGGAGGGAGTAATTAGAAGTAAATACTCTTGGGGACAGACAAGGTAAAATGAGAGAATAGAATAAATGGGGGACAGGGTAGGATGGAGGGAAATATAGTTACTCTTTCACAACATGACTATTATGGAAGTCTTTAGAAAAACTACACATATAAAGCCTGTATTGAATTTCTTGCCGTCTCAGTGGGGATGGGTGGGGAGGGAGGAAGGGAGAGAAGTTGGAACTCAAAGTTTAAGGAATGAATGTTGAGAATTGTTGATGCATATAACTGGGAAATAAAAAATACAGGTAATGGGGCATAGAAATCTATCTTGCCTTACAAGAAAAGAGAGAAGATGGAGATAAGGAAAGGGTGGGATATGATAGAAGGGAGGGCACATTGAGGGAATGGGTAATCAGAATGCAAGATGTTATGGGGTGGGGGAAGGGGAGAGATGGGGAGAAAAACTGGAGCTAAAAATTTTGTGGAAATGAATGCTATAATCTAAAAATAAATAAATGAATGAATCCAAAAAGAGAAACTTTGAATTGGGAAAAATCCTCACATAAAATATCTTCGATAAGGGTGGGATATCCAAGATATATAAGGAATACAAATATATACGACTATGAACCATTCCCAAAAGAAATAGGCAAAGGATATGAACAGTTCTCAAAAGAACTGCAATCTATTAACACAGCTACGAAAGATGCCTCTAGATCACTATGAATAAGAACAGTGCAAATCAAAACAACTCTGAAACTTCCCTTCACACCCAGCAAACTGGCAAAGATGATAAAAGCTATTAATAAAAATAAATGAGTACACTAATAGACTGTTGGAACTATGAAATGATCTAGCTATTCTGGAAAGCAACTTAGGATGCTTTTTTTTTAAGTGACTAAAATGTCCACAGATAGCTAGGTGTCTCAGTGGATACAGCACCTGCAGGCAGGAAAGCTCATCTTCCTGGCCATCAAATCTGGCCTCAGACTTACTAGCTGTGTGACCCTGGGCAAGTCACTTGACCCTTGTAAACTCAGTTCCTCATCTGTAAAATGAGCTGGAGATGGAAATGGTAAACTACTCCAGTTTCTTTGCCCAAAACAAAACAAATGAAATCACAAAGAGTTAGATAACTGAAAACAACTGTAAAAAGTCCATACTTTTTAATCCACAGATTCTGCCTCTAGGTATAAATAACTTCAAGGAGAACAAGGGAAGAGAAAAAGGTTCCATTTATGCCAAAACAGTCATAGCAGTACTTTTTTATGGTGGCAAAGAACTGGAAATAAGAAGCATTGCTGTCATCTAGGGTATAGCTGAACAAATACATGTGATGGAATACTGCACCATAAGAAATGATCAATGCATAATTTATGGAAGCATGGAAGGCTTACATGAATTGACACAGCATGAAGTTAACTGGAAAGCCAGAAAAATATATGCAAACAAGCAAAAAAGACCAACTGTCTAACTGCAATGACTTAGCTTTGCCTCAGAAGAATGGCTGGTATCTCTCTATTCCTTGAAGAGGTGAGGGACTATGGATGTGCAATATTGCATACTTCTGGACAGGCTGTTTTTGTTGAAATTCCATCTTTTTCTTCTTTTAAAAAGAGGGCTCAAAGAGGAAGGGCAGAAAGAGGAACATATTTGTAAACAGATACCAAAAAAATACCTATTTTTTTAATGTCCAGATATCTGTTCCCTAAATCAATTCCTCCACTTTGCAGTCTGTGGTCACACCATTCTTCAGAGGATTTAATACAGGACCATATACGAATTAGAAAGGAACTCAGAGGACTTGTATTTCAAGCTCTGTTTTAAAGGTGATACAAACTGCATTTGGGGGGAATTGAGGGACTTGCCCAAGGTCACATGGTTAAGCAGGATTGGGACTTAGCATCTCCATTGAAGCTGCTTGATCGCAATGCTTCGTAGCTATGGCACCATCACCTCCTCTCCACCCGCCCCCTGCCCCCACTGAATATATACTCCTTGAGGGCAGCGTTTAGTTTTTATATCCGCAGCAAACCGTCAGTCTTGCGTAGAGATGCTTTGGAAATGTTTATGGTACTGCTTCAGTAATGATTTCTTAGGGAAAACTGGCAAGATGAGGGGGAGGGGCAGGTGAGAGGTTGTGGAGGTAGAAGCTAGATTTATTGAAGAGGTGATGTGGGGCAATCAAACCCCCCACCCTCCCAAGTATGTAATTGGGAAAAAGTCAGTACGTGGCCACAAAGATTCTTACGTACAGTTTAATGGCCCATTTCTATGAACTTGAAGCTATTAATGTAGAGGAGCTGGGCACTACCAATTGAACACACGGGGAATTGGATGCCTAGTATGAGTGAAGGAGGATTAGCAGGGTTTGGGAGAAAAACTTCAAAGGTTTTGTGGACTTCTGCTTGATAGCCTACAAGCAGACGGAGATGCAGTCCTGAGGCTATGCCCAAGCGTCAAAGGACCTTAGTGGACTACAAACTTAGTGAGTCAGTTGGCTGATGTATTAACTTCTATCCAGAGCTGTTAGTAAAATTTCCGAAGAGGAAATTTCATTTTACTCTTTGTTTCACTGTAACCTGCACTCAGACCACACCTGAAACAGTATATCCTGGGCACTTATTTAAAAGAAATTTCACTTTTGTTTTTACCTTAGTCATTTCTGAATATGTCCCTTCAGAGTTCTCCAAAGAAAAAGTTAATTCAACTAATGCACCTGCACTGAACTGTGCCTATACTATCTCCCCAACCCCACCCCGGTAGGAAAATGGCATTTCACGTTCTCAGGTACCAGTATGAGTCACCATCCTGTTTTTAGTGTTTTCATATCCATGATTAAAATCTTATTGTTCTGACTCAGCATACCCATCTGTTCACACAAGTCTTCCCATAGTTCTGATCATTCATAGATGTTTACTTACAAATCTCCCCATATTTTCCTGAATTCTTTATATTCATTATTTCTTATATTCCAAGGCATTCCATATGCCACAGGTTGCATCATTCCCCCATCTCTAGGCATCTTTTCTAGCCCTTTGCTGCAATAAAACATGGCTCTTTGCCCGTCTTAGGCCTCCTTGTGCCCAGTAGTAGGATTGCAAGATAGAGAATGAATGAATTAAAGCATTTATTAAGCGTTTACTACATGCTAGGCACTGTGCTAAGCACTGGAGATACAAATAATACAAAAAGCAGTAATAGTTCCTGCCCCCAAGGAGCTTACAGTCTCAGAGGGAAACACACAGGGGATGGTAGCCAGGAAACTTTGCTCTGGGAAGCCAAAGGGTTAGTGAGTTGTCATCTCTGATAAGATTGCCAGAGTGCAGAGCGGTGAGTCTGTGGCTGCTGGATGTGGTGAACTCGCATCAATCAGGAACAAAAGGCCCCAAGGCAGAAGGCAGAAGCAGCAGGTTGGAGCCCAAGGGTCCAGAATGGCATGCAACAGCACAGGAGAATGGCCAGAACGCAGTTCGGCGACTCGACAAAGAATCCCAAGTTCTTTTTTCAGAATGCTTAGGCCAGCCCACAGTTCCAACAGTGTTTATGTGCCTGTCTTCCCGCAACCCTGCAAACACTTCTATCCTTTATTCACTTTTGCCAATTTGATCATTGAAATGAAGCTTCAGTTGCTAATTTGAATTTTATGGTCAATCTAAAATGGTACTTTTTGGATAAAATCCCTCTGAAAGGTCTAGTGGGCAGTCATTTTATGACCATTTGACTATTGGGATGTGAGCAAATATTTTTGAACAATTATCCCCAGCTTTGCCAGTCTTTTAACTTTAATCTTATACAACAGCTCCTTTTACATAATCACCTATATATAAAACGTCCTTAATTCCTGTTTGGCTGAGGACTTTCCCTTAGCCACAGGTATTAATCAAAGGCAACTCCTTCCATTATTTAAAAATTGTTTAGGGTCACATCCACTCAGAGTTTACTGTTGTATAGTCTAAACCTAAATTCTTCCAAACAATTCAAACCACATCAGCACTGGACTACATTCATGTCTGGTCTTCCTTATCTACTGCTTCACTCACTCAGCAAACTGAGATGATTACTGCCTTCTAAGCCTGGAAAGCTAATGCTGGCTTCACCTTTTTTCCATACTATTTTCAGATTCCCTTCACTGGTACTTTCTCGAAATTATTTTTCACTTGTGTACCTACTCTTAACTCTTCAGGATTATCAATTATTTAATGATGGATAGTTTTTCATATCCCCATCATTAGCCAAGTACCCTGAATACAAAGGTGCTTAAATTGTTTCCAAAACTGAATTGGGCTCTTAAGGAAAGATAACTGGAGTATACACCAGACATAACACCCCTAATTATTTTAACATAAGTCCACAAGGACCTGAATACTCCCCCTTGTACCTTGCAGTATACCTATATTCCTTTCCCATCAGTGACTCAGTTATGTCAATTTCTTAGTAAAGTTGGTTAGAATCTTAAAAGATTATCTGGTATAGCCTACTCACTAAACACGAGAGGTCATGAACCTGTAGGTCACAGCAAGTTGGTGGCAAATCAGGATTTTCAACTCCAAAATTCAGCTTCACTTATCCAAATGGTTACTAACTTGAGCCTCTAAAAAAGTTTTTAGTGTTATTTCTATGAAACAAGTTCTCTACTGGATGTTAGGATAAAAACTTAAAGTCTCCCATTTCACTCATGAAATTCAAAGTAACAGTATTTTTTACAAAGGAATCTGGATTTATTTCACCTAATATTGGGCTGCAAGTGAGAGCAACAAAGAAAAGTAGACTCTGCAGTTCAACTTTTTATTTTAATAAAATCAGAATATGCACAGCACATGCAGTGCTAGCATCTAAACTAATACAATAAGCAATTACTAAACCTACAGTGACTTGAAGTTCAATCTTTACATTCAGCAAGTTTAAATCCATTCTTGCATATGATTTGTGAATCCTTATTTATGAACTGAAAATATTGCTGGCTGATAAAACTTGCTAAAATGTTACCGCTGAATGTACAAGTCACTGATTATGCCAATACAACAAAGATAACCACATGTTTGAGGATTGCAATGTGCCAGACATTCACGGAGAAAAAAAACAAAAAAACACACAACTAAACAAAACTCACGCAACAAACATCTGAGAATCTGGACACTTCACATCAGTGTTTAGAAGTGTTTCATTAATATCTTAAGACAAGTGTATCAAAACCTTGGCATGTTTTAATTTCAAGTTGCCAATTTTGTTTTACTAACATCAGAAAGTTATGGCTACACTGCCAATGCCGGGTCTGCTTAATTTGACTTAAGAGTTTAATATGACTTAACATTAAAAGCTCACACTACCCCGAAATATATAATTTCACGCATACGGTGACATTCAACATTCAAGTGCCAGTGTTTTTGTACTGTCTTTTGGTCAAGTTTCTTTAAACTTTCAAAGAATCACTTTTAGGCTTACAAAAATAAATATTTGTCAAAATGTTCAATAAATATTACACAAAACTAGCAGCAAAAAGTATCTAGAAATCTGTCGTGTGCAAATAGTTTTCTTCCCAACTATCATTCCCATGGTCCCAAATAAATTTTAGAATCTAGTCCCTTCCCCTTCTTAGACAAGCTGCGTTCAACAATCTCCAAGAGACAAAATAAGATTGGAAGTTTAAGGACACGCACACAAGACATATATATAAAATTCTCTGAATGTGCAATAAAAGAAGTATTTTGTAAAAAGTTATGGGCAAAATGTACAAGGGCCTAAACCTAGACTAATTGAAATAGCACCATAACAAATGACCTCAATACTGTCAAGTGCACCTACTTAATAAAAGTTTTAGAACAAGGCACAATACACTTGAAAATCTATTGCACTTTAGGAGATTTTTGCCGTCTTCCTATGCCACTGAAAAAGATTGAGAGTTTTGATCACGGCACTCTGGCCACAAAGTTAGCACAGAAATTCCAAGTGGCAGAGGCATTTTTAGTGGTGGACAATACTCATCTTTGGCCAGATTTAGCATAAACAGACTATAAATACAATGGAAACCTATGCAACTAAAACTGACTAAAACTGCACTGATAGCAGAATTGACACCTTGTGCAGTTATGTACATATTTCCAACCTCTGTGATCTCAAAGATTTCAGTTTGTTACTCTTCTGGAGCCATTTTTACAAAGTCTACAGTAAGCCAGTTTAACATCTCAACGCAGCTTGAACAGAGTAATGTGAATCTGCATTAAAATAAAGCCTGCTGCATAATTCTTCCTGTTCATACCCTCTTGACCAAAAAACATCAACACTAGCATGCGTTATTAGACCAAAATCAGTCAGGCCCTTAAAGAGGACCGGTCACTGCTGTGGTCAGCCATTCTACCATTTCAATTTTCATTTATGGCAGGCATTTAAAAAGTCTAAATAGATGAATTCTCCTAAAAACTATTTCAAGTTAT
The DNA here is from genome assembly GCA_028658325.1 of Potorous gilbertii. Taxonomy (NCBI): domain Eukaryota; kingdom Metazoa; phylum Chordata; class Mammalia; order Diprotodontia; family Potoroidae; genus Potorous; species Potorous gilbertii. Next base: position 358,291,871 of record CM053771.1, read on the forward strand.
CAGACCTTTAAACTTTCCCTGTAATATTCTGCCCACATTTGGCTAGCTCACATTAATGATCTGCCTAAACATTGAAAGAGGAATTGCTGTATTTACTTGCATTAACTTCGAAAACAGTGCTTTGAATGTATGCATGTATTCATACATCACCTCATCATGACTGGAATGGCTTATTAAAGACTATCAGGTTCTAAGTACCTATCCAGGATAGAGTGAGCAAATCAGAACTTTAACTTAGTACAGTTTGCCACATTAGAAACTAATTCCATTGATATGCTTCAAGATGTTTGTTTTTGGTTTTTGGTTTTGTTTTTTCCAAATCTGCAAGTATCAAAAGCCCTAATGAAGGCTACCGCATAAGTTTTTCCTTGTAATATTTATGGATGAATCGATGATTCCTGTTTAAGTTGTATCACACCTGTGTGCCAAGGTTTGATTTTAGCCCAAGTTCAGTAAATTTATTTTGTCAAAACAATTGATATCTTGAGCATTACTGAGCCAACAGGACATCAAAATAAAAGTTGTCTAAAGTTAAAGGCACAGTACATTAACAAACAAATGATCCTCAGTCACAAAATTATAAATGCAGTTTGGGGTAGGGATGGGTGGGAGGGGAGTTAATCCAAACTACAGCAATGAAGTCTTCAACCACCTTCTGAATAGGGCTGCTGATTGTTCCTTTCATTTCTTCTTGTGACCTTGAGCTCCCTTTAAAAAAAAAATTTCAGTGGAGAATCACAGCTGGTAATGTACTGCGAGTTCTTGAAGCTACACAAGGTATAGTCTGGCTAAGTTACATGTGGTTTCCATATTAGCTTGTTTGGTAGGGTGACCTGCTGTGAGCAGATTCAATTACCCCACCAGTCAACCCCCTGGGAGTTATAATTTCCTCCATATCCATCACTGTTGTAGAAGCCTCCATAGCCACCTTAAACAAACAAAAAAGCATATATATTAGATATTACCATTCACTAAAATCTCTTTAGGCTAAGAACAGCCCTAAGTTTTTTCAATTACTACTTTAAGGGGGAAGAAAAATTCCTTAAATTTTAATGAATTTACCTCCACCAAATCCTCTGCTGCTGCCATGACCGCCACCTCCGCCACCACTGCGGCTGCTGCTTGCTCGACTACTACTAAAGCTAGAACTGCTGGCACCACTACTTTGTCGATAGTCTCTGGCACCAAAACCTCCACTGAATCTACTACTGTGAGGGAGAAAAAAAAGCATAAAAACACATCATACCATCATTCCATAGAAAACAGAGATTTACCAGAGATTGGATTGAGAACGAAATTAACTTCAGTACCTCTTAGAACGTCCACGACTGCTACCCTTATAGTGATGTTCATAAGCCATACTTTCTAGCCATGATGGCACTTCTTGTTTAGCTTCAACAAGAAGATCAAGCAAATCCTTGGTGATGTTGACGTTCCTCTCGTTGAAGAAGGAAGTTGCAAGCCCTGAAACAGGTCAGAGGAATTACCCCATGCTTTGTTTTCTACAAAGCATTAGAATATTCTAACTCTTCATTACTACTGCTGCCACCTGGGTTAAAAACTGGTAGCCCAATCCAATCAAATATCCTTTGCTCCTCTGTATTTGAACCACATGACCAGTTATTTAATTAGATCACATCCACAAAGACATGAAATGTCAATCCTCTGTGAGAATTACAGTTTAAGTTTTTAAACCCATTAAGTTTAAGAGATTTAAGTGTAAGAGATCACAATGCAATACAGTTAATTTTCTCACCAGTTAAAAACCTTACCAAGGTTCCCAACACGACCTGTACGACCAATTCGATGTACGTACTCTTCAATATCACTCGGCAAATCAAAGTTTATGACATGTTTCACATTGGAAATATCCAGTCCTCTTGCTGCTACCTGAAAAACAACGTTGTTTAGGTCTGGTCCATTTTTTAAAATGTACACATTGAGATTATAAATAATATTAGTGTGCTTACTGCTGTAGCCACTAAAATTGGGCTTTTTCCTGAGCGGAACTGGTGAAGTGCTTCTTCTCGATCTCTCTGAGATCGGTCTCCGTGGATACTGGTACAAGCATATCCTTCATGGTATAAGAAATCTTCTAAGGAATCTGCCCCCTTTTTGGTCTCCACAAACACTAAGGTCAGTGAATCTTTGCCTGAATTTGGAAAGGATGGAAATGGAAAAGACTGCTTTCAGTACTAGGATAATTTATAAATACTGAGCACCACCAAGTGGTGAAAGTTTTATACCAGTTGAATTTTAGTTGCACTTAAAGGCATGCAAATTGAAGTAATTCAAACAGAATGTTTCAATAGCATGTTATGAACAAGGAGGTAAAGACTAAAAGCTTTTCCTCCAACTAACAGATTCTCATTACCTGAGCCACCAGAGCTGTGCTGAAATTCGTCGTAATTTTCTTTACCTGTGGCATTTAGGAGGTCAAGCAGAAATGACCGTTTGTCTGCTTCTTCCACCCACACTACTTTCTGTGTGATGTTCTCAGAAGTAGAGCCAACTCTGCCTACAGCCAGAAAGATATATTCATCCAAGAAGTCACGAGCAAGCATCTATAGGAAGAAAACAAACTTAGTATTCATTGAAGTAAATAACATCATCTAAATATATGATGTTTAAAAAACTTAAACTGTACCTGTATTTCCTTGGGGAAAGTAGCACTAAACATCATAGTGTGGCGAACTCCCTTTTGTGGCATAGTGTCTTGTTCAACTATACGACGAATCTGAGGTTCAAACCCCATATCAAGCATCCGATCAGCTTCATCCAACACTAGATACCTGATGACAGAAAAATTGTCAATATAGTTCAAACTCAAGAAATGAACCACACATTTGACAAGGCAAAAATCATTATTAGAGAATTCAATCTTTGTAATACACCTTAAGTTCTTATAAAATTAAAGGGTATACTTATATGTAACACCCTGTATGTAAATTTTTTAATGGCTTCTTAAAAGCCAATGGACAAAAAATCTGTAATATTTGAATGCAATATAAGTCTGTAAAAACAAGTGCCATTTCTGACTTTTAGTTTTGCACATAAACTAAGCTTCCAATTTTAAGGGTACAAAAGTTTACCAAATGCTTAAACAGAATTTTTGGAACCACAATCCTCAAAATGTATGTGGCTCTATTTTTAAAAATAAACTTTTAAAAGAATACTATTTTTCAGGTAAATAAAAGACAATTTGACACAGGCAAAACAGTTAAGACAATTATTAACATACTTGCAAAAATCTAAGCCAATCTTTCCTCTTTCCATCATATCTACCAGACGTCCTGGGGTTGCCACAAGCAAGTGGCATCCACGTTCTAAGTCTCGAATCTGCTGACCAATATCGGCACCACCGTAGACTACACATGGACGAACTCTTGATCGATATGAAAACTATTGGGGGAAAAAAATTTATTGCATTTTTCAAAACAGTCATGGAAATTAATTAATTTTTATGGTATTAACTCATTAGTAACTGAAGATTACCTTTCTGGCTTCCTCATAGATCTGTACTGCCAGTTCTCTTGTTGGTGCTAAAACCAGGGAAATTGGGTATTGTTTACGACGCCCGTACCTTCCATTTTCCTACAAAATAAGTCATTTTATCAAAAAAGACTGTACAAGAAAGAGTGGTTTACAATGTCAATTCAGTATTTCTTTAATTCTGAGTGACACCAATGGAACAAAGCAATGTAAAAGGACCCTATTAATATGTGAATCACTCCAGATGTCACCCAGTTCTTTTAAGGCTTTCCTGTAATATCAGCACACAGACTTAAATATATCCAAACAGGAATATTTTTAGTTCAAAGCAAAGAGGTTTTCCTGCAGTCCTTGAACTTAAAAAAAAAAAAAAAAAAAAAGGTTTTTTCCTAACTACTTCAACACAATTGGTTTAATTTGAAATCCTATACATTTAATGCATCAAAAACTTCATTCTGACAAGGGGTCCATGATACAATTAAGTTTAAAATTACTGGTCTTATGGGGATATTTTTTTAAAAATCAACAGCTGATTCTTTTTAAATGTGACGCTGCTCTACACTTGGTGCGCAAAATGACTTCAATGGGAACCAAAATATAACATGATTATGAACCTCAGTTTTGTTTTAAAAGCTTCGACACTGATGAGCAGTCAGTATTGCTAGGGCAAATGTAAAATTTTAGCATTCACAAACTAGAAAACAAACCTTCATAGCCCTCAATGCTTCGCCTGGGCCATCTGTATAAATCTGACTCAAAATTGGCAGAAGAAATGCAGCAGTTTTTCCAGATCCTATTAAAAGAAAGAAAAAGGTAAATTATCCAAAACCAACTCAACTTTAAAGATGATGTGCAACTTACATGCTGACAGAAAAGCAAAACACTACATTTAGCCAGGAGAAATCTTAAGGTTAATTTACATCTCATGAGGAATTAAATTTAAATTCTAGTATTATAGATTGGTCCACTTCCATCATTAGCTTTCAAAATAATCACAAATGTGATACCAAACAAAGACAGGGAAGAAATAATACAATCATGACTTCCCTATTCTGGTCACAATGTGGTAATAAAGTATGCTTTGTTTCTCTTTGTCCATCTAGTATCTTATTTGCTAAGTTGTACTTTGAATTATTATTGAGGTAATAGCTAGTGTATTTCAATACTAGAGAACAATGGTGATTTAAAGTCAAGATTTTGGGGAAAAACAAAGGTGTTTTGAGGGGAAGTATGACAATAAAACATTTCGTCTCTCAGAAAATATACTCATGTGTCCACACACAACATTTTAATCAACCTCTCTATTGAATTTTTCATAATCAATATTTGTATTGGTTGAATAACTGTACCTGTTTGGGCACAAGCCATCAAGTCTCTTTTTTCTTTGATAATAGGAATAGCATGTTTCTGCACTGGAGTAGGACGAGTATAACGAGTAAGTTCAATATTCCCCATGATAATTTCTCCCATCTCAACATCGCTAAACTGTCAAGAAATGTAAAGTTATTATGAATGTAAGATGTTAAATAAAATGAAGAGTCAAGAATACATTTAGCATGCCCCGCCCCGCCCCACCCCACCAAAGGTAAGTCAGTTAATCTCAATTACAAGTATTTTAGAAGTATACCAAAAAGAAATTGAAGAAAACTTCATAGGCCCACCCCCAGCATGTCAATTGCTTGCAATTTTTCTATGCACACAGAGAATTACCGATTTGTAATAGTGAATGGTTTCTACCTTCATTCTCAGTTTACACTATGAAAAAGTTTAATAAACTAATTCCATTTATGGTATTACTATAACCTCAGAAGTTCTGACATCCAAAAAGGAGCCCTTTAGATAGAAATACAGAACACATGGAGGTCCGGGGGGAGATGGGATTCAAAGGCTTACACTTTCAATGTGTGGAGGACAGTTGTTGCCTGTTGCCTCAACAGGAATGTCATCATATTTCTCAAAGTTAATTCCAGTGTTTCCTCCAGAGAAGAGTTCCCTGAAACCAAAAATTCAACTGTAGTTACTATATGACATACAACTAAAGATATACACTGAATCAGTATTTTAAAAATCACTTACTGCTCCAAGCGATCACTTGGTGGAAGTGGTTTTGACCAGTCATCCTCGTCCGATTTATCAGACCATCGACTATTCCCACTTCGATCAAATTTGCCAAAGCCACTTCTGTCACCACGACTGCCAATGCCATCGTAGTCACTTCTTCCACGATCATCAAATCTAAACAGGAGAAAACAACCATCACATATACCACTCATTTTGGGGGGAAATGACCCCCAACTTCATGAAAAGATACCCCATGCTGCTTATCTGATTTATTATGCAATATGAAGAGAGTGCTTCAAAAAGCTACAGAATCAGCTTATTTTAGAGTTGACTCTCAACATTCTGGCTTCTCACCTACCAAACATTTCTCCAAATTAGCTAAATGTGCTTTATCTTTTTTTTCCAAGCATGCGCCATTATGTCTCTAGACTTATCAAAAACAGGCCAATGGCTCATTTAAGAGTCAGATAAACATTTTACAAGCTTCTAATTTATTAGGTCATAACTTACTCCTACATTTTACCCAAGTTGTTCATGAAAAAAGTTATTTGGGGAAACTACCAGCCTCAAAAGTACTGCTTTCCCCAGTCACAATCTTTATAGGAAAAGAATTCACCAGTATAAGACTTGGGACAAAAGGTAGAAAATAGTCCTTACCTGAATTAAGATGTGTTTAGTTTAAGGCCTGGTATACCATGTTTGCGAAAAATCAGGATACAGGATTAACCACAGCTATAAAGTCAGTTCACCACACTCGTGTAATCAAAAATACAAGGTGTTTAAAATTTATGAGAAAGAACCCGCAAAAACCTCAAACAAGTTAGGCTATTTACTGTATTAGCCTACATTTTTAATATTCAAATATCAAAGATTAACAGTGGTGCAGGTCTCATTTGGCAGAACAATCTTTTAAGATCTCTCATGACTTTTAAAAAAGCACAATGATTATGTTATGCTCCATATACAGAAAATAGATTTGGAATTTTTAAAAAGTCAAGAGTCAAAGAACAAGCTTGTGGATTTTTCTAACACGAAAACCGTATTTACTATCAAGACTGCTACGTATATAATCATGCAAGAGAAGAGTCAGAACAGATCAAATCACATACCTTCCTCTTGATCCACTTCCACGATCACTGAAGAAACTGGACTTCCCTCTTGTATCACTACGGGAGCCAAAACTGCTATAGGCATCCTTATCTTTACCAGAATTCCAACCTGAACTATCTTTATCGTAGAATCCTAACAAAAAAGGAACAAGATTGACTTTCTTCTTTTAACTGCTAGGACATAACACTAGGATTTACTTAGAAACCTAAAGCCTTGTAACAGGGTAATGGAGTCTGCTTATATATGATCAGAAGAGGTTTCAGTCCTGACCAGTATGACTGAGAAAACAGACTTAAGTTTAAAATCAAGTCTCTACAAGGACCCTGAACATAATATTTGCAACCTGGTAATCTACAGACAGGTTAGATGATATATTTTAAAGGTCTCATTTTATAATTTTTTAAAAGAATAAAAAAAGGGCAGGAATACACAACAAATTATTTTCTCTTTTTAAGACAAGGGTTGCTTCAGTTCCTCAAAAATTGGAATCATGTTGTTAATCAAGAGTATTATCTGCCATAAAAAGGTTATGTATGAGAAGACCATTACAATGACTGCACTGCTACTCTCTCTGAACACTTCCCAAACTGGAGGTGTCTAAGTACGCTGACAATAACATTACATGTAACACGGTATTTACAGGGGAGGGGAAGAGAAAGGGACACACTGGAGAATAGGTGTCTAGTGATTCTTCCCCTTATTTCAAAATGTAAATAATTATTAATAATGTACAGTATGCTTTTCAACATCAGGAGTTGAAGATGTTCACACAGCTTCACAGATGGAAAGGCCAAAGTGTCAATAGCACAAGTAATTAAAATCCAGTTCATAACTCCAAACGCTCTTTTTTCACATCACTCTGCCAATCATAGTCAAGGTTCAACAGCACAGCTTTTCCCCTCTTAATAAAACTAAAAACGTTCACTTTCTTTGGAGTCCTAAATGATTTCACACCACTTCAGGTTATGATTTGTAACAAAAATATCCACAAGCAGCTGATTAGATGAAAGGCTGACAAAAGGATCAAATTTATAGTTCTAAGTAGTTGAACAATTAATTTCCCTGTTTAATTAATTTACTTAATCTCATGATGTAATTAATCTAAGTTTTCACATTGCTAGTTTTATGTACAATCTAACATCAACACATAACATTTAACAATCAGGGTAAATTTATGATCAAAAACCAACTCTCTCACCCATTTGTGAGACTAATAGTAAATGTAAAATTAGGTAGTAAAGAATCTATAGAGGTCAATCTATTAATACAGGATTTAAGGCTAAGTGATGTTGTCAAATACCCAGTAGAAAGCTATTTAAAAATACCAAATAACTGCCAATTTGTTCCTAATCTACTACTTTTGAAAACTGCTGTGATCTTGCAAATAAGTCTTCTGAGATCATTTACCCAGGAAATTATATGGGTTAAATTCTGCTTTTAGTCAACAATCTACAAAATATTAATCCAGCACAATAGTCTTCATGTAGATTTAAAAACAGATCCTTTGGTTAAATATAATTTGGGAGTATCCTTAATTTGAGATATACTTTATAGTATAGAAAGCACAGATGTTATACTTTTAACTTAAAACTACTCTAGCTTTAAGACAGATATAGAACTTGGTCCTGTCATATTTATAGTAATGTTACTCCCTTTTAAGCACTTAAGAGCTAAATTACCATCAAGTAATTAAGGTAAATAACTACTTCTTGGGTACACTGCATTTTACAAATGAGACTTAAGATGGCCCAATATTCCTCAGAACCTGAATTCAAAATCTTGCTCTGATACTTATTTTGTGACAAGCCTTACTGGTTTCTTTGGTTAAAAAAAAAATTAGGGGGGAATAGATGGAGGAGTCCTAAATGATTAAATATCCACCCAATTCTAAATCTTATGTGTTGTTCAATTTGTCCCGCTCTTCACTATCCATTTGGGGGTTTTCTTGGCAAAGATAGTCGAGTGGTACGTCATTTTCCTTCTCCAGTTTATTTTACAGATGAGGAAACTGAGGTAAACAGGGTTAAATGACTTGCCTAGGGTCCCACAGTGTGTGACACCAGATGTCAACTCAGGAAGCTCTTTTCCCACTGCACCACCTAGCTGCCTCAATCCTATGATACACCTTTTATTGGTAATCTTGTCTTAAAAATTGAGCCACATATATTTTTAATAGAAATAACCACTTTCCGTCCCTCTCTTTTTCCTGGCCTTCTTATAGTCAGAAATCATTTTAGAATATGAATGGAAAACTAAAAATATCCAGATAGGAATTATTAGTACTTAAATTCAGTTATATGTAAAATGCTATTTGTTTTGTGAGACATTCCCCCAACTTGAAACTTTGTTTACAAATGGGCTTTTCACAGGGTAAGGAGAACAAAAATGAGGGTGATCTAAAAACAAAATAGCTGAAAATAGAAAAAAGTCAATGGATGACAGGTTTGAATTTATGACGATTTGGTAATACTTTATGACTAAGATACCAGAATACCTTTTCCTTCTTTCAATCCTTCTAAAAGCTATCCATGTGCCTGTGAACAAATTACTTTAACTTTTCAACTTCATCTGTAAAGCACGTCACTCTCTAGTTCTTTCTAAATACTTTACTGCCCCCTAAGAAAGTCCACACTGGAAGTGGTTGGTAGAGAATTAGAAACAATTTTCTTACTAAGAATCATTTTCAAACATTTTAATCAAAGATAATAAATCCAATTAGAGCACGAAAAAGATGGATAAACAGCCTATCCAGAGTTCCATGAGCTTATTAAATATAAACACATTGGTCTGTAAAAATGCTGTTTTCTGACAGCTCTAAGATAGGAACTATTTATGCCAACCTAATACATTTACTATGTAGTTCACTTTAGAATTAAGTTGTGCCACTGCAAACATGAAATACTCTTTTGCCTCAGAAGCCCGAAGGATTACAATTTAAATCAGATATGGCTGTGTTTGAAATAACGAAAACGTAAAATAATTCTAAAAAATTTTTAGGGTCCAACTACCTAAGGCCTTCTTAAGTTTCTTAGGTACAGTCTTCTGGCTGAGCCCAAACTTTAGAGAACAAATTCTGTAATTATTCTGTATCTTAATTTTATTAAGGGAATTTGTTCTGTCAAGTTTGGATTCAAAGAGCTGCATGGGAGAACCTAGAGGGCCTTTAGGCTAGGTTTCCCACCATGGTCAGTACAAACAAGACCACGATTCAATAAAGCAAGAAACTTCTTTCCATCATAATGTGTACAGCTCCTTATTGTATCAATCAGCAAGCAATAAACAGTGTGCTCTGTTTAACACTGAAAATGGAATACAAGAGAAACATTCCTTTTAACATTATCACTCCTTGCACTCACTTAGGATTCTAATTCAATCAACACACACAAATCAGTTCATCCTGTTTCTAAATGCTTAAAGGGGAAAAATTGCACCTTATTAGAGATGAGACAGATTAGAAAAATGTCTTACCCTTAGAAGCTTCTCTGTTCCTTAAATGAGGAGGAATATAACGTCCTTCTAAGAAAAATAAAACATAATTTTATCTTTACAAGATCCTTACAACAAAAGTTCTTTACAAACAGTGTGACCAAAGAGGGGGAGAGGGCTTGTCAGAGGAGACAGACCTGTGTTTAACTCAACTAATTTGGAAAAAAAAACAACAAAAAAACAAGGTCTTAGTGAACAGACTATTTTCATCTTAAATGACAAATTTTATTGTTCCAATATACTTACTGTAAAGAGAAAAAAAAAACCTTAGTACTTAAAATTTGGGGGGGGGGGGAACCCAACCAGGAATGAGATTTGCCAATTCATTAGATTAACTACTTTAATTTTCAACTTGGTTGAAGATCTCTGGCCAAGTTGGAACAGTTATTAACAACGATGTAACAAAGTGCAGTAACAATATCAAAAATGTAATTAACAATATCAAACCATATCAATAGGATGTCACATTCAAAACAAGCAAAACTAATGGGGAACTCATCACTCACTGCTTGAATAACTTGAAAACCTATCAATCAAGTCATGAGCAGTGAAGCAGTGAGTCACTATCACTTTCCTCTTAACTTAATGAATAAATTCTCCAGAGTTGGAAAGTGCCATTCAGATTTTATTTTACCTCTCTCCCTTTCCTTCTTTTTAACCTCCCTCAGATTTGTAATTTTAATTACTCTCCAAAAGTAGAAGTCTTCATGTCTCTGGCTTACTAAGATGATAAAATCAAGATTCCTCACTCCTTTCCCTCTTCACTCACTTTAATTAATTAGAAAAAGGACAAATGGGATTACTAAACTTCTAGAGACTGGGTTGGTAAAATATCTAAATAAAAAGTCAACTCATTTGTCTAAGGTGACTTTACCATAGCAGTTTTTTAATGACAAAGATTAACATTGAGAAAAAATTAATTTGGCTACTAGGCTGTTAAAAAGCAATGAACATTCCATCCCAACCTCACATCCATATAGCAAATCTCTCCTTCCTATTATAAAACTTCCAAATCATTTACCAAAACACTACTGAAGACAGAGAATCTTGGTTCTGACCTATCTATTAGGGAAATTCTTTTGGTTCTTGTTAGAGTAGTTTAGTTAAACTCCCTCCTCCTCTTTTATTGGGTTGAAGGTTTTGTTTTGAGTTTTTACACTAGCTAATTTGGATCATCTACCAACCACACCTACTTAGAAGGTAAATTCGTTATGTCCCACTGGGTTGGTCTTTCCCTGACTTTTCCAGAGTTAAAAACACAGCCAAAGTAAGTTAAATCCAACAAGTCTTTGAGTCTTTATTAATAAATGATAGCCTTTAAGAGGTTCCTGGCACTCTTATCATTAGGTCAAGACTTAAGAAAAACTTTTTTTTAAAAACTAAGTTAGAATTCCCCGCCCCCAAAATAAATCACCTAAAATTTCATTACTTACTGCTCGCTGTACCTCCTCCACTCTGATTATCTGAAGAATTCAGGTCTAGGCCAGCAAACTAAAAGAAAAGAGAAAAACTATTTATACTGTCATGTACACATTAAATAGCTCAGGAAAAGAAAAAGGACATGTGGCTTAATAAGCTAGAAGATATGGGTTGGCCAATAACCTCTAAACTTTGGCTCTGCCATTAAAATGACCTATGACTTTGGTTACCTAATATCCTAAACCTGTTTCCTAACTTAAAAATGCTTGTATCATAGTTCCTACCCACTCAACCTTAGGGCTTGTAGGGCACAGAAATGAGAACATTATCCTCTTGACTATTTTTTATGAGCCTTAACACTAGGGAAATACTGGACTTAAAATCTGTCAATTATTAGGAAGACCTATTATAAGCTTACCTTTTTATGAGAACTTCAAATAGTTACAAACCTCAAATTATGAAATCTTATATGTAAAAATAGTCTAATTTAGAGAGATTACACATTTCCCACAATATAGGGTTGCATTATGCCCTGCACCAAATCTACCTGTTACAAAAAGTGCAGCTTATAGAGCTTTACGATGTATAGATAACTTATCTTTCTTTGTACCTCATTTTAAGGGATAGGCCTACAGAATAATGAAAGTAAATTATTAATAATAAAGTCATCTGTTTAGGAATTAAATCACTTCCTTGGGTCTCAGTTTCTTCATCTGTAAAGTGTGGACTAGTTACAACTTTGCAGGGATTCAAGTCCCTTTCAGTTCTAGAACTATGATCTTTTATAGAAAAAATCGTTCTCCTTGGGGAGACATTAGTGTGGTTGTAATTACTCTATTTGGAGCCTTAAAATACTTTCTAAAGTTCCTTAGCTCTCTCCCACCTCCAAATCTCTTAATTTCAATCATTCTGAAGATCACATTCTCTAACCGTTCACACCCATTTATTTTTATTTATTCCCATTGAGATGGAAAACTCTGGTCCAACTTCAAAATCCTAGGTTACAAAGTCTTTAATCCTAAAAAGCGAATTTTAGTGGTAATTAACTGAAATCTTCACTATGGTAAACAACACAAGTTGAAAGTTCTTTTTAGCTAAAAAGACAGCTTTACAAGCACAAATATCACCCTTTAAAACTTTAAATCACCGGATATAAACCCACATGACACATAATTTAAATGGCAGTTCTATCTCTTCCAAACATCACCTATGAAAACATATTATGATAAATAAAGTAGGAAGCAGATACCATTCCTCTTTTGCAGATTAAGACCGATGTATGGCATTGTAGTGCTTACTCCCAAGATGCAATCCATATTCATATTAAAAATAAATCTTGTCCACTTATTTTTCAAAAAATTACCCCACCAATATGCAAACGTGCTTGGCAGACATAAAAAGCAATTTTTAACCATGAGAGAAAGCTCTAGAAATTTGCATTTTATTATTAAGGCAGTTCAAAAACCACTCACTTCAATTCCAATTATTTATAAATTTCTATGAGCTTCGTTCTGAAAACCTGATTAACAGGAACATCCCCACTGCTTCAATTTTAATATTTATAAGAAGTTGTTACAATGGTCAAGGTCAAACCAATTATTCTAAATTTAAGAAGGGTTTTACTTCATTCCTAAAATTCTAGACAGTGCTGCCTTCAAACCAATGCACTACGTGAAAAAACCAAGTCACTAGTTTCGGATGCCAGTTAGTACGTACAAATGATGGCATCATCATGAAACGGATCCCTCTCAAAGTCCTCCAAATCGCAAAGCCCCAATCCTCAAATTCTGGGTCATTGTCGCCAACCAGTTTTACTAGGCTGTTGCATAAGGCTTAGCTTTGGACAAGTAGTTCTACTGGCAAATACACCTAATAAAGAAATCACACTACCCAGCATTCACTTTCAAAACGTATTAAAACGACCCTCTCTATTCCGCGAATGCCCCAGCAGCTCACTGAAGATGGAAACCTCCACCGCTACGGATACATCCGCAGTCCATCACGGACCTGACCACCGAACAATGGACGGCCCCAGAAGCCTCTCCAGCCCCCCGCATCCTTCCCCTAATGCTCGGGCACCCGACCCTACACCGACATCGGCTCCATTCAAATGCGCATCTCAGACACCTCTCCTCCTCCCCGTCTCGCGGGCTCGGGGGGCTCACGGCTAGGGGACGCCGCCTCCTGACCCTCCCTGCTCGGGGACACCCCCACCTCCATGTCTCCACTACCCGGCGCAACGGCGCACGGCCGGGCCCATTCCTCCTCCCCCCTCCCCCCACGATCGCTCCTCGGCCCATCTGCGTCACAAAACTTTCCACTCCGGAAACGCGGCTTCGCCACCCGGGACGGCCGAGTCCGGCATCTCCCCCGAAAGGGCAGATGAAGCGGGCTCCAAAGCCTTCAAACCGACCGAAAGGCCCCACGGCGGGGCTCCCCCGAGCCCGCCGCATCCCCGCGGCCCGCACCCCCCCGCCCCCGCCCGCTAGCGGGCCGCAGCGCCGCCCAGCCACGCAGCAGCACACAAAGGAGGCCGCCGCCATTACCCGGAGCGAAGGCCGCCAGCCGCGCGCCCCCGCCGCCCGTCTCGGGCCTCCCGCCCCCGTCATGCACACCTTCCACGAGGTAGAGCCGCACCGGCCGCCGCCGGAGGCCAGCCCGAGGCTGCGCCGGGGCCTGCCCCGCAGCCCGCTCCCGCAGGCCGGCGGCCTCGCGGAGCCGCACAAAAGGCTCCAGACAAAGGGCCCCTCCGGCGCGCGCCCCAACCCCCTCCAGCGCGCGCCCGCCGCGCGCGCCCTCCTCCTCCCGACTCTGCTGCGCACGCTCGCACCGAAGCCGCCATTGTGCGCGGACCCCGGACAATACCTCGGGCGAGCCGGGCCGACACAAAGCCCGCCTCCGCCGGCCCCTTTCCACCCGCTGTTCCCCGACCTTGCCCCCGACTTCTCCCCCTCCCCCTCCCCGGGAAGGCCGCTCGCTCCGGCCCGGAGCACACGAGCCGGGAGCCGGGACGCTCGCACACCGCGCCGCCGGGGTTTAGCGCTGCGCCACAGGCCGGCGGGTGGGGGGAGGGCGGGAATACGGGGAGACCCGCGCGGGCGCCGGCCCCTGCCCTCCCCGCCGTCTTACCTGCTGATCCAGCCCGAGCGCATTCTCCACCGCCACATGACTCATCCCTGAAGAGTACCGGGGACTCTGGCGTTACCACTGCGGATCAACTGTGTGTGGGGGATGTCTCACCGCAAAGCACCTCTCACCGGGGAACTGCGGCTCTGGAACGCCCGGCGCGGCCACGGCCCTAATATACCCACTCCGACGGCTCGTACGTCAGCACGTAGGACGTGCCCGTCCCCCGGCGCCTCCTCTCTCCGGCCTGCCCACTCCTTCCTCCTCCGCCGCCACTAGCGCTTCTCCTCTCCGGCCGCCGCGCCGCTCGGCCCGCCCCAACCTCGCGGGAACTGTCCGTCACAGCCTGTTCTCCCAGCGCTTCAGCGGAGCAAAGTCCTCCAAAATTCGCGAGAGCTTCTTTCGCTACCCCCACTACGTCCTTTCCCCTTTCCCCTCCCCCCTCCCCCCACCCCCCTCGTCCTCGAACCTCAAGACCTCGCGAGAATTGCTCTTCCCCGATTTCTACCAGACTCGCAGCGCTCAAGATCTCGCGAAAATTCTCTTTCTCTTCACCCTCCCCCCAATTCTTCTTTTTCGGCTTCTTGTCTGTGGGCTTGAGAGGTCTCGTGAGATTTCTCCGTTCTAACCTGCCCCTCCCCCGCCCCCACCCCACCCCCACCCGCCTGCGTGTTGCTTCCCCGAAGTCCGAGCTATCCAGAAAAAGGCCGAGAGCGGAGAATGTGGAGGGTCATGTGACCGCGGATGCCGGGCGCAGCGGCCATTTTGTAAAGTGGGGGATGGTGGCGTGGATGGAGTCCCAAAGCGGGCGTTGAGGGAGCGGGGCAGGGCGAGAGAGGAGAGGAGAGAGGAGAAGGGGTGCAGGGGTTGCTCTGGAGGGTGAGACAGTGACCCCGGGCGTGGAGGTAAGGGGAGCGTCGACAGAAGTCGGCTCACTGACGGGCTCTCCTCTCCGGCCTCTGTTGCCAAGGTAGCGAGCGCGCGGGCTGTGAACCGAAACCTCCCCGCTCCCCTCCCTCCGCGCCGGCGCCGGGCGCGCGCCCCCTCCCCCACGCCACAGGGAAAACAATGAGACAATCACACGCAGAAACGACGCCAATTGTTACGCACGCGGGGCCGGGACCCCTCCCCCACCCCGCTGCGGCTGCGCCGGAACTCCGGCTCCTCAGACGGAGGGCGGAGGGGGGAAGGGAGGGGAGGGGAGGGGAGGGGAGGGGAGGGTGGCAGGCCCGCCTTCCATCCCCTGTTACTGACCTAACGGGCCTCGGGGATCTGCGGCTAAGAGGGGCCGAGTGTTAACCTGCGGGCCTTGGGGCCTGAGCCCGGCGGTGACCCCTGCCCCGGCCGGCGCCGAGACGTCCGGTGTCTGGTGTGCAAGCACAGCGTGCCCTCGGAGACCAGGGCCCCCTCCCCCCACACCAGGGTCCCCCCCCGAGATCAGGGCCCCCCCAGACTGGATTTGGGAACTCCTTTTGTCACCCAGACGGAGGGGATGGCCTCGTGCCGTGCCTCCCAGGGGAGCGAGTGGAGTTCGGCTCCCCGCTTTTCTGGGGGACGGGGGCGGGGTGTCCAGTCCTGGGCTATAAGAGCCTCCACGTCCGGGGAGCTGCCCCCATAGGCAGAGAGAGGAGGGAGAGACGCAGCGCCCCAGGTGAAGGAAATTCAGAACCAGAATAGGATTTGGGGGGTGTCAGAGGCAGGAGCGAGGGGTTCTGTCATCGGGGTACAAGAGGGCCCGAGAATTGGGCCACGTAAACCGACTAAGCGGTAATGGGAGGGATGGGAACCCTCAGTTATCCGGAAGAAGCTGACAGCTTGTGAAGGCTAGAGAAACCCCCAGGGGAGTGGCCGGGGTGGGCATCGCTCCTTCCTTAGAGTTCGGGACTTCTTGTATTGTCCCCAGGGGGTCTTCTGGGCAGAGATGCTGACGTCGTTTGCCGTGTCCTCCAGCTCCTTTTACAGGTGAGGAAACTGAGGCAAGCAGCGCCATGACTTGCCCAGGGTCCCGCAGTGAGCGGCCCTCGCCACCCTGCAGGCTGGTAGAGGAGAGGAAGTGGGTCTTGGTACACCCTCGCCTGTACCGAGCCTCCCTGGGCTGAGAAAGAAGCTAAGTAGGACCCAGAAAGTCAAGTGCTCCGGGGAAATGAAGCCCGAAGGGTGGGCGATGCTCCTAAACGAGATCCTGAAGAGAAAGGCAAACGCTTTGGGTCAGAAGGGAGAGTGAGAGCTGTCGAAGAGGACGGTGTGGATGCGCAGCCAGCTGGACCCCCAGCGCCGCGTTCACAAGTGTGGGGGACCAGGTGACAGGATGGATGGAGGGCAGATGTCTGGTCCTTTTTCAGTAGTGCCAGGAAAGCTAAATGTCACGTGAGCTGAAACTATGGACAGCCAAAGATCTGATGTTAATTCTTTGTTTTGAGAGAGGAGCAGGAAGCCTTGAAGAGATGCTTAGATGGGAAGATAAGCTGCTCAATTCTCGTTTCCTGTTTTCTCTGCAAAAGTAAATGACCTTTATACTGTCAATGACAACAAAAAATGACTAGCAGGGAGTTGGAATCCCAAGGTAAGTAAGAAGATGTTGAGGGAGCACAGAGTTGCCTTCGTGAATTGTATTCACCATGTCACTCCCTACTTAATCTCCAAGGATCACAGAGAAAACCTAGCATGCAAAGTCTTTTATAATCTGTCCACCCCCTCTTTCCACTCTTCTTATACAGTTATACTTTGTTTTATTGCACTTCACAGTTACTGTACTTTTTTCCCCCAACAAATTAAAGGTTTGTGGCCGCCATGTGTGGATCATGTCTGTAGGTGCAATTTCCCCAACAGCATGTGCTCACATAGAGCTCTCTGTCCCATTTTGGTAATTCTGGGAATATTTCAGATTTTTTCATTTTGATTATATCTTATGGTGATCTATGATCATTGATCTTTGATGTTACTATTGTAATTGTTTTAGGGTACCACGAGCTGTACCCATATAAGATGATGAACTTAAGTAATTAATGTTGTGTCTTTTGACTACTCCACTGACTGGCTTTTCCTGGTCTGTCTTGCTCCTTCAGGTCTCCTTATTCCCTCAGACACAGCAATATTGAAATCAGGTCAATTAATAAACCTACAGTGGCCTCTTAAGTGGTCAAGTGGAAGGAAGAGTCAAATCAATGCAGGATTGTTGGCTTAAGAAATTGCCACAGACACCCCAACCTTCAGCAGCCACCACCCTGATCAGTCAGCAGCCATTCACATCCAGGCAAGACCTTCCACTAGCAAAAAGATTACAACTTGTTGAAGACTCAGATCATAGTTAGCATGTTTCAACAATAAAGTATTTTTTGATTAAGGTTTATACATTTTTTTAGACATAATACTATTATGAGCTTTAATAGATTACAGCATAGTGTAAACATAACATGCATTGACAAAATTATTGCGACTCATTTGTGATATTTGCTATATTTGGGGGTGGTCTGGAACCAAACCCAAAATATCTCCAAGGTATTCCTGTATATTTCTCTCCATCACATAGCCTTTGATCCAGTGACACTGGCCTCCTGCCATTCCTTGAACAAGAAACACCATCTCCTGACTCCATGCATTTTCCCTGGTTGTGCCCATGTCTAGAATACTCTTTTCATCTCTGACTTCTGGCTTCCTTCAAGTCACAACTAAAATCCCATATTCTACAGGAAACCTTTCCTGTAGGAAGCATTTCCCAACCCAAACACTGTTAATTCTGATGTATTGTCTCTTTTAGTAGTTTCCTATTTTTCTTGTATATAGTTCATGTGTACATATTTGTTTGCTTGTTGTCTTCTATTAGATTATGAGCTCTTTGAGGGCAGGGACTGTGTTTTGCCTCTTTTTGTATCTTCAACAGTTAGCACAAAGCAGGTCACCTATGCATTCAATAAATGTTTATTGACTTGACTTGGCCTAGATGAAATACATTTTCAGATTGTGAAAGAACTGGGATATATTGCTGAACTATTGTTAGTGATATTTGAAAGATCGTGGAAAACAGAAGAGATACCACAACACTAGAAAAGCACAATGTCTCAATTTTCAAAGAAAGAACTATTAACCAGTGAGTTTGACTTTGATATTTGGGGAAATTCTAAAATGGCTCATTAAAAAGATAGCAAAAGTCTAGAAAGGGAAATGATGATTACAAAAAAAAAAAAAGCAGCAAGGCTTCATCAAGAACAAGTCATTTGTGACATTTTTTTTTTTAAGAGTAATAAGCTAGTAGATAGAGGAGTGCTATGGATATAGTCTTGCCTAGATTTTAGCAAAGCTTTTTATAACCTTTCTCATTCTGCTGTACTTGGGAAGATGGAGGGAGATGAATTGTATGATAATACATACAATCATATAGACTTAAAACTAGTTGGATGGCCAAATTCAAAGTGTAGTAGCTGGTGGTTTACACTCCAAGTGGCAAGAAATCTCCAGTGGAATTTCCCCACAAATTAATGCTTGGCCCCATGGTTAACATTTTTCAGCGGCTTGGAATAAGGCACAGTATTAGATTAGATTTTCAGACAACACTAAGCTAAGTAACACAATGGATGACAGTTTCAGGGTCCAAAAAGATCTTGACAATCTGAAGCAGTGGTTCTTCACCTGGGAATCCAGGGATAGATTTCAGGAGTTGTGAGCTTGAAAAAAATTACATTCCTCTCCCCCACATACCCAACTTCTAACTGAATTTCAGCATTTCTTTCAATTACAAATATAAACAAACATCATTCTGACAAAGGGTCCATGAGTTTCATCAGACTGTCAAAGGGTTCCATGACACAAAAAGTCAAGGATCCTTAGGCTGGACTACAGTATCAGCTTGAATTTAGTAATTTGAAATTCAATAGGGAAAAGTGTAGAGTCTTACGATTAAGCATGAAAAATTAGCTTCATGAATGTAATATGGGAGAGGCATGGTTAGACAACAGTTCTGAAAAACATCTATCGATTTTAGCGGACTAGAAGCAGTATGAATTGCATTTAGGGAGATAAAGCTACCAGGATTAATAAAAAAATAGGCCAACTGTACCCTACCTTCATCAGATCTCATCTACTATGTTGAAATTTGGGCACTATAGTTTTAAACTGGAAATTGTCCAGAGGAGGCAACTGGGATGAGAAAAGGGAGTTCATATTACATGGGAATTGACCAAAGGAGCTGGGCTTTAACCTGGAGAAGGGAAAGCTGGGAAGAGGAGTAGGGGGGAGATATGATAGCTGTCTTCAAGTATTTGAAGGGTTGTCATGTAGAGAAAGGATTAGATTTGTTCTTTACGGTCTATAGAGGTTCTAGTTGTTATCCTTCGTTTTCAAAGAGGACCAAAATGACATCACTATGATAAAGTCAAGCTTCAATGTGTCTGATTATGGCTGATCAGAGCAATACAAGCTCAGAATGTTCTACCACAGATTGGGCACAGATAGGCTGTGTGAACACCTGGGTGGATACTCCAAATTGGTGCATCTTACATTTTCTTTGAGCTGTTTCAATTCTGCTTTGCTCATAGAGCATAGCACCCTTTCTGATGTGGTCACGCTATGCTGAATAGTCTTGTGCCAGTGTCTCCCATGTTGCACAATCCCAAAGTTCTTGAGAGAGACATTGAGAGTGTCCTTGTATCGCTTCTTCTGACCACCATGTGATCATCTGCCCCATGCGAGTTCTCCATAAAATAGATTTTTTGGCAAGTGTACATTTTGCATTCAAACCAGCCCATCAGAGTTGCACACTCTGAAGCATAGTTTGAATGCTTGGCAGTACAGCTCAAGCAAGGACCTCAGTGTCTGGTACCTTACCCTGCCAGGTGATGTTCAGAATCTTCCTAAGACAGTTCAAATGAGTGTAAGGTGTGTTCATGGAGGACCATTACCATTAGTGTGATAGCTGCCAAGCCCTTTTCAAGGCTACTTTCCACCTGTTCCACCCAACTCTCACCAGTGGCTCCAAGAAGCTGCAGCATGTGGAGCAGCCACACCTTGGTAAACCATTTCAGCAGATGGGCCAAACCAGGTTGAAGGTAACGCAGAGGTCTCAAATCCATTGCTGAGTTAGGAGGGTGTCTACCCCAAGCATGTGAAGACTTCCCCCGCTGGAATGGGCAGATGAGAACAGTTTGTTCCAATGGCCATGAAGGCAGCTGAAGCAGGCGATGTGGAGCGCTCAGAGCTTGGTTAGACAATGAAGATGCCGAGGTCATCCACTGCATCCTGAGCCATCTCCAATCTTGATTCTGTCCTGCCACTGGACTATGATGACTTTGGAGGAAAGTGAGGCTGACAACTTCTTGCAGCTGTGCCTCACTTAAATCCAATTTATGCAGGAGGCAGCTGGTGGTACAGAGCATTGAGCGTTGGACTTTGAGTCAAGAAGATGTGAATTCAAAGAATTAGAAAAGAGGAAAACTTGGATTCAAAATCCACCTCTGATACTGGGTGGCTGTGTGATCCTAGACAAGTCACTTAACCTCCCAATGTTCTAAGCATCTCTTAGACTATAAGATACAGAGAAGATGCCAACCTACTCTGTAGAATTCCCTCACCCAAGAAATTCCCGATAGGACTGAAATCACAAATCTAATCTTTGTTCCTCTCTCTTTTTGGTCTAGTAGAAGCTGCCAAAAGTTCAAGTTAGGTGTAATGTCAGGAACTTCTTAACAATGAGATCTGTCCAAAAGTAGATTCAGTTATCTAAATAGATGGTGGGTTCTCTGACTTCACAAGCCTGGATGGCTTCTTCTTGTGGATATTTTGTGAATGAATTGAACTAATTGGCTGCTGAGTTCTCTTCTCAGTCTTAACATCTATAATCATTACACTGAAAACTCATTTTCTCTGTAGTTCATACATAGAATTTCAAGTGTTACGATGGCAGGTAGGGGAAGAAGTATTACAGAATAGACAAGGTACTTTGGTACCTGCAACAACAACCTCCACCCTTAAAATAGCCCGTTACCTTATCTCCTATCAGTACATTGTCATGGAAAAAGATAAACATGGGTTTGAGATTCAGAAAAACTGTGAATTCTGATACCATTTCTGAGAACAGAGGCAATTTACTGTACAAACAAGCTCCATGTTATAATTCAGTTTATCAAATACAGAATCAAGTATATATTCCCCAAGACAATATTAAGAGTATTTCCCATGTTGACCTAGTTCTGTACAGTATATCTACAAATACTAGCATTTGAATACAATTACGTTGCGATGTCTTTTAGAACCTTTACTTTTACCTTTATAAAAATTGTAAAAGGTTAATAAATAACAAATCAATTAATAAACATTTATTAAGCACACCTACTATGTGCCAAGTACCGTGCTGAACAGTTTCTCTTTTGCAATAAAAATCTGCTGTTATGTATACACAAAACTAACTATACCTTTTGCTAATCTGGGTTTATAATAGCATGATTAAAATAATCAGCTGACATTTATATGAAAATAGTAACCATTTTCAATACAAAGTCATTGAAGTTACATGGAAAGAATAACATACTAACTTTACAAAGCTAGGATTTACATAGCACCTTAAGGTTGGGAAGGTGCTTTACAAATATGAACTCATTTTATCCTCACAGTTCTGGTAGATGCTGTTACTGTTATCCATTTTATAGATGAAGAAACAGAGGCAGATAGAAGTTAAGTAACTTGCCCGAGGTCACACAGCTATTCAGTATATGAGATCTGAATTCATGTTTTCCTGATGCCAAGTCTAGCGCTTTAGTAACTGCACTACCTACTTATCTTACAAAAGAATTAGACTTCTGTGTTCTTTGCAAGGACTAAGAGCTAATTCTACAGGATGTAACAAAACAACACTTAAGAATCTCACCTGTTGTTGGAGGTAAAGGGCAAAGAAGGATTAACTCATAAATTATAAAAATAATTATCACTTATGAATGCAGAAATAGTTCCATATTGAGTCTCACTTAATGTAATGTTTTCTCTTCTTTGAGCTGACTGGATGAAGTCTTCACAAGCTGTGATAGGGAAGAATGTCTTCCTTATTCTTTATTCTGTTCCTTTCCTATCAGTGAACATCGTTTCAATCTATTTCTCTGGATCCACGCTTCAAAAGTGCCAGCTGAATAACTGTAATTAGAAAACACCACAAATGAGATCAGATTTCTAATACAGAAAACTAATATAATTCCTTAAATACTAATTGTTTTCTAATTCTATCAGTATAGCAGCTTCTTTGACTGAAAAAGCATGGTTTGAAATTTAGTAAACTTGTAGTTGTCTTCCCATTTTGCATAGATGGACAAAATAAAACCTCCACAGATCACATCTAAAGGGGACAATTTCAAACATGATTTTTTCATATGGAAAAACCCAGAGCACAGCCCCTAGAGGAATAGACCTCTACATAAATTTCCTCAGCTGTAAAATGACCCAGGGGAGAGGGTAAACCAGGTGAGCTTTGAAGGCCCTTTCAATTCCAGATCTATGAGTCTATGAACTTAGGTCAGGATTACTTAGGCAGAGTAGGGAGTAGGTAGGAATGTGAGACTCATGGAAGAAATGAATAGTTGAAAGAATGAGCAGTCTGACCTATAGAGGAAAAAGCCACAAGGAGACAAGAAAGAGGTTTTTAATTATGGTGCAGGACAGGATATGACCCTTGTTCTTTATAAAAAGGTAAGTTAGAAAGATGGAAAGAAATTGAATATATTTTAGAAAAGTTAGAGATCTTACCAAACTAATTATATGAGATTAATATGGTCTTGATACTTAAATCAGGGAGAAAGGATAGAAAAAAAATTGTAGACCAATATCTCTAATGAATACTGATACTAAAATACTGAATAAAATATTTTACAAAGAAAATACAGTAACGATAAAAATATTGAACATAATGATAAGGTTGGATTTATGTTAGGATGCAGAGTTCAATATTTGGAAAACTATAAACAATGTGCTATCAGTAACAAAAATAATGAAATCATATCAATATCAGAAAAGGTTTTGACAAAATACAACACTCTCCTATGTTAGAAAAATAAAAAAAAAAGAATAAGTGGGTCTTTAGTACATATGATAAATAACATCTATCTACTAAGAGATCACATTATCTCTTTTGGAGAAATACAAGAGGCCATTCTAATAAAACCAAATGGAAAATAAGGATATTCATTACCACCAATATTATTTTATATAGTTCTGGAAATGTTATAACAATAAGAGGAGAAAAATTACTCGAGGGAATAAGCATAGGCAAAGAAAAAAACAAAATTAGCACTTTTTGCCAGTGATTTACTTAGACAACCCTAGAAATTCAACTGAAAATTAATTAGAATTGTAAATCTGGTAAAGAAGGGGGATACAAAATTAATGCTCCAAAAATATCTACCTTTCTATATTACCACATAAATCTTGCAGGAAGAAATTCTATGAAAAATGTGTAAAATGTATAATATATTAAATATCTGTGAGTCAAACTATCAAGACATATATATGTATTATATGAACAGAACTACAAAATATCCTTTACAGAAATAAAAAAAAACTTAAAAGAATTGAAATGATTAATTGCTTATAGTTTGGCTGTGCCAATATAAGGAAAATTACAATATTATCTGAATTAACTTACAGGTTCAATGACCTGCCAATCAAACTACCAAAAGATAACTTTATAAACTTAGACAAAATTAACAACAAAATTCATCTGGAGTGGAAATAGGTCAAAAATGTCAAAAATGATCATGAAAAAATGTGGGAAAGGAGTTTAATAATATCAGATCTCAAACTATATTATAAAGTAGTAATCATCAAACTATTTAATAGCTGTTTTAAATAATAGAAAAATTAAACAGTAGAACAGATGTTGTACACAAAAACAAACATAATAGCATAGCATTTGGTAACCCCAAAGACTATAGCTAATGGGATAAAAATTTACTATTTGACTTTTTAAAACTACTTAGAAAACTAGAAAGAAGTCTGACAGAAATGAGAGGTAGTCCAAAAGTAACCTGTTTTTTAAAATGTTTATATTTCTTTTCAATTAATATTAGAATTTAGCGCAAGATAAAGTACGGTCAGCCACGGTAATTTATGATGCTCGATGTGTTTTCATTCTTCAGAGCAGGATGTGTATGAGAGAGAAGCAGTGGCCTGCCAATCACACATACAGAAAAAAATAGACAAAGAAAATAGATTCTCTGTCAGAACTTGTCAGGTTCATCCCACCAGAGATTCTGCAGGGAAATGTAGGAGAATCTTACTAATTTATTTCCTTAACTTTCCCAAGGCTGGGAGAAGGATTAAATGAATCCAGACTTACTACAGCAGACAAATTCTAAGACCCTTAAAAATGTAAGCTGTTTATAAGTAGCTCACATGCATTGTTTCGTTTATTATATTTGTGTCAACATCTAAAGCTGTGTCTGGCATGCAGCAGTGCTTTTTGGTTGATTGATAAGTAAACAATTCTAAGTGATGGGAGGATATTTGACTGTTAGAAGCTGAGAAGCCTTTCCTGTTAACCCTTTCCTAACCCTTAGGGCTAGGACCCTAAGGGCCAGTGCCTTCCCTCTATTATCTCCAGTTATTCATAGATCGTTTGTACATAATTGTTTTCATGTCAACTCCTGCATTAGATTCCAAACTCCCTAAAAGCAGGGACTGTCTATTGCCTTTCTTTGTATCGGTGGCTTAGCAAGAGTGTGGCATTGTTAAAAAGGAAAAGGCATCCATGACCATTTATTAAATAACTACTATAAGGCACTGTGCTAAGCACCAGAGGTGGAAAAAAAGCAAACGATAGCGCCTGCCCTCAAGGAGCTCATAATCTAATGACGCAAGACAACAAACAATCAAATATGCATTTTTAAAGCTATCTACAGAATACATTTTGTTGTTGTTTAGTCCTTCAGTCACATCTGACTCTTCATGATCCCATGGACCATAGTTTGTCAGGTCCTTCTGTCCTCCATCGTCTCTCAATAATATCAAGTAATTAAAAGAGAGGATGTACTAGAATTAAGATTGGTTGGGAAAGCCTTCCTGTAAATGGGGAAAGAGAGACTCACTGGAGATAAAATGAACATTTAAAACCTATGCATTGGGCCAAGACTCTCCTCATTGGTGGAGAGAATGATTATACTCTTTACTGTGCCTGCATAAGGGTTGCAGGTGGCAAGAGCTTGAGAACACAGAGTTGTTCTGGTTTCCAGCTTTAAAGGAGGACAGGCTAAGGGAAGAAGTTGCAGGGAGAGAGTTCGATGAAGAAGTCAAAATATAGAGAAGACAGTGCCTTCATCCTGTCCCTATTCTCAGCTTACTTCAACAAAGACTTTGGGGAATTTCCTTTTGGGTGAAATTAGGGATTCTCTCTCACTTGATCTGAAATACCTCATGCCCAGTTGGGGAAAGCTCATTCACCTTCCCAGGAAATAATCCACCAGGTTTATGTTCTAATCTGTATAGCTTCTCTTATGTTTGTTTGCTGTCAGTTTTGATAAATGAATTTATTCATTATTCACAAAGTTTGATGGCCTGTGTAAATGACATTTGGTGAGAGGGGAATCAACCTTCAGATATAACATGGGATGCATTAAACTAAGAAAAGTGACTGGAACCTAACAACGATTTTCCCTGGATAACAGAAAATAATTAAGACAATATGGTGAGGGGGTGGCACAGACAAATATAATTCTAGTCTGATACATCTTCTCTGAGGATAGGAAAGCCGCAAGAAAAGAAGCAAAGTCTTCCTAGGAAAGGGGTAGGCAAGATTCCAGAAATAACTATTTACAACTCTCTGAAATCCTCATTTTGACAAACCATGTCAACATACATATAACTTAGATGGGCAACGCACACACACACCTTATAGATAGATACATATATATATATATATACTATCTAATACACCAAAATGTAGCTTGTAAGTGGCACAGATAGATATGAGCTGGAATCTGGCCTTTCTTTGTAGACCAATTGTAGGGCTGTCTGGCACCAACAGTAGCCTGACTGGAGAGAGGGGCAGGCAAGATCTATAACTGCTTCAGTTGGTGATCTCTCCTGTCTTTATTAGGGATTTCGAATGAGAATCATATTTATCTGCCACCTCTTAAATAGCTCTAATCTAGGCAGTATGACTCTAAGGGGTTCAGAATGAAAGCTGCTTCCTTGATCACTTTCATGGGTAATCCTTAGCTTACACTTGACAGTTATCACCAAATACTGGTTACACAAAAGATCATAACAATTAACCAACAAACCTCTTATCAAAGAAGGTAACCAAGAGAAATCATAGTTATTCAAATTAGAATATACCAAAGAACACATAAAAGAGCTCTTCAGCTGGGAGTAAAATAAAACACCTCAAATCAATCAAGAAAAGAGGAAACAATCAATCATGAAGGAGAAGTCTGGTGTCAGTAACCAAGGGACATGATGGAGTGACAACTCTCCCTATAAGTCTGCAATTCTGGGGCCCCAGGCTACCACTCAGTCTGTGCCTCTTCTCTCTTGATCCTTTTCTTTCTTTTTTTTTTTTTTTTGAACCTTTTCAATAAAACAGAAATTAGTTCCTTCTCCACTCATGCAGTGTTATGGTGCAACATTCTCTCACCCAATCAGGTGGCATGCCACCCTACACATACACCTGGTGCAGCACCTTCAAAGCACTGCTTACAAAGTAGGTAGATGTGTTACACATGAAAGTTTTTGCACAAATAAAATCATTGCAATTAAAATTGAAAAGGAAACACTTACCAGAAGAAAAAAATCTTTGCAGTAAATATCTCTGACAAAGATAGGACATCCAAGATATAAAGGGAATTGAAAGAAATATATAAGGCCAAGAGATATTACCCAATAAACATATGGTCAAACTACATGAATGAATCATTCACAAAAGAAGGGGAAAGCTATAAACAACCTTATAACTAAAAATGTGATAAGTACAAATAAAAACAATTCAGGTTTTACCTCACACCCATCAGATTAATAAAGATGACAAAAAAGGAAAATGACAAATTATTGGAGGGGTTGTTGGTGGACAGAAACACTTATGTATAATTTGTGAGGCTGTGGATTGTTCCAATCATTCCAGAGAGCAATTTGGAAGAATAACCCCAAATCATGGTACCCAAGTCACATAAGAGAACATTTAGCTGCACTAAATGAATGAATCTATGTCAAACTGATGAAGTGATCTTCAACCTAGTGAACCCAAAGAATTTTCAGAAATGATGGTTGAGCTACTTTCATGATATTTGGAAGATATTAGAGAAGGGAAGAGGTACTCAAGGACTGGGAAAGGTTCAGTATCAACCTTTTGGAGAAAGGAGAAGAATATCTACAAACTATGGTGAGCTTGACTTTGATTACTGGAAAAATTCTAGATTATAAGTGATAGGAAGAGCTTGCTCAGATTTCTTCTTCCTCATGGTTTATACAGATCATCTTCGCATATTCCATGCCTGACTCCCATCCAATATCTGGAGCTTTGAGTTTCTGGCTATGACATGTCTAGGCTTGGTACTGGGTGGTAATGAAAAATATTCTCATTGGTTGTGGAGCTGAAAAAACTACTAATTAAGGAATGGGTGAGACAAAACTGAGTTTGTTTATAAAAGATGCAATCAGAGATAGTAGCAGGAGCTGCTAAAATAGCGATGGTGGGCAACAGAAGGACTGTACCTCTAGAATGGCGCTAGTTCATAGCAATATGGAGAAAGAGTCAGATACGGACTCCAGAAAGGCACCATTCTCAGGGCCTAAAAGAAGAGCATATCTATGGGAAATTTCATAAGGACTCCATTTTGTCTCCATAAGGAAGAAGAAAAAAGACCTTCCAGCCAGGAGTCAGGTGATATATCTTTTTACCACTTGTGTTGTCTGCATGTATATCTCACTAGCATTGTGCTTTGAGCACAGTCCCCCCAGGAACCTTGGGTATGCAAGAAGAACGTAAGCTCCTGGTTTTGCAGGGGAATGTTTTGTACTGACTATTCTTAGTAAATCCCTTTTCAAAAGGATGGGACATCTGGATCTGAATTCACATGGTTGCCTGAGCACTTTTTTACTAAGGAGATCTAGACATCTAGAAAAGGAAGGCAGCATGATTTCATCAACAATCAAAAAAATCATCCCTGATTAACATTCCTTTCTTGACCCTGTTACTATACTGTTGACTCAGAAGAATACTATACTTACAATTTACCTAGATTTTGGTCTAACATTTGAGATTGTTATCTCCTACTCTTCCTATGAAAATGATGGAGAAATATGGACTAGGTGATTGTAAACAAAGGGGTTTGGAATTGGTTGGGAAGAACTCAAAGACTAGTTATCTATGCCAGCTTAGCAGGGTGTGTCTAGTGGAGGGCTGTCCAATATTTTTACAAATGACTTTAATAAAGGCTTACATAGCAGCCTTATCAGATTTAGAGATTAAACAAAGCTAGGGAGGGTGGTAGTGGTAGATAACTAGCAAACCCCATGGAAGAGTATCCTGGAAAACTTTTTAACTTCAGATTCTTACCTGGTGATCTGTCTCATATATTGCAAGATATTCCCATGTATAAAACATTTTATAGAACTTTAAAAATGATTTTAAGTTCCATCTTTGAACAATTATTCCAGTTTTGATATTTTAAAATGATATCTTTTCCCCTTTGCAATTTTCCATTAGGCATCACAGAATTAAAAAATGGATAATTCTGTACTGGAGAATACTGAAACATTAAATTCTATCCTGTAAATTTTATTGTCATCCTGACAAACTCTGATGGTCAATAACTAGTACATTAAGGAGCCAAGAAGAGTTATCACTTAAATAGGGTTTAATTATAACCTATCTGTAGGCTTTCCCACCCACCCACCAGGCACTTGAACTGGAATGTGGAAGACTACATAAAGATGATAAAGTCTAACTTGGGTTGGAATTGCTATATGTAATATAGAGGAAGTTAAAGAAATAAAGATTTAAACTGAACTGGTTTTTTTTTTCCTGTTATCAGAGGAAGAAACTATGGCTTAGTGACTCAACCTAAGCAATTCCCAAATACCATCAAAGTTACAGGAATGGCTTAGGGAATGAAGACACTGAACTGAACTTGTGTTGATCTGTTGAATTTGGTTTTGGGTCATGCATCTAGGATGAGAGGTCAGGGTAAAGATTCAGGATCAACAGCTGTGTGTTTGCCATAACTTCTATATTACTATTGTTATGGTAAGAAACAAAACACATAGAAGCAACAGCAAATGCAAAAATAGAAAATATGGCGCTGGAACAGAACCAAGGAAGAAAAGAAAAATTCAGACAATTGATTACTAGTTTATTTTCTTGTAATATTTTCAGGCTAGATAGATTATAGAAGACAAGGGATTTGAGAAAGACTTGAGATGGAAAGACAGTGAACAAAGGAAGTCTCTTGATTTCAAATGGAATAATGTTGAGACCACACCTGTTCAGTCAAGGTAAAGACCTGGAAGAACTTTCTCATCTGTAACAATTGTTTAGGCACCTAAATGACTTTCTAGACTGCATGTCTAAAGGCAGTTTGGAAGAAAAGAGACTATCTTATTTAGACCTTTCAGAAGTCAAACTCCCTGCCATAGGTTCCCAAAGTGGGCAACACCACCCCCTTGGGGGCGCTGGAGTGATCCAGGGGGATAGTAGTAGCCTTGGGTGCAATTGAAGAGCATTGAATAAAAATAAAGGGGTGGTGGAAGCATAAGGAAAGAAAAGAAGAAAATTTTGAAAAACTGTTTGTATGTTTCATCTGTTGTGTAAGAGTTAAAGTCATAGTGATTACATTACTTTCCAAATAAACACATGAAATTCAAGTTATAATTGATCAGTGGTCAAGTCCATTGGGTGTCTTGCAATGTCAGGAAGTCTAGCTTGCGTTGGCAGAAATATGTGCATGTAATGACTTGTTTACAACGGGATATTATATGGTTACATGATCAAAATTTCAATGCAAGTAAAAACACAAATTTATAATAAATTATTAAATTTAAGATGTGTCATTTTAAAAAACAATATTTTATATTTTTTAAATGATGTAAATGTAAAAAAACATTAAATAGTTAAAGAAAGTAGATTTCCAGGGGGGGTTCTGAGTAATTTTTTTTTTTAAAACGTTGTGGTAGGCCAAATAAGTTTGGGAACCTCTGCTCTAGATCAAGACAATGATACAGTTGGGGGGTAGTAAGATGCTTTTTCCTAGCTACTAAAAATGTATTTATTCCCTTCAGTATTTGTTCTTTATGCTGCCACTTTGTAGATCTCATTGTTCTGATGCTCTAGTGATTTGAACTCAGCATCTCTGCTGGTCACATGAAACATGTAAAGATAAGTGAATTAGTCAAATTTGAGTTCATGATGAAAGCAGAAGGCATACCAACAATACTGTATTTACCATGCAGATTATTACATAAAAGCAAGAAAGTTGCTCCCTACAGACTGCCACCCACTCTTCTCTCCCTTGTTTGTTCTTCAGTTCTAGCCACTTGTTACTTGTCAAACAATTAAATCTGTTTCACTAGGTGAGAAAAATTGTCATCTACTCCTCTACTTATCCACCAAAGTAGTTCCTACGCAAATGTAAACAGATCAATGGGCCATATTCTGTTTTCAAACACTCATATGTACTTCTATCTATAGTCTTTGTGCTATCTGGATTTTGAGTTGAGAGTGAAAATGAAAGGGAATGGTATTCACTCCCTCCTCTGGCTCCTACTCTTGGAATATGGTTACTGCTGACCAGGTCTCCCCCAATCAGGCATAACCTACTCATTAGTCATTGACTTCAACTTCAACCCTGCAGAGATTTCTCTGTATTTGCATAGAAATAGGGAGGACACAAGGGAGGAAGAACAGTAATTTGCCAGCCCAACCTTCTACCAAATGGCAGTGGTGACTGACTCATTTTGCTACCAAAAAAGCCCTAGGTCTAGCTTTTCCTACTTTAGAATGTCTACAAAAATTAATAAATTAATATAATTTTATCTCCTATTGATCCTGAACATGGACATAGTATCCAGCTTTATTGATGGGTCACATCAATATGAATATAATCCCTAGTCCCTTCTTTTTGAAACTCTTTATTTGTAGATAATAAAACAGGCAAAGAGGGTATGACAATTCTATTTCTATCCAGAGTAAACTGGCTTTAGAATATTAATTAAATCAGGGATTATGAACTAACTTTAACAAAAAAAACCCTTAAGAATAAATGTCTACCATCTCAGGCGCACAGAGAGCAGGCATCATTTTTCAACAGCTCTCCCAGAGAGAAAAGCTCTGTAAGCCTTAGTCTATACTAGCCATGCCCTTCCCCAGACCTGCCAGGTAGACAAGTGCTTTAATGAATGTAACAGAGGCCACCTACTCAAACACTGGCTATCCAGCGAGATGCTTCAGGGCTTCCCCTCAACTTGTCAATGCTTAATTCCTCAACTGTAAAAGAGATAACAATAGCATCTACTTCACAGGGTTTCTATGAGAATCAAATGAGATGATAGTTGTAAAGGACTTAGCACTGTGTCTGGCACACGGTAGGCACTTAGCAAATGCTTTTTTTCCTTTTTCCATCTCCCTTTCCCCTGCCTCCAACTCTGGGTACCAATCCAGTTGTTATGCCAGTTCTTCTATCTCTCTCTAGTTCTCTGTTCAAACTTGGTGTTGGACCTCTCCTCCAGCCCTGAGAGGAGAAAGATGACCCTGGTGTCTTAGTGAGCTTCATATGAAGAGAGGACACCAAGAGATACATCTCTAGGGCAAAGAACTTCAGCTCCCAGAATTCAGCTTATGCTTATGAGATGGTAGCTCATAGAGATATCACCCATTAAACTTATATTATGAAGCAGCATAGTATAGTAGAAAGAGCACTAACTCTAGAATCAGAGGGGCTGGGTTCAAATCTACCTTTGGTATTTATTACTTAAGCAAGTCACTTAAACTACATGAATCGTAGGGGAAGAGCTTGGATTATCTGATCTTTGCATTCCCTTCCAGCTCTTAATAGGTGATCCTATGAAAGGACAAATTTTTCCTGTAACAGCTGCTTTAAAAAATAGTAAACACTGATAGCTATGGAAATAATGATATACTCAGTACAGTTTTCCAAACCATTGAATTATATATTTTAAATGCCCTACTTGAAATAGATGTAAAGACTCACTTGATGATAAACCACTTCATGTTTCTGTATTTTCATCAATAAACTAGAGACAACGAATGATACTGGTTACCAATCTATCTCATAGCAGTGGTGGGAAATGATTGTGTTTGGAAAGAGAAAAGAAGGTATCAAGTTCATTGGCATGAAGGAAGTATGTACATTTTAATTAAATTTACTTTAAACATAAATAAACAAAACAATACAAAATAAGGTTAAAAAAAACTTCCAAGTATACTTCTTAATTGATAACTCTTTTCTATAGTTTTCTTTCCTGTGATTTATACTGTTTTAGAGCCCTCTCTTCTCAGTCAAGGTGGCAATGTTTCAATACTATAGTAATGTTTCTTTGTTAACGCTTTCAAATTCTTGTCAGATTCCTTCTCATTTCTTAAAACTCCTTTTCTTTCTTTCTCTTTCTTTCTTTCCTTCCTTCCTTTCTTTCTTCCTAGGTTGGACTTGGAGGAGAATTGGTATAGATGCCATTATTTTAATGGAAGAAGTTCTTCACTGAGAGGGCAACCGTTGAGTTACAAGGCTGGGAATCTCCTTTCCTCCATACTCACCAATTTCTCCACAGCAATGAATTTGCCATTGTTCCTAGAATCTGACTTCTTGGCACACTTCTTATTCTGGTCAAAGATTATGGGGACAAAGACTAGCAGTAATATAAAGATAAGCCCAATGAGGGAAGTGAC
This sequence comes from Potorous gilbertii, assembly GCA_028658325.1. Taxonomy (NCBI): domain Eukaryota; kingdom Metazoa; phylum Chordata; class Mammalia; order Diprotodontia; family Potoroidae; genus Potorous; species Potorous gilbertii. The sequence continues at coordinate 358,325,430 of CM053771.1, forward strand.
CACCAAGAACCATCACTCCTCATGGAATGAATTAGGATTCTAGACTGGGACTGACTGGGATGGGCTGCTGGGTGTGCAGGGTAGTCATTGACAGCAATAACTGCCACCATGCTTTAGCATATCCATACTGAATATGTAATAGATCATCTCAGGAATGTCTTTGATAAAGATGTCCTATAGCTTTCCATATGAAGGTCATGACTCTTTGATATACTGGGTGATAAGTTCTTACTCATGGTCTCCATTAGACCAATGAATGGCAATGGCTGAGCTGTACCAGATGGTGATGGGAATCCCAGGGAATCTGGAAGTATTTTCTCCATTGTAATATATAGGCTTTGCTCTCTGGCTCATAGGTGAAAGTCTTAGCCCAAAATTGGAGTCTGTAGGTTTTCTACTCCAAAGGCCTTTCACCTTCAGCCATCACAATGTTGCTGACTCTGGTCATTCCAGTTTATATTCATAAACCAATCATCCTCAAGGATGCCGTTAAAGAAGACAAGAGTTTCCCAGGACGTGTTCACTGAAGTTGTAGTCAGGTCACTAAACTTGCCTAAACTTGGTTTTGTATATCTATATCCTATATTCTGAAGCGTTTTCTCTTTTGCTTCTCTCCTGCCCTTTATTGCAGAGACATGTGATTCTCCTGTTTCCACCTCAGCTAAAGAAATTATATTAATTCAGAATGTTATCATTTAAAGCAATGACAAAAATTGCTCAGATTTCATTAATCTAACAATAAGGAATATTGTGGCATCAGAGGGGCTGGGGCAGCCTCTTACTCCTGCTCCTTAGAAATTTAGTCCTGGAGAATCTGACCTGTAATTGAGTATGCACTGACAGTAATTTAACTTTAAAATACTGAGACAATCTGCTGAGAAATTGAAACTTAAACCTTATCAGAACATGAATCAGTCAGTAAGGCTGACAAGTAGATCAGGCCTGCACAACCTGTGGTCTGGGGGCCATAATCCTCTATTTTTCACAAGCCACTTGAAATCCTTTTGTGTGCCCATGGGCTGTAAGTGGCCTGCAGGTCTCAGATTGTATGAGCCTGAAATAGGCACTCCGTATTTCAGCTCCACTCTGCATCGCCTCCCTTAAAGTCCATATCTCCTGGTAAGCCAGGTCAGGGTCATGGGCTTCTTCCCTTGTTCATAGTGTCTTCTCCAAAGAAAAGGTTTCCCTTCCCACCTGTAGACTACATTCAATACACTCATGACCTCTCAAACTTTAAAAGCCTAGGCATGTCCAACTTGAGTAAAATGTTCAGTAACCCCCTCAGGAAAGGAAACAAAAAGTAGTGGAAGGCAGCCTGGGGACAAGTTGAGTCCATGTTCCATATGCGCATGACTGTGAGGAGAAGGAGCACCACCCATTCCCAGTTGGCCACCCCCATGATGAGTCCAGAGAAAGAGAGTCCAACTTGACCCATGGGAGGGTCAAAGCAAGAGAGAGAGTTGTAAGGTCCTTTGAGTGAGTCATGGGCTCTTTCCAGCTCAGTAACTTTGAGGGGATTGCTTCATCATTTCAAAGTGCCCAAGTTTTTCAGGGTTATGTCAGGTCATCCCTATGCCTACAAGGGCTGAGCTAGTAATTGTGGTTGACTGGAATAAGGAAGGACAGCTCTGAATATATCCCACTTTGTGTTATGGAGGATTAAAAGATCCATAAAACATGGTCCCTCCCCTGAATGTGGCTAAAGTCTAATTAAGAAGACACAACAAACACCAACAGTGAAAAAGCAACTTGATAATATTGAGATAATAAGCTTCAAATACAAATCAGGTGATGAACTGTCTTTTGAGAGCTAGCCTAATTCACTGTCTCTTTGCCAAAAGATTGGTTACCGGGTAGTGATTAGATGTCTGTGCCACAGCAATTTATGAATGCTATTGAATAAAGAATGGAGAGGTTGTGAAATCAGCAGGAGCAACATTACCAGTGTAACCATAATTCTGGATGTATCAAACTAAGATAAATAACAAATTAATCCTATAAACCAAAAAGCGCTTTTATGACTCAAAGGAGGGATGGGTTGAACTAACATGACTTTTAAGATTCCAAAGTATTTTAGAACCACAAGAGACTTTTAGAGATCATTTAGTTCATCCAATACTCTTATGTGAGAATGAGGAAAGGGAGAGCCAAAAAGAGAATGTGACTTCTAAACGTCATCTGCTCATTGGTGGCTGGTTGTTGTTTGTCCTTCATTCTCAAAGAGAACCAATGATGTCACAAATAGGATGCCTTGATTTGCCCATGAGTTGGATCTGAATGAGGCAGAGGCTGCACAAAGTCATAAGTTTTGCTCTCTCCTCCAGTCATTCATAGTCTAGTGACAAGACAAAGGTCAAGACGACTGGTAATGGCCCTGGATGTAGTGGATAGCTTTGGTCTTTTTAAATGAAGGTCTTTCCCAGGTCTCACTTTGTCTGTGGCAGAGCCTGAACCAAGAGCTTCAGTCTTGTGAGTCCTATTCAAGTACTTTCTCCCCTGCACAATGCTACCTTTTTTAAGGATCTATGAGAGGCAGCTAGGTGGTGCCCTGGAGTCAGGAGGACCTGAGTCCAAATCTGGCCTGAGACACTTGACATTTACTAGGTGTATGACCCTGGGCAAGTCACCTAACCCAATTGCCTCACAAAAGAAAACTGTGTGAGATTCAGTCCATTGTGGCATCTTGGGAAGACTTGGAAAAGATAGTGAGATTTGAATAGATTTTGAAGGATTTGATAATTGTGATACTCAGAAGAAGAGATGGAAGGAAAATGATTGAGTCAGCTAGGTAGCACAGTGAATAGACGTGGATAGACCTTGAGTCAGGAAGACATCTTGGAGAATTCAAATCTGGCCATAGCCTCTTGCTAGTTGTGTGACTCTGGGCAAGTCCTTTAACGCTGTTTACCTCAGCTCCCTCATCTATAAAATGAGTTGGAGAAGGAAATGGCCAAGAAAACCCCAAAGAGGGTCACAAGGAGTCTGGTATGACTGAAACAGCTGAACAACCACAAAGGCAGTGGTAGGTGACGAGACACTGAAGAAGACAGATTTAAGAACACCCAAGGCATGTTTGGAGAAAAATAGTCCATCTGACTAGAATGAAGGGTTAGGTTAGTGGAGTCATAGGGGACGAAAGAATGGAAAACCTAAATTGGGTCCAGATTATAGAGAAATAAATATTTGGGACTTTATTTGGTAGATAGAAAGAGACCATTGGAAGCTTGAAGCAAGGGAACGATATAATGAAAATCCCATTTAGAATAGCTTAATCTGGCAGCAGTTTTCTTTCTGTTTAAAAAAAATGACATCACAGAGGATGAGAAAAGCTAGATGGGGATCATTCTGTGGAGGAAGTAACTGCCTCATGCAAAATTGAGCAATTTATCAGAAAGCACCCAAATGGATTCACAGAAGAGGAAAGGAAGAGATTTGAGGTGACAAGATCATCTCAGAAGTGATTGTCATCCAAGTAGGATTCGATTAGTTTTCTGTGTGGCAGTAAAGTGGAGATGGCACAGAGTGGAAGGAACAGACTGAAGATACAGGAAGACACTTGATTGTATCTCTTTATCCTATCCCCACCTCCAAAGGAAAAAGGAGTCAAGAGTGACTAACTCTAGGTTTTAAGCCTGGAGTATTTATAGGAAAAATTGTTGTGGGTCCTGATAACATCACATACTTAAAAAAAAACGAGACAGGAAGAATAGATACCTAATGAAATGATTCAGTCTTTTCTTCTCCAACAGGTATCTCCAGACTCCTCCCACGTAGGTGGAAATTCTTTTACTAGTTAGCTGGGAGGACCAAAAAGGGGTCATGCCCTTTTTGGAATATGGTGTACCCTGTAGTAAATCTTATCTTCTTCTCCTGGGAGGGCTGCTGTGAAGAGTGGTGAGCCTGTAACATGACTAAAGTGCTTCAGGCTTTTCACATATTAGAACAAAGGGCTGTTATCAAGATGGTCTCTGTCCACTTTTCCTGATGGATATCTTCCATCACCCCAGGGCATATTGAAGATAGCCTGCTGAATCACCTGGTGGCATGATTTTAATGTAGAAAGATAATGACACTTTGTAGGGCTTACATCTGGATTAATTTTACAAGATTTCAAATCTGGTATTCTGTTTTGGGTAGTTTCTAGAATGTTAACTGGGAGATATGTTAATATGTGACTGTCATGGGGAAGAGGTTGGAGAGAGCCTTTTTACTTATTATATGTTTTATATATACATATATATACACACACACACACACACACACACACATAGTTATAGTTATAGTTATATGTTAGTAGAGCAGTATTTTATAAGGTGTTTTTGTATGTTTGTTTTTATTGGACTTATTATAGCCTTGCTATGGGGAATTCCCAATGAGGAACCTGCCTCTGCCAAAACAGTTCTGTAATATAGACAAAGTCACAGAGCCAGAATGTATCAGGGGCAGCACTGGAGCCCAGATCTCCCAGATCTCTATCCATTATGTCACATTTCTTTGTTTGGAAACCTCTTTAAACTACACTGCATTATCTTGCTTACCTTTCCCAGTAGTACGTTATACAGTGCTTTAAGGCTTAAAAAACATCTTGTATAATTTCGTTTGATCCTCTCAATTATCTGTGTGATACAAAAACCATCTTCTCCATTTTACAGGTGTAGATACTGGGGCTAAGAGAAGTTACATGATCTGCCTGCGAATTAATAAGCATCAGAGGCCAGAGTGGAACCCAGTTCTCTGCACTACACCAGGTGGCTCTTCAATGACATTTGAATTTTGTAACTTGAACTTTTTAATGCCACATACGAATCTTGATTTAGTGTAATTTAGATAAATGGTATGATAGTACTTTAGTTATTTTAATTTTAGTTTTTCATTAGGTCCCTTCAAATGATTTCTGTTATAATTGCTTGTACTACATAAATAATTAGAATAATATTAAAATTTAAATTGGTCAATATCACATTGTTTCAGAACCTTTTTGAATAGTATGTTTATCGAGGTCTAAATCAGGCTTGTCTGGTGCTCCAGATTCAGAACTGAAATGAAGCAAAACCATAGTAGACCATATAACAGTTTACAAAGTAAAGGATATTCATCAAAGATACAGCATTAATTCACTTAGGCACAACTTCCATGCCTAAGTGAGTCTAGTGGTCAGAAATCTGAGGGAGGGACTTCAGATTCCTCAGGAAAGCTACCTGAATGTTTTGAGCCTTACCGCCTTGGACTCTTGAGAACAGTTTCAATTCTTTTGGGGGAGGGAGGAATAGTAGCCTTGCCCATGTGGAGTAGATCCAAGAAGAGTCTGGTATGTGTATCTTTGGTCTGCATAGGGGGATAGGCAAAACAGCATAATTTTTTTCTTATTCTTAAAGATAAACTAGTCATTCTAAGGAGGTCATAGATAGAAATAAATGTCTAATATACATCACAATAGTTACTGATGGAGTGATGGGCCTGGACCCTGAATTTTCCCATAAATTTCAGCAGCCCAGTCCCTGGATTTTTCTATACAACCCAGTCCCTGTTGTCTTACCTGAGGCATCAGCCCGTCCCTGCCACCCCATGTCATTTGAATAGTCCTTTCACTGTGGCTCTCTGACCTTTCACCATCTGTGTCTGGCTCGTCCCAGACTATTTACCACTCCTTAATCCCATCCAGACCTCCTCACTGTCTTTTTTTGTATATAAGTACTAATCTCACCCCCATTAAGTTACAGATTCACTAGGAACCCTAGCCACTCTATTGAGGCATTACAATAAACTGCTCTTTGACTGGAAGAAGGTTTGAGTACTTGAATTCTTTCAGGCAGACCCCCATGCCCTGATATTTAGGGCATCAGGAAGGAAGGAGCTACATTGCCCAACTGGAATTGGCCAGTGGGTCCCTAGTGGGTCAGTTCAGATACTCACAGGTTATTGTTTGTCCTTCATTCTCAAAGAAGACCATGACATCAGGAAGGTAATGCCATGGCTTGCAAGTGAATTAGATTTAAGTGAGGGAGGGCTGTGCAAAATCACCAGCCTCACTTTCTCCTCTGGAGTCATCTGGGACCAGTGGCCATATATAAATCAGGATGATTGGAGATGGGTCCCAAGGAAAGAAGGAGGGATATATTGAAAAATGAAGGTGATGTTAAAACAAAAGATGAAGGAATGGATGAAGGAATGAATGAAAAAGCATTTATTAAACACTTACTATCTGCTAAGCACTGTGCAAGTGTTAGAGGTACAAATAGAAAAAGCTAGCCAGCCTCTGCTCTCTAGGATCTCATTCTCACTGGGGGAGGACAACACTCAAAAGAAATTAGAGTAGATAGAAAGGCTTTTAGTTCCTGAGGTTGTAGTGGCAGTACCCAGGGGCATTTAAATCACAACAAGAGGTCAAATGACAGTGCCCAGGGTCTGGGGGGGCATAGAAGCTGGGAAGACATAAGACCTGAAGGACCTTGGACAGCAGTGGTGGAACAGATGGCAAGGAGTGGTGGTGGTTCTTCCTCTCAAAGAAATAGAGTTCCTGATGCCTATCTCATTCAAGCAGCATGAACAGTCAAGGACCTCACAATGGGGTCTGGAAGACATAGGGCCAGGAGAGGCCAAGGGAAGGGAGGGAGAGTAGGTGATCTTTATCTTCATGGAGTAATGGAAACTATCCATTGTGAAAGATGATTTTAATTTTAAAAAAATTTAAAAAGCTAAATTAATCATTGTCAGCCTCTCTGGTTTGACTTTTTCTTTCTTCTTAAGTGCATTCACACTCAGTTTTAACTAAAATACTTCTTCATCCCTTTTTAAAGTCCTTCTTTTAACTGACCTCACTTCAGGCATTTAAAGGAAAGAAAAAGAGATAATTCCATATGTATTCTGATATTAGTTTCCTCTCATTTTTATGAGTAGTAGTAGTACTCATGGCAAAGTAGAATGATTTTGGAGTTAGAAGACCCAGGTTCAAATTCTACCTTGGATGCTTTCTGTGACATTGGGGAAGTTATTTAACCTCTCTGGGCCTCAGTTTCTTCATCTATAAAATGTAGGAGTTGGATTAGATGGCCTGCCTCCAGATCTGGGCTCTAGAGTAGCAGTTGTTTTTTTTCCTTTGTTAGTTGGCATTAAAATTTTTTAAATATTTTATTTGTTTCCAATTACATGCAAAAACAATTTCAACCCCTGTTTGTTTGGGTTTTTTTACAATTTTTGAGTTACAAATTCTCTCCCACCCTCCTTCCCCTCCCCTATCATTGAAGAGACAAGCAGTTTGATAAAGGTTTATATGTGTAGTCATGCAAAACATATTTCCATATTAGTCGTGTTGTAAAAGAAAATACAGACACCCCTCCCCCAATTAAGAAAGTAAAATAATAGCATGCTGCAATATGCATTGAGATTCCATCAGCTGTTTCTCTGGAAGTAGATAATATTTTTCCTCATAGGACCTTCAGAATTGTCTTGGATCTTTGTATTGCTAGGAATAGCTAAGTCTTTCACAATTGAACATTGTACAATATTGCTTTTACTATGTACAGTGTTCTCCTTGTTCTGCTCATTTCACTCTGCATCAGTTCATCTAAGTCTTTCCAGGTTTTTCTATGAACATCCTGCTCATCATTTCTTGGAGCACAATCTTATTCCATCACAATCATATATCACAACTTGTTTGGTCATTTCCCAGTTGATGAGCATCCTCTCAATTTTTATGTAGTAGTTGTTTTTGGAAAAAAATGTTACTATTACACCTTTCCTCAACAACCATGAATTCACTATCATCTTACCTATCTCCCTATGGTGGAAAAATGTGCTTTGGTTGATTGATGAAGTTGAAATAAAAGGCTTTTTTTTTTCTGGGTGGGTGGGACTACTAATATAGATATACACAGAGTGTTTTTAAATTTTTTTAAAAAATTGGCAGTGTTGTAGCCTTTCCTGATCTCCCTTAATGTTAATGCCTTAAATCTGAGATTGTCTCAGATTTATCCAGCTATATCTTTTGCATGGCTGGTTGGTTGCACATTCTCTCCACCATTGATTATAAGCTTTTCAGGGATTGTTTGTTGCCTTTCTTTGCATAGTTGGTGCTTAATATATTGTCTGGCACATGGTAAGTGCTTAACATGTTTGGTGACTTGATGTTTTCTTTTTCCTCAAAAGTTGATTATATTTTCTAATTATAGTTTATAGTCACAAGAAGGTTCTTTCTAGAGCATTAATTATTCATTCACTTTTAAAAAGTTTCCATCTAATACTGAACTGGGAAACTGGCAGGAATGCCATTATAGAATATAACCATGTAGCTAGACACACAGAACCTAGTAGGCTCTTCATAAATGCTGATTTCGATTTTATGTATATATACTGCCAAATTTGGATAAATACTTGCAAGAAAACAATATGTTGGCCAATGAGCAAAAAAGTATGGGTGGTATAAAGTACAACTTATTATCTATTCCTGAAATTGAACAAGTTACCCAAAACACTATGTAACATTTATATTACCCTTATTGATTATTGCAACACTTTTGACTCCATTTCACACTCATAATTTATTCATATATGGCAAATATTTAAAACAGGTCCACTTATAGTGAGAATATTAGAATATTTGATATCCACATGGAGAACTCTTCTCTATTTAAAACAGTTCTCTTACTAATGTGATTTGGAGCAGTTTTCATATTTCATATTATTACTCATGTTTCATATTATATTGATAGCTTGATTTTTTCTTTTTCTTTTGAAAATTTGCCTATGTAAGGTTAGAAAGAGGCCTGAGTAGAGAGGAAGCTCTGCCTGGAGCATGAGGGCCAGCATTGTGCAGCTTAAAGGGAAGCAGAAGAGATATCTTTAGCTTCTTTTCTCCCCACCCTTCTCTAAGGGAGACTTTAATTCTTTCCAAGAGAGGAAGCTGGAAGTTGGGTCTGGAGACCACTCTGCTCTCTTAAATATTATTAGTCTAGGGGATATGACTGAGTTCTGTTCAATGTCTGAGCACTTCATCATTATAATTGGGGGAAGACACCAAGCTCTACACCCAAGGTTTGCCCTCTTTCTCACCAAATACAATGAGCATACTTAGTGATGAGCAAAGAAACACATTTATGTAAATTATAGAAAAACAGAAACCAGAGAAGGTACACGTCAGATGGGAGGATATAGGAGAATATATACCAGACAATACAGAGTAGAGGAGCTCTCCCACTGGCAGTGAGTTAACTCGGCTCAACCAAGAGAGAATGTCCTAGTTCTCATCCAAAGGGAAATTTCCCATAATCTCTAGAGGAACAATCTGGGAATAGGGACAGGATGGAAACTGTTAGCTCCTTCCATGCCTTCCCAGAATCTGTTCCTTCAGCAAACTAAAGTGGGTTGGACTTTTCCATTTTCCTCCTTGAAGCCAGAAGTGCCCAAAGTAACTCAAAGCTCAAAGAAGAGAATCTCAAAGAGGACCAAAGAGGGCTGGGGCTCTCCTGTTCTCACCATCTCTATCTCCACTCCTCAAGCAGTACAGAACATTCATTTCTACCAATGGAGGAGAAAGTCCCATACCCCAATGGGCTTTGGGAGAAAGGTTACATCTGTTTTTATCCTTTGATCACTTATTAATTGGAGAATGGCTCTCTTTTTTATATTTATATCAATTCCCTATATAACTTGGATAGGGAAATGATATGGATGGGATTTATGGCTTCATTTCTTTAGGGAATTCTCAGACTCTGTCTACCAATAAAATTTGGTACCTTTTCTGCATAGCAGGAGATTGGTCAATGACAGCCCAATAATCAGCTAAATGGGAAAAAGGGTCAGAGTATGGTGAACACAGCCTCCTGATGCCAGTTGTTTATCTCCCCATCCAAACTGATAATACTGTGGATACACTGTCCTCTGTTCTCTGCTTCTTTGCTTTTCTTTCTTTCCTTTTTTCCCTGCTGTTCTCAAGTGAATGACTGTTGGAGATGAAATAGTTTAAGCTGTGACCTTCTGAATTTTGAAAGGTTAGGAGAGCTATCAGACACACAGAAATTGGAGTCCACACCAGTTTATAGGCATCCAAGTCTAACTAGCAGAATTAATTCCTGCGGTGAATCAGAAATAGGAGTTCAGTTTCTGTAGTGGAGGGAACAACTTTATTCATCAGCTGTCTTGCATTCCAAGGTGAACCTTAGAGAATAAAGTATCAGCCTCCTTAAGTTTGAGCTCACTATCTCCAGAGACTGAGGGAATAAGTAAATATGCTCCTATAAAAGCTAATTGACATTATTTTAATTAATTTGTTTTCAATGAACACAAATTTATTTTTCCTTCCTCCCTGTCTCCCTTTGCTTCACTAAAAAAACAACAAAATCCTTTTAAGAAAGATGAGTAAAATTAAGCAAAACAAACTTCCACATTAGCCGTGTGGGAAAAGCATGTATCTCAATCTGTACATTACTCTCTGTTAAGAGGTAAGTAAAATTTTTAAAGCTAATTAAAGTTAATTGGTTAAATGATACTGAGGCACTAATTACGTGGTTTTAGCAATGACATAAGGGAGTACTAACTATAACTAGCAACTGATATTGGGGAAAATATACCATAATGGAAGCTCAAGTCAATAGTATTAAAAAGATATCCCAATCCCCCATGGGTAGCCTTATGAAAAGGTATGGTTAGCCTTGCTTTGTGAGTACCCAGAAGTAACCCTTTCTGGGTTAAGGATCCCCAGAATCTACATGTGTTACAGATGTACTTACAGTTTTGAAGAGTTATTTAGAATACTAAGACTTTTCCAAGATCATAGAGCCAGTATGTGACAAAGGTGGAACCTGAACCCACATCTTCCTGGCTTTGAAAGCCAGTTTTGTATGTACTACATCATGACTATCTCCTATATATTGAATATCAGACTTTATTAGAGAAATTTAATGCAAATTTCTGGGTTTTTTTTTTTTACTCCTAATTAACTATTTCCTTTCTAATCCTAATTAAACTTACTTTGTGCAAAAGTTAACCAATTTTATGGGTTCAAAATTGTCCATTTTGTCATATAATCATCTCTGTTACTTGTTTGGTAAGAACTTTCCTCTTATTGGTAGTTGTGAAAAGTTATCTCATTCCCTTGGCTTCTAATTGGTTTGCTTCTGGGTCTTGTTTACCTAAGTGGTTCCACTGATGAACATTTAAATTTTTTAATAAGATTTCAACGTTTTGTTCCACTAGATAAATTTTGTTCATTTTTTTTAGCTCCACAAAGTCATCTTTTGGTAGATTGATTGGTATGATACTAAATCTATAAATTAATTTAGACTACTGTCATTTTGTTATATTGGCATGTGCAAATATAGACAATATCTCTCAAATTTTTGAGTCTGTCTTTACATTTTTAAATGCTATTTTGTAGTTGTATTCATATAATTCATATGTATGTCATGGTAGGTAGAACTGTAAATATTTTATGTATTCTGGTATTTTGAATATAATTTCTTTCTCTACCTTTTCCTGATACATCGAAAGAAAACTGACTTCTGTCATTTCATTTTATATTCAGCAGGCTTACTGAAGTTATCAGATATTTAAATTAATTTTAATTTACTCTCTAGAGCCCTCTAACAAATCATATCATCTGTAAAAATGATAATTTTGTTTCTTTGCTGATGCTTATTAACTCAATTTATGCTCTTATTGTAATAGCTAGTATTTCAGTAGTTATAAAAATAGATATCTTTTTTCTTTACCCTTGAGCTTGTTGGAAGAGCCTTGAGTGTTTTCCCATTACAGACATTAACTTTTGTTTTTTCTGCATTTTTTGATGTAATAGTGTTATTTATTTTTTGCTTTTCCTGTTAACATGGCCTATTACATTTACAATTTTCCTGATATTGATGTAATCCTGAATTCCTGGTGTAAATCCAACCTTATTATAGTACACATTTTTCATTAATTTAATTTGCCTCTTTGCCAACATTTTATCTAATATTTTTGCATTAATATTTTTTACCGATACTAATATATACATACATATATATGTTAGAAAAAATATATACATATTTTTCTTTCCCTGATCTCACTCTTCCTAGTTTAGGTATCAGAATCATATTTGTGCCATAGGAAGAGTTAGGTAGGATCCCTTATTTTTCTATTTTTGTAAACAATCTATGTAATAATGGTACTTACTTTTCTTTGAACCAAATTTTTTGATAGAAAATTCACTTGTAAATTCATCTAGACTTTGCCAGTTGCAGTTAGTATCTCCTCAATATCATCAATACCAGTGATTATTCTCACTATCAATTTAACCAATTATCTCTTCAATATCATATAATTAGCTGATTATTAAATATGATATTGTGGGGTCCTGATCAGAGAAAAGCCATAACATACAGTAAATAAGTGAAAAGTCATAAAAACTTAAACTCTGTGAAAAATAGAAGCCCAGACATGGTGATGACTTAGACATCAAATCATAACTTAGACATTGGGTCATAACTTAAGATACTATGACCTATGAAAACCATAACAAGAATATTGTGATCCATATGTGACCACTACATGATCAATACACAGACTTATGTTTGGGCATAACATTGACTTGACTCCCAAGCTCGTTATTAAGTAGAAAACCAAAAATATCCATTATTAATGATGCACTCTCTAGTTTCTCTTCCCTCTGTCTGTTTTCTATCATTATCACAGGTATTTTGGAGTTCTTTTGCAGAGATCCACTGAACTGTCTGGTAGCTACCCTAGATTGCCCATTTTGTAAGTTTTCATAACGATTGATTAAAATACTACCTATAATCAATCTGGAGCTCCTTGGCCTCTTCCTTTAGTATCAAAATTCACCTCACAGTTACGGGAGGAGGTACAGGATTCCCCAGCACGAGATTTTACAGATATCATCAATAAACAATTAACATAAAGTAGCTTTTATGAAGGGATATTGCAGCACCAATGCAATACTCACAGCGCCTATGGTGGTTATGAATATGCTGACCCTGTTGTAAATAGCAAAATATAACAGACCCTCCCACATGGAAGACAGAACCAAAACATTCATTCAGACACCAGAAAGCCAAATCTACCATAGCAACAAAGAAATTCATCATAGTAACCCATAGGTTTATACACATTCAAGTCTTCCCACAAACAGGCTCCTCTAAGCAAAATACCCTTCTCTCACTCACAGCCAGCTGTCTGCTTCCTCTCTCCCTCCCAGCTCTGCCTAGTCTAACCAACTTCCTCTCAGCTCTGCTCCAGCTCCATCTCTTCCTGTTCTATCCATTTAGCAAGTTCCTCCCACCATAGACTCATGTGACTCAAGCAGATCACATGGGCCTATTAATGGATGGGAAAGATCTTCCCATTCCACTAAAAATACATTAATTCTCTTAAAAATACATTAACAATGCAGATATTTACTGAGAACATACAGAAAGAATGGAAATGCAAAAGCCCTCCCTCCACCCAAACCAAAGCACCTTCTACACTATATTCCTTGCCCCTGGGGAGGGTGGACTCAAACTTAGAGTGGTAACGCTAAACATTATTCTCACTACTGAGTTCACTTTTGAATGCAGTATAACTGCTATTCTCTTAAAAAATTGGGTCAGTTCACCGCAGGTCTGGTTAAGCTGACTCCATCCTAGATTAAGCTGCTGAACTTCCAGTGGTTCTTACAACGTTTTAATTTCTCTTGAGGCTCTATACGAAGGAAAAGAAGACACAAATGGAAGGTAGCTCCATCCCAAATGTAGCCTTATCTAGAAGGTCATGTGCTCATGGACTGTCATCTCACTCTTTTGCCCCTCATCCTCACTGAAACTTTGGAGCCTGTTGAGTTATCCTTATACCTGCCAGAAAGAAGAAAAAAGAAAGAAGAAAAAGAAGAAAGGAAGGAGAGAGAGGGAAAGAAAGAAAGATGGAATAACTGAAAGAAAGAATTGATGTAGTTGAGTTTGTATCCATACTCAACTCTATCTCAGTAACTTATCACCACTCAGTATGTCTAAGGGAAACAGTGAGAACAGAGCATGCTCTGAATTGGAAAACAGGGCCTTCAATTATGCATATCCAACAAACTCACCAAACCTGTGATGTGGGGTTGAAAGCAAGAAGAGCCTATTACAACATGTTCCTAGCACAGAGACCTCATTGACTAGTCTCCTTTGCACATGCATTTCACTTACATTTTTAGTTTTATTGGAATATAACTGGACAAAATGACTTCAAATAATTTCCTTTATTTCATATTTTTCTGTTTAGAATTGTCATTTTCCATATTCTACTATGATAATTTGATTTCCTTCTCTTTTTTCCTGTCATATTAACTAATGCATTGTGTATTATATCTCTCCTCTCTACTCCCAAAAAAACCTTTTCCTAGTTTAATTTATCAATGCAAGGTTTTTTCTTTCAATTTAAAAAAAAGTCTTATTAAATTTTAAAATTTTTAAATGTTTATTTGGGGGTTTTTAGTTGGTATTTTTCTGGGGTTTTTTCACTCTTCAAGGTGAATTCATTCATCTGTTCTGTCTTTTGTTCCTAAAAGATTTTTAAAATAAATTTTTTTTTCCAATTGATTCTTTGTCGCATCCTACCAATGTTGGTATATTGTCTTGTTGTTGCCTTTCTCTTTCATGAAGTTTTCTATTATTTCTATTTTTGTTATCTGACACATAGTCTTTTGGATTATAATTTTCGTCTCCCTTTAAATTTGAATTTTTTCTTCAAATGGTCTTCATTCATTGTAGTTTTTATTATATTGTGGTTATTAAAGGATATGTTTAATATTTCTCTTTTTTGACATTGTTTATGAATTTTTATGCTCTAGCATCTAATCAGTTTTTGTAAAGCTACTATGGAAAATTGAGAAATGTTCTTCCTTTTCTATTCCTCATCAATAGTTGCCAGAGATCTATCATATCTAGCTGTTCTAAAATTTCAGCTATTAACTTTTTCCTTATCTTTTTGTTAGATTTATCTGAATCATAAAGGACATATTGAGGTCCCCAACTATTATTGTTTTATTATTTATTTCTCCCTGAAATTCAATCAGCCTTTCATTTAAATCCTTAGATACCACGATATCCAATGCTCATATATTAAATATTGATATTATTTTGTTATATATAGTATTTTTAAGCATAATGTAATTTCCTTGTTTGTGTCTTTACTGTTGTCTTGTTTGAGTCCATGAATACTACCAATTCCTTTTAAATCATTCTTTTCTTCATTGGCTTTTTGGACCTCTTTTGCCATTTGGGTTAGTCTATGTTTTAAGGTGTCATTTTCTTAGTCTATTTTTTAAGGTGTCATTTTCTTCAGTATTTTTTTGAGTCTCCTTTAGCCAGCTTTTAACTCATTTTTCATTATTTTCTTGCATCACTCTCATTTCTCTTCCCAATTTTTCCTTTATTTCTCTTATTTGATTTTCAAATTTTTTTCTTATCTCTTCCATGTTCTGAAAACACTTCATATTTTTCTTGGAGGCTTTGGATACAGGAACTCTGACTTTGTTATCTTTTTCTGATTGTATGTTTTGATCTTCCTTGTCACCAAAGTAAGATTTTTATAGTCTGATTTTTTTTTGTGCTGTTTGCTCATTTTCCTAGCTAATTGCTTGACTTTGGAGCTCTTTGTCAAGGTAGGTGTCTGCTTCCATTTGTGGGGGGAGGTGTACTGTCTCAGGCTTCAAGGGTTTTGTGCACTTGTTTTCAGAGATACTTTTAGGGACCTGCAAATTTTCACCTCTTTCAAGACTGTATGATCAAAGAAGAGGTTTACTCCTCTCTGGTCAGTGCTCTTGTCTGTGAGTGACCACAAGTTCTCTTTTCTGCCTTGAAACTGTGAAGAGGATTCCTTCTCCACTGCAGTCACAAGCTCTGTCACAACAGCATTTCTTCTTACCCCAGGACTGCCATCTGGGACTTTGAACCAGATGGTAGCATAGGCAAAGCAAGAGAATCCTGCCTCAGATCCAGCAAGGAGATTCCTGCAATCAATCCCCGCTCTGATCAATCTCTTAATCCCCCTCCAATCTGTGGGCCTAGAGCTCCAGAAACAGCTACTGCTGCTGCTGTGGTTGTGGAGGTTCTACCACCTCCTCCTTAGCCCCAGGACAGCTTACACTCCTCTCTCACACAGGTCTGACAGGCTTTCCCTACTGACCTTACAAGTTATCCTTAGGGTTTTGGGGTTGAGAAGTCTGAAAACTGCCCCAATTTCCAATGATTCAGTGTCCTGAGGCCTGTTCTAGCCTGTCTGTGCTGGCACAGATGGTCTTCCCCCAGCCCCATGCAACAGACCCTTCCTGTCAACCTTCCAAGTTGTCTTGGGTTGGAGATCTGTTTCACACTGTCTTTTTGTGAGTTCTGCTGCTCTTGAATTTGTTTAGAATCATTTTACAGGCATATGAAAGGGTTTGAGAGAGAGCTCAAGCAAGTCCCTGCTTTTACTCCACCATCTTAGCTCCCAAACACCCATTCCTCTTAAAGTTTACCTGAGGCGTTGTAAATTCTTCTCCATTCCCTCATTTTAACTCTATGCAAATTTTTGTGTTTCAAGTGTATTTCTTGTAAAACAAACAAACAAACAAACAAAACGTTGCTGGATTTTGTTCTCTAGTCCCTTCTGTGACCTTCCTAAGATTTATGGGTGAGTTCATCTTATTCATATTTATAATTATGATCATATGTATTTTTTCCTCCCATTATACGATTAAATTTCTTTTTTCCTCTCTTTGCTTCTCCAACTCTTTACAAATAAGAAGATTGTAATGAAAGAAAAATAACCCAGTACTCTGTAACCAAAGTGACTTTTTCTCCCTCCTCTACTCCTCTTCTTGATCTAAGATCTTGATCACTAGTTCTAATACATATTCTTACCTATGCATATTGTCTTTATATTCCCCATCTGAAGTTGAAGTTTGCTTTGCTTGTTTTGCTTCCCCCAACTCTATTTTCCCTCTTGAACCATGGTTGGACTTAATCCATTTCTGTACCAAACTCTTCGTGTGTGTGTGTTCACTTGCCTTTTTTTAGGTGTTGAAATAAGAGAAAATTCTGGAGAAGTTCATTCCTCATACATCTGTGTATACTTTTCTTTTTGACCTGTCTTTATTACGAGAAATACAAAGCTCTCTTTTTCTCTCTCTATTTCCTTATTTATTCCCTGGTGTATTCCTTTCCTCCTTCCTTTTTCTTTTCTTTCTTCAAGCCAGCAAAAGAGAATAAAACTATTCTTAAACCCACTATTTGTCTCATTTAATTCTCTCTCTAGCCCTTGAAGACAATATATTATAAAAAGAAACTTGTCTTTTCTCGCTCTGACAGAATGTAAACATTTGATCATAATTTACCTCCTTCCATCATTGGCTCAAGTGTATTTATTTACCATTCTAAATTTCTCTTGATTCCTGTTTCAAAAGTTCTTCCCAGCTCTCATATTTTCATCAGAAATGCTTAAAAGTTCTCTATTCTGTTAACTAACTATTTATCCCCTGTAAGATTAGATTTTTCAGGATATTATTCTTGGTTGTGGTAAGACTGTTTCCCCCTTTTTGAAGACTGTAGTACAAGATTTCCTCTTCTTTTAGGTACTTACAGTATAGTCTTGTGTGATCCTGATGGTGTTTCATTGTGACTTGAATTCCCTTTTCAGGCTGAGTGCAATATTTCTTCTTTGACGAGGAAGCTCTAAATTTTGTCTAGAATATTCATGGGTATTTTCAGTGTTGTCCAGACCAGTTTCCTGTACAATGAATTACTGGGACTCTCTCCTTCATGTGGCTTGGACAGACCAAGACTGAGATCCTGCTGGTTTCAGACCCCATTTATTAGATATTAGACTGACTTTCAACTCCTCCTGGGATTTTCCTACTTGGAATATCAGAAGAGTTCTGCCCATCTTCTTATGCAGTCCTAGAGTGGGTGGAGGAGTTTACTAATCTTTCACATTGATCTCATTTATTATTGTTTTAACTAATGCCCTTTTAAATTTTTGTGGGAGTTTCTGTCAGGGAGCTGGGTTTGGAACTTACAACTGCCATCTTCATTAGAAGCCCCTCTGTCTTCTTTTCCACCTCCTCTTCCCTTGTGACTTTTTATCATTTTTTCCCATTGATCCCATCTCATTTTTTTCAAGTCATTTAGTCTTTCTTTCCATTCTTCATATTCCTCCCTGGTTATTTTGTGATATTAAATATAGCCCAGACACTGGAAAGAAATGTTTTCTGGTTATTTCTTGAAAGATTTTTTTTTTATTATTGTGTTCCCCTGTGAAGTAGACATGTGGGGCAGCTAGTCAGTGCAGTGGATAGAGCACCAGTGCAGGAGTCAGGAGGACCTGAGTTCAAATCTCACCTCAGATACTTGACACTCACTAGCTGTGTGACCTTGGGCAAGTCACTTAACTCCAATTGCCTCATTCTGGGTTATTTCCAGTCATCCTGATGAATATCTGGTCACTGGATTCAGATGTCTCTGGAGGGGAAGTGAGGCTGGTGACCTTCACAGCCCTCCCTCACTCAAAACAAAGTCAAGTGCAAGTCATGTCATTATCTCTCTGATGGCATGGTCTTCCTCAGCAACAAAAGATGAGCACACACTGAAGTAGGCACCCAGAAGCACTGAAAAGACACCTGCGTGACTGGTGAAAAGACATTCTAGGATAAAGGAGGCAGAAACAGAACTGAAAATTAGTATTCATTTCTACTTCCTGCAGTGAAGCAGAGAGAGCTCTTTGTTGCTCTGTCATGTTCAGTCATGAAACCATTTGGAGTTTTCTTGGTAATGATACTAGAGTGGTTTGCCATTTTTTTCTCCTGCTTATTTTACGGATGAAGAAACTGAGGCAAACGGTTAATTGACTTGCCCAGGGTCACACAGCTAGTAAGTGTCTGAAGCCAGATTTGAACTCCTTGGGAAGATGAACCTTCCTGACTCCAGGCCCAGTACTCTATTCATTGTACCACCTAACTGCCCTACTCATTCACTAAAAAAAAAGCAAGCAAACAAGCAAACAGAACTGGGTACTATCCAGTATCACCGATCACAAACAGGGAATTCTGTTTTTACTCTAGATTTTTTCTTCCTGTGTACAGAGACAAATGGTCCTAAATAATAATCAGGCCTTTGGCTTTCAAAGTAACCTACTGCTTGTATGTTGTTCAATGATGAAATATTTAACTAGTAACTTGACTTCATAGGACTTTTCCTTTCTCTGGAGTGCTCTTACTCTACACTTGGAAGCACTGTGCCATTTCTTGACAAATCTTTGTAAGGCTCCTTTTCCTTCTTTGATGGTATTATGCTTCACTGACAGCCCTACTGAACTTTTTACTTCAATACCTTAATGAATGTATAATCTCATTCATGTTTGTAAGCCCTTGCCAGTGCAGATCACATTCTATTGACACCTCCTTCAGTGCCGTTTTTGCTTAAATCCTCCCATGAATCCTTCATTGAGCATATACTCAATGCACTGGACACTTTCATCTACTTGGACACCACTGTAGCCCTGGGGCTATGAATCAGTTGTGTCTCGTTCTCACTGTTACCTGTTCACCTGATTTTTCAGTCTTCTTTGATCATTTATCAATCAATAAACAGTTATTAAATACCTAGTGGGTTCCAGCAACTGTGCTATGCTCTCAGTTTTCAAAGACAGAAAAGTAAAACAGTGCTTAACATCAGATTCCATACACTCTATCATAGAGACAACTCAGCAGGAGTTCCAAGAGTCCTTCTCTCAGTTTTTCCTGGTGCTGTCAAGTTGGCTCCACTCCAAGTTGATTTCTCTGAGAGGTTGGGGCAATTTTTCTAAAGCTCTCCACTTGAGTCTCCATTCCAGGGCATTCCTCTCAATATCCATCACCAAAGTCAGTTACTATCCCCTCAATGTCATTGATGAGCATCTCACTATCAATTTAATCATTTAACTATAATTAACTTTTACAGAGATATTTGCTGCGATGATCTAACAACAAATGCAAGAATATTTCCCTTCCAAACGCACATCTCACTCACTGAGGAGAGTGGGGTCACACTTAAAACAGTTGCTTCTAAGCATACTCCTCCTTAAGTTCACTTCTGCATGTGGCCTCACCACTAGATGAACTAGTCTCTTGCTGTAGGACATGGTGTCTCTCAGCTACTGGGTTGATGTCCTACTGGCTATGATCAAGTAGATCATTCTTCAGGACCACACCAGACCATACCAGGCTTAGCTACAGGCAAATTCTAGTATGGACTACCATCACTAGACCTTGTCTCTGACTTTTCAAAGCCTCACAGGACCATGAACCAAAGAAAAGAAGGCACAGATGAGAGGTGACACCATCTCAGATACAAGTTGGCCGTTTTGGGTAATGGGACAGTCCCTCTTCCTCACCACTCTGTTGGAGCTCAGAGTCATTCTCAAAGCTCATGGACAGCAAAAAGTGAAAGAGAATCTCCACTGGGGTCTTTTGAATGGATTCTGAATTCTGACTCAGCAGTCAGCCAAAAGGCCTTTTCTTCATCATAAACTAAGTAGAGTGAAAATGGTCATAGAATACCTGCAATTTATCTGATGCAGAAGGTTGTCATCACAAATCTCCAGAAAAAGGCTCACCATGTACACATGCATACGTATAGACATATGTTTATGTTTATGTTTATATTCATATATTCATATATACACACATATATACATGCCAAGTAGGCACACACACATGCACAAAACAAACAAGACAATGAGGGGAGGAAGTGCCTGATGCCTTCACTTCCTCACTACCAACTGTGTTCCTCAGCCCTGGCTATTTGGACTTTCATCTCTACCACTCTATTAAAACTGTTCTCTCATCATAAAAAAAAGGTAAAGGACTGACATGTACAAAAATATTTATAGCAGCTCTTTTTGTGGTGGTCAAGAATTAGAAATTGGGGAATGGCTGGACAAGTTGTAGTATATGGTTGTGACAGAATACTATTGTGCAATAAGAAATGATGAACAGGTGGATTTTAGAAAAACCTGAACTTACACAAACTGATGCAGAGTGAAGTTAGCAGAACTAAAACACAGTAACAGCATCATGTAATGTCAGCTATGACAGACTTAGCTCTTCTCTGCAATACAAGGATCCCAGACAATTCCAAAAGACTCATGATGGAAAATGTTATGCAGAGAAAGAATTATGGAATCTGAATGCAGATCAAAGCATGCTATGTTCTCTTTCCTGTTGTTTCTCTCTTTTGTTCTGTTTCTTCTTTCACAACATGACTAATGTAGAAATATATTTGACATGATTGCACATGTATAATCTATATGAGATTGCTTGCCTTCTTGGGGAATTGGGGAGGGGAGAGAGGGAGAAATATTGGAATTCAAAGTCTTATAAAAAATGAATGTTGAAAACGTTCTTTACATGTAATTGGAAAAAATAAAATACAATCTACAATAAAATAAAATCCACAATAATACTTTAAAGAAAGAAAAAAAAACACTATCCACCTGATGATCCAGTGAACTGATGAACTCTGAATGCTAATTTTCTCATTTTATATATGTAATATATACATATATGTATATATTGTTGTGTGACTAATATGATTATTTCACCTGTATAATTCATATAATTTTACTTGTCTTATCAGTGGGTAGGAGAGTGGTGAGATGAAAGGAGAGAAGTTGGAACTTAAAATTTAAATAGAAAAAAATTATTAAAAATAAATAATATTAAAAAAACCTTTTTCTCCAAAGTTATCAATGACCTAAACATCAAATCCTTTATAAAAATTATTTTATTTCTTGACATTTCTGTAGTTTTTTAATACTTTGACCATCCCTTTGATTTTTATTTATTTTATTCATTAATTTATTGTTTATCTCATTATTTATTTGTTATTTATTATATTTATGCATATGCATTTGTCTATATATTATACATTTATATATTGTTATTAATTCTCCCCTTTCTCTTCCTTCACTTTCAATAACATGATATTCTTCTGGTTTTCTTGCTCCCTCTCTTATTTATTCATTTATTTCCTTTCTTGGTTCTTCATACTCTTCCCAACCCCTTACAGTGAATGTTTCTATGGGTCTATCTTTGGCCCTCTTTTTTTCTTACTCTTTTTTCCCTTCTTTGGCAATTTCATTCATTCCTGTAGTTTCATCTACCTTATGTATACATATGGTTCCCAAATCTCTGTCTCCAGACATGAGCTTTCTTTTATGTTCACACTCACATCTCATCTGCCTCTAGGGTAATGTCACCTGATTATCATAACCGTTCCTCAAACTCACCATGCCCAAAACTTAGTTTATCTTAATTTGCCTTAAGCTTGCTTCTTTGTCTAACTGTTTCTATGGTGCTACCATTGGTCTTGTCTCTCCTATTTATAACCATGGAGATTTTTGACCTCTCTTCCTTTCAATATCCAGGTCTTGTCTAGCCCATTTCTTTAACATCTCTTAATCTGTGCCTTACTTTCTATTCCCATTACCAGTACCCTAGCATAGAGCCTCATTCTACTTGCTTGGACAATTGTAATAGAGCCCTTTGGAGCTGTCCACCTCTATTCTCTCCAGTCCATTCTTCATGCCATTGACAGAACAATCTTTACTATGAATTGATCTGGCTAAGTGACTTCTCTACTTTAAAAAATCATTAGTGAGTCAAAGTTGACCAAAAAGGAAAATGGCAGATGATGGAGAAACCATGAGGAAGCATGTGTATTAATGAAGTGTTGGTGGAGCTCTAGAATGCAATTTGTAATTATGCCTGAAAAGTTATTAAACCATGCTTACCCTTTAGATCAAACGATGTCACTATCCCAAAGAGATTAAAGAAAGAGGGGAAAGACCCATATGTAAAATATTAATAGCAGTTCTCCTGTGGTAGCAAGGAGCTGTAAAAGGAGAGGGTAGCCAACAATTCAGGAAAGGCTGAACAATTATAGTGAATGAATGTGATGTAATGATCTTATTTCAGAAAAACCTTATCAGAACTGATGCAGAGTGAAATAAGTAGAACCAAGAGAACAATGTAAAGACAGACTTTGAAAGGTTTAAGAACTCTGACTTAACACAGTGACCAAGCACAATTCCAGAGGACTGATGATGACACATGCTATAGACTCCCTGACAAAGAGGTGATGGACTCAAGGTATGGATTAAGACATACAGTTTTTGGACACGACCAATGGGAAAATTTGTTTTGCTTGACTATACACATTTGTTTCAAGGGTTTTGTTTTCCATTCTTTTTCAATGGTAAGAGAGGATAGAGGGAAAGAAGATAAATTCTTAAGTGATATTTTTTTTAAAATTTTCAGTGATTCCCTATTATCTGTAACTTATAGGATATAGTACATAACAACTATTTGTACTTATGTCTTTTCCCACCACTAGAATGTAAACTATTTGGAAACAGCAACCAAGTCTTATACAAATTTTGTATCTCTCCCAGTACCTAAGCACAGTCCCATGCACATCCAGTGTGCTTAATAAAAAATTTTAAATTATGATAAAAGGTTGTATTCTGCTGATATATACCTCGCTTCTTTCCACTGGCTTTGTATTAGTTGTAATTTTGATTCTGCCGATGTCATGATGTTCCATGAATTACAGTCATATAGTTTTGCTAGAACTATACTGATTTTTTTTTAAAATAGGCTTTTGCAGCAGTGAGCAGCTTGGAAAATTGCTAGGCAATTTTCTACCAAACCCAATTTGATTCCATCAAACGCAGTCTTCTCTTCCTATTCAGTCATGGGCCAGGCTCATTTTCACTCAGAATTTTTTTATCCAGGTATTATATACTGATGGACTACCTCCATAGGCTGCGCATCCTACTGAATGCTCTATTATTAGCAATATCCTTTTTTTACCCATTTTGTTTTTTTCCAGTTTAGATCATTGGACCTATCTCTTTTAAATAGCCATGAACTTCACTGAGTGGGGACCATCTCTGGTCACCCTGATCTCTATCTTACTCCTAGATCCAGAAGATTCCAGAAGAGAAAGTGAGGCTGGTGATCTTGCACAGCCCTCCCTCCCTCACTTAAATCCAATTCACTTATAAGTCATGGCATCATCTTCCTGATGTCATGGTCCTCTTTGAGAACGAAGGACAAGCGATTACAACATCACTAAGTCCTTCAGTGCTGGAGGGCATGATGTCATCAGCAAAATGTCATCTGGAAACGGAAGTATCTGATGAACTTAGTCATTGATTAGGCATTCCCTTTTATTCAGACTGTGCACAGGACATCCTTTACGTTTTATACTTTGCTTGATATCACTGAACAAAGTCGTACATTTGTCATTGAATATTCTATGATTTTTAGTACATCTTGAGAGAAGATGTCTTGTTTGAAGAGAATCTTAAAGACTATATTGTGTTCTGTTGTTCAGTCGTTTTGGTCATGTACAATTCTTCACGATCCTATTTGGGGTTTTCTTGGCAAAGATATTAGATTGTTTTGTCATTTTTTCCTCCAGTACATTTTAGGGATGAGGAAACTGAGGTGAACAAGGTTAAGTGACTTGCCCAGGGTCACTCAGCTAGTGTCTGAGGCCAGATTTGAGCTTATATAGATGAGTCTATCCACTGTGCCACCTAACTGTTCAATTGTGTTCTATAAATTCAAAATTATTTTGGCTTAAAAAAATCATGAAATGATTGACATGGAAGCATCTGTTGTTTCACTCCAGGAGCCCCACAATTCTGGTCTATATCCCCCCCACTAAACTCCATGTGATAGTGTTAACCTATCCTCCAAATGAGAGTGTCTTCCTTGAGCATGATTTGTGGGTCTTGTCCCGGGACAAACATCCTTAATTTGAGCTCATAAATGCCCAGAAGTGCCACAGACAATAGGCATTCAGAGCAGTTCATTACTGGGGGTGATGAGTAGGATATGGACAGATGGTTAGGGAGGACATTCTAGGCAGTGAGGTAATGTTTACAAAGGCTGAGAAGTATAAGAGCAAATCAGTGTGACATATGGAGGCTTCTGAGGAGTGGGGGTTGATTGAATGGGGAAATTCAGAAAGTAGACTTGAGTAAATGGTAAAGTTCTGCTTAGAGCTTATTCCTCCTACACATTTACAGCCAGGAGCTCGAATACTTTCCTGCCTTTGCCGAAGTAGACATTTTTTCCAGTTAGATGATGTAGTCGATGGTGTGCGGGGTCTGGAGTTTGAAACCAGCCACAGACAAATTACAAACAATCTATATGATGCTAGGCAGGTCACATAAACTCTGTGTACCTCAGCTTCCTCAACTATAAAACGACAATCTTAATAACACTCATTTCCCAGCGTTGTTGTAAGGCTTAGCTGAGATATCTGTGAAGCACTTAGCATGGTAGTTGGTACATAGTTGCTGTAAATGTTTGTCTCCTTCCTTCCTTCCTCTCCTTAGAGAAATATAGAAATTGCTTGTCTCAATGTTGAAAAGGTGGAACGAGTGGGGTTAAAGTTCTTTTTCTCTTGTCTGCCTCCAGCAGTAAGATCATATATTTTGACTGTGATGATGTAGTCTGCTGTAGAAAATCATTTATGGAAAGTTTTCTGTTCATTTCTCACATTTTTATACCTTTAGTGCATGCATGGTCCATTCCCACAAATAATTTTTTTTTAAAGAGGAAAAGTTGGCAGTGTTTATATAGTGAATTGTATCTTCTCAGTTCCATTGGGGGGGGGGCAGTTGATATCTTCCATTATCATTTCCATTCCTTTGAAATCTTTACCTCTTTGCAATATCTTGATAATTGATCCCTGAATGCCTTTTAAAATTATGTCTCCACCAGCCCAGACTGCCATGTGTTCTTGGTCAGTACACTGACATTCATATTTCCTCAGATTGTATTTCAGGTACTGAGGTGCCAGATTCTGAATGTGGATAGTCCAACATCTTCACTGAACATATTGAATAGAATCTTATTTATTTCTTACAAATTAAAACAACCCTGAGATATCATTTTACACCTACCAGATTGGCTAAAATTACAGAAGGAGAAAGTGACAAATGTTGGAGAGGATGTGCAAAAAATTGGGACACTAATTCATTGTTGGTGGAATTGTGTAGGATATGGAGAGCAGTCTGGAATTATGCCCTTAAACTACCTATACCCTT
The DNA here is from genome assembly GCA_028658325.1 of Potorous gilbertii. NCBI lineage: Eukaryota > Metazoa > Chordata > Mammalia > Diprotodontia > Potoroidae > Potorous > Potorous gilbertii. Next base: position 358,351,521 of record CM053771.1, read on the forward strand.
TGACCCAGAAATACCACAACTTGGTTTTTTTTCCCCCAGAGATGATTAGGGAAAAAGGAAAAGAACTTTTTTGTCCTAAAATGTTTATAGCAGGTCTGTTTATGGTGGCAAAGAACTAGAGATTGCAGGGATGCCCATCAACTTGGGAATGCCTGAATAAGTTGATCATTTTAGACAACTTCTGGACTAAGAATAGTTTTTAGCTGGAAAGAAAACCTTCTCCAGCCTCTTCATTTGACAGATGAGGAAATACTTCCATAGAAGAGAAATGACTTGCCCAAGGTGACATAGCTAGTCAGTGGCTTGTCCTTCATGCTCAGAGATGACCAAAAAGACATCATGATACTAGGGTCAATGGATAGTGGGTCTGCCTGTGACAGGTCTGCCTATCACAGGTCAGGCAGAAATAGCCTGTATGACCATTTGGGAGGGAGATATCTCCATATTTGTGCATTTCCCATTTCCTTTGAGCTTCTGTGTTTTGTTGTTGTACCTTCTTTGATGTGGGTACACCAGACTGGATGGCCCTTGTCTCTCATGACCCACAATCGATTCTAAAGTTCTTCAGAGAGACCTTGAGAGTGTATCCCTTCTTCTGACCACCATGCAAGTGCTTGACTTGTGTGAAACCTCTCTAAAATAGTGTTTTAGGCAAACGTACATTTGGCACTTGAACAACATGGATAACTCATCAGAGTTGTGTTCCCTGAACAAAGGTTTAAATGCTTGGCAGTTCAGTTTGAGAAAAGACTTCAGTGTCCGGTTCTTTATTTTGCCAGGTGATCTTAAGAATCTTCCGAAGGCAATTTAAATGAAAGTGGTTTAATTTTCTGGCATAGCATTGGTATACCGTCCAGGTTTTGCAGGCAGACAACAACAAGGTTAACTCAACAGCTCTGTAGATCTTCAGTTTGGTAGGCAGCCTAATATCTCTTCTCTGTCACACATTCTTTCAGCTTCCCAAACACTGAGTTAGCTCTGGCAATGTGTGCATCAACCTCATCATCTATGTGTACATCTGGAAATTATAATGCCAAGGTAATTGAACTTATTCACAGCATTTACAATTTCTTCATTTGCTGTAACCAATGGTTCCACATATGGATGGTGTGGTACTGACTGATGGAGAACTTCTGTTTTCTTGATATTAATTGTCAGGACAAAATTAGCACAAGTGTCAGAGAATCAATCGGACCATATTCTGTTGCATCTCAGCCTGAGAGGCTGCACTGAGTGCATAACCATCTGCCAACAAGGAGCTGCACACAAATTCTCCCTCCACTTTAGTCTTGGCTTGTAGCCTTTTCAAGTTAAATAATTTACTCTCCATGTGGTAGTTGATCTTAATGTCATTATTTTTCCTCATTGAAAATGACAACATCACTGAAAGCATCATTCTAAAAACATGGGAGCAAACACACAGTCCTGGGAAAGAGCGAAAGCCTCCTCTGTTATCCTGAACCTGTACTAGCATGCCATTGTGGAACTAGTGTACAATACCGATGAACTTCTCTGGGTAACCAAATTTTGCCATGATCTTCCACAAGCCCTCATGACTGGCAGTATCAAAAACCTTAGTCAAATCCATGAATGCTTTGTGCAGACTTCTGTTATGTTTCTGGAATTTTTCTGAAGTTATCTGGCAGCAAACACCATGTCAGTCATCCCTTAGCCCTTTCTGAAGCCGCTCTGGCCCTCAAGTAGATATTAAAGAGAACTATGAACTGAGAAAGATACCGCCTTGTACTTGTCACAGGACAACCTATTTCCTTTTCCTTTATATAGATGAACAATCCAGGCATCCTTGATCTCCTGGGGGATAACCTCCCCTTGCCTTGGAATCCAGATTTCAGTCAGCTTTTGTATGAGCGGTGGAGCCCCTGCCTTGTAGATCTCTGCTGTAATGGAATCAGAGCAGGTGCTTTGCTACACAAGAGGGCTAAGAGCATTCCAAATCTCTTCTTTAGATGGATTTGGCTAGAGAATGATTGACTTCAACCTGAGGTAAATGATCAGTGGCCTCGGCATTGCTTGATGATACTACAGAAGCCCATTTCTCCAAGATCATGTCCTTATCATGGATCTGTGTGGCTCCCTTAGTGCTCAGTAGGTGAGAGGTACCAAAGGTCTTTGGCCTATAAATAACGTCCAGGCATTGCATAAATAAAACTGAATTTCATCTGCCTTCTTACGCTCCATGAATTCTGAGTCTCTCTAAGTTTTACTTGCACTTTCCTTTTGATGGAGTTAAATGCAGCCTTTTTAGAGACAGATGAACTCTTCTTTCTGTTGGTAGACCCTGTAGAGTTCTCATTTTCATTTAGCAACTTCTGAATTTCCCTGTCACTTTCATCAAAGCAGTCCTGATATCTGCTGGTGATCTGGTCCGCATGAATAAATGTGGGACTGTTCACCAGGTCTCTGAAAACTGCCCACTCCTTTTCTGCTTCACAGTTACCAACACTGAGTGTGTTGGCTCAACTTCCCTCCAACTCAGTAACAAACTGTTCACACACAGAGAAGTGCTTTAATCTGTTGTTATTGAGTCTTCTGATAGCTGCCGTGCTTTGGGGCCACCACTTTTATCGAATGTGAATGTTTAGCTTGGAGAGGAAATGTTTATGATTGGTCTAATTCTCTGTACCACAAGTTTCCTTCTTCACTCAACTCTGTCTCATCTCCTTACAGTGACATAGTCTCTTAAATGCCCGTGTTTGCTGCAAGGGTGCATCCAAGAGGTTTTATTGCATTTGGATCAATGGAAGACAATCTTGGTGATGAGAAAGTCAGGAGATGCACGTGTCTTTAATAATAAGCGACCTTTGCTGTTGCTGTTTCTGACTCCAGTCATCCTCGGGACTCTCTGTCATGTCTGTTAGAACGTGCCTGCTCTTGCATTAAAATCACCCAGAATGACAAGCTTATTCTCTTTTGGCACATTGATGATGAGGATCTCCAGGCTTTCATAAACTTTTCTTTGACCTCATGAAGGTTCATCATGGTAGGAGCATACACAATGATGATGGTGGCATGGTGCTTTCTTGCAAGTGGCAACCACATTGTCACGAGCCTGTCATTCACTCATTTTAGGAGACATATAATCTTGTTGACTAGATTAGTTTTGATTATAAAACCTGTGCCAGCTTCGTGGTTCATTTACCTTGACCACTCTGGAAAATGTGTATCCAACTCTGACTTTGGTAAGCTGGCCCTCATTTACCAGCCTTGTTCCACTCAGGGCTATTATTTGGATGTGATACCTGCTAAGTTCTCACCCCACAAGAGCTGTTTGTCTTATAGGCTTCTTAGATTTTGTGTGTACATGTTCCATGTGCCAATGGTGAGTGAAATTATGGTTTTATGTTTTGACTTCAGGGTGAGATCCCCACCTACTGTGGTAAGCAGACCAGTGTTAAGTAAAACAGATAATTTCTCAGGCCCCTCCTCATGCCAGGAGAGGAGCAGCTTGGTCCTTAAAAAAGGGTGATGAAATGATGAGCAGGAATGCTCTTAGAAAAACCTGGAAAGGTGTACATGAGCAGATGCAAAGTGAAATGTACTGTGTACAAAATAACGTCAATGTTGTGAGATGATCAGCTGTGGACTCAGTTGTTCTCAGCACTGCAATGCTCCAAGACAACTCTGAAGGACTCATGACGAAAAATGCCATCCAACCCCAGGGAAAGAAATCATGATGTCTGAACACAGATTGAAGCATGCTTTTTTTTACTTTCTTTATTTTTCTTGAGGGTTTGGGTTTTGGGGGTCTATATTTTCTTTTACATCATGACTATTATGGAAATATTTTGCATAATTACACATGTATAACCCACATCGAACTACTTACCTTCTCAATGGGTGGTAGAGTAGGGAGGGAGGAAGGGAGAGAATTTGAAACTCAAAAGTTTTAAAAATGAATGTTAAAAATTGTTTTTACATTTAACTGGGGAAAAATAGAATACAAAATACATTTTTTTAAAAAAGGCTGCTCAGACACCCAGGAGACCAACAAATTCCACAGCTGCTTCAGAACACTGAGATAACCCTAAGACCTGGGGCACCTATGACCAGGGTTGTGACTACAGCTCCCAGGGTATCTATACCAGCTGCTTTGTCACTAGCCAGTTGCCAAAGAACTTCAAGGTAGATATAGTAGGAAAATAGTAAAATAATAAAAAGTAAAATAATACAATGATAAAATTGTTAAATTATTGAGTAATAAAATAGAAAGTAGTAGGGGTGATGCCTTTTGACTCATGTGTAAATTGGATTTAAGTGAGGCAGAGCTGCACAAAGCCAGCCTCATATTCTCATGAGTCATTGCTAATGCTTTTGAATACTAAATGATATAGAGCAACAAATGGATATTCCTACTACTCAAAGTCAAAAATAGCTCACATGGTTTGTCTTCTAATTTAAAAGTCAAACAAGTACTCTCAATTTATTTATATACTTGTTGGTGAGGCTAGTGAAGGGTGGTGTCTTTTTGTAATTGATATGAATGAACCTCTTCCCTTAACTAAAATCTAAGATAATTGAAAGATTTAGGAGAAGAAAGGTAAAGAGGAAGGTATTAGAATAGTGTCTTGTTTCCAGAGCAGAGTCACCCATTAAGAGGAACGTCCTGAGACTCATGGGAATCTTTCATGATCTTCCCTGTGGGAGAAAAAAAGGGAACTGAGAATTTGGCAGCGAACAGATGTGCATTGGGTAAGTACTGATTTAAATGAAGCCTTTAAACTTGGACTGCTGAGCTTGCATTGCTAAGGGCACTAAAAATAAACATGACAAATCAGAGGTGAGTAATTATTTTGACTACAGGGGTATCAGAAGGATCTCACCAACTCCCAAGGGTTACACACCCATAATCTATACCCAGTTAAGATCCAAACCCACCCCACCACAAAAATGGCAGGTTTCCTAACTTTTTTGGGGGGGGTCATGGACCCTTTTCCCTGGTGAAGCCCATGGCCTCTTTCTCAAAACAATATTGTTAAATGCACAAAGGTAAGTTGAGGCTGGCCTTTCAGGGCAGTTTGTTCACTAACCTCTGGGGTGATAGGTTGTTTTGCACTTTTATGGGGAGTGGAAGTAGGGTTGATCAGACACTAAATATCCATATCCTTCCCATCCTAACTTTGTCCCTTGGCAAGCATAAGAATAACGCACATGAGAATGGCATTTAAAGGTTCAAAGTACTTTCCTCAAAACAATCTCTTATGATCAAATGAGATAACATATGTGAAATGCTTTGTAAAGAGCTAAATAAATTCTATTTTTTATTGTTATTGAGGTAGTGGATTATTGACCTTATTTTCAAGGTTAAGGAAACAGAGACTCAGAGAGGTAAAGTAAGCCAGTAGTAAATTAGTGTCAGAGCTGAGAGCAGAACTCGGGTTTCTTGACTCCAAGTCTAAGTGGTCTTCCTACCACTCCAGGCATTTCTCCTCAAACTCCTCTTCCAGTCCTGTTGGATTATAGTTGCTTTGTCCTAGCACTTGAGAGCCAGGTGTTATCATGGTTTTTTAAGGCCAAAATGGCTGACATCCCATGATTTACTCACTTCGGTGGTTGGACATTTTTTTTTCAATTTTGAGATGACTTCTTTAATGCCTGATTAAGTGTGTTTCTTGATGAGATGTAAGCCTCTGCTAACTTGCATATGTACATTCATGTTTGGTTTATGGGATAATCTTTCATTTGAGGTATCATAAAGAGACAGCAGTAGGGGAGCACAGTAGATAGAGTGTTGGGCCTGGACTCAGGAAGACTCCTCTTCCTGAGTTCAAATCTGGCCTCAGACACTTAATAGCTGTATGACCCTAGACAAGTCACTTAACCCTGTTTGCCTCAGTTTCCTCATCTATAAAATGAGCTGGAGAAGAAAATGGCAAACCAGTCTAGTATTTTGCCAAGAAACTAAAATGACTGTATAACAGCAGTTATCATAGAAGCTCCCAGATCCAAGTAGCTTATGTGTTCTGATTATAGAAGACTATGTCTATAACAGGATTTTTAAAAAACCGTTTTTAGGACATGAATCCTTTTCACTGTTTGGTGAAACCTATGAACCCCCCTTATCAATATAAGGTTTTAAAATGCATAAAATAAAACATGCTTTTTAAAAATAAATCTTTTTTATTACAAGAGGAAAACAATTCTATTGTAATATACTTATCTATGTGTGTGTGTATTTTTTAAAGCAAGTTCACAGATCTCAGTTTAAGAACCCCTGATGTATAGGATCAGACATTCAGAGCTGAAAGAGACTTTAGAGGTCATCTAGTCTAATACCTTGATTTTAATTTAATTTAATAATTGGCTTGCCTAAGGTCACACAACCAGGAAGTTAAACTAAAATCTTCTACCTCCAAATCCAGAGTCTTCATACAGCCCTCATTCCTATGTGTCATAGTTCATGTTTGTACATCCTTTAAACAGAGGTCATTAATGTATGTATTTTATCTTCACCTTTTTCTCTTTCTAGAATCACTTCCTCTAGACCTGTCCCAGGGCAGAAGCATCTCCCACCTATCTTCCATACTTAGGTTTCGATTTGCTGTTTCAGCTTCACAGTTCCCTGCAGCCTACAGAACAAAGTCCATTTCTTTCAATTCCACTGAATCTGGAATTCATTTATCAAGGTCCTGCTACGTACAAGGCAGCATGCTAATTGTCATGGATTTCAGGACAGCAATCAGACTGCCCTAAGGAGATTTTGTTCCATCGGGGCACATGATGTACATGCAGCTAAATAAATATAAGGTAATTTTGAGGAGAAAGACAACACTGACAGCCAGGAGGCACAGACGAGGCTTTATAAACAGTCCAAACTCCTTAACCCAGGTGTTTATAACCATGAACCCATAAAGGGTCTGTGGATAGATTTCCACATGAACATGAATGGGAAAAACTTACACATTTATTTTCTTTTTTAAAAATTTATTTTCCTTTTAATTTATGGGATAAAACAAACATCTCTATAACATAATATAATAAAAAGATGATTGTACATGAAATTGCAAATCTGATGTGTAAAAGTTGCTATCATTATTGTATATAATAAAGGTATCATGTAAATTTCTTTTTTCATCTTTTTTTCTTAACTCCCCTCACCCCACCAGAGAGACAGCTATCATCAGACACAAATAGCTATATATATTTAAAAGTATTCCATTTCTTTCTCTGGATACAGATAGTGTCCTTCTTCATATGTCCTCTATTTTTAATTAATATATTTATAACAGTCAAAATTATTTAATTGCTCAAATTTGTTCCTAAAACAATATTGTGTATTTTATCTTGTACATTTAAAAACATTATACTGAGGTTTCACCAAACTGCCAAAGGGGTCCATAAAACAAAAAAGATTAAGAACTCCTGACATTTAAGGCCCTCCATGATCTAGCTCTAACCTGTCTCTAAAACACTGTGACTCACTCATCTCATACATTTTTAAAAATTTTATTTATTTGTTTGTCTTTAGTTTTCAACATTCACTTCTATAAGATTTTGCGTTCTAAATTGTCCCCCTCTCTCTCCTTTCCTCTCACCAAGACAGTGTGCAATCTGATACAGGCTATACATGTACAATCATATTAAACACATTTCCACAATGGTCATGTTGTAAAGAAGAATTAAAATCAAAGGGAAAAACCATGAGAAAGAAAAAACAAACACCAACACAAAAAGAAAATATTATGCTTTGATCTGCATTCATAGTTCTTTTTCCAGATGTGGATAGCATTTTCCATCATAAGTCCTTTGGAATTGTCCTAGAGTCTTGCATTACTGAGAGCTAAGTCTTGGCCATCACACAACATTCCTGATACTGTGTACAATGTTCTCCTGGTTCTGCTCACTTCACTCTGCATCAGTTCATGTAAGTTTTTCTAGGTTTTTCTAAAATCTGCCTGCTCATCATTTCTTGTGAAACAATAGTATTCCATTACATTCATATACCACAACTTGTTCAGTCATCCATCAATTGATGGGCATCTCCTCAGTTTTCAATGTTTGGTTACCACAAAAAGAACTGCTATATTTTTGTACATGTGAGTCTTTTCCCCAAATATATGTTCTCTTTGGGATACAGACCTAGAAGTAGTATTTCTGGGTCAAAGGGTATACACAGTTTTATAGCCCTTTGGGGCTATAAAAACCAGAATGGTTGGATCACTTCACAACTCAACCAACAATGCTTTAATGTTTCCATTTTCCCACATCTTCTCCAACATTCATCATTTTCCTGCTTTGTCATGTTAGCCAATCTGAGAAGTGTGAAAACAACCTCAGATAGGTGTAAAACAACCTCAGTTATTTTAATTTGCATTTTTCTAATCTATAGTGATTTAGAGCATTTTTTAATATGACTATAGATAGCTTTAATTTCTTCCTCTGAAAACTTCCTATTCATATCCTTTGACCATTTATCAATTGGGGAAAGACTTGTATTCTTGTATATTTGACTCAGTTCTCTATATATTTTAGTAATTAGATCCTTTGTCAAAGACACTGGCATAAATTTTTCTTACACATTCGATGGCTAACCATTGCCCTAACACATTATATGCTTTCTTTCTTGCCTCTGTATGTCTGTTTTACACATTTTCCAGATCTGAAAGCATCCATTTTCCCTGTAACTTCCCTGGCTCTTGCAAAAGAAGTGGGGAACAAACTGAGAGATGATTGCTAGTAGAGACCCCTGCCTCTTTCCATAAAACCTTTGATACCCACTTGAGTCACTGAGTGGCCCTATTGTGAAAGAACAAGACCCAGGTTATCCCCCGTGGAATAAGGAGGAGGGATGAGAACTTAGCATCAGCGGCAGGTCCAAGGGAAGCCACTCTCAGGATGCCTCCCTGTGACCCAGCGATGCCCCCTCAGCTGACCGAGTTGTGGATCTCACCTGTCCTGTCTGGCAGCTGTGCCCTGGCAGTATTCATCTTCTGGAGATTGTTAGTTGAATGTGCCCTTCCCTCCTCCCTCCACCCTCACCCTCAGCCTTATCCCTAGTTCTCTCATTAAGGCCTTACGCCTTCCCTTGTCTAAGTTAAAATGCGCCTTCCGTCTTGGTCTGATATAAAGATGAAAATGATCTAGTACTTTTCCTCAAAGAGTTTACAATCTAATAGGGAGAACAAAACTTTACATAGATCAGTATAATCCAAAGTGTAGAAAGGTAAAGGCAAGAACCAGACCACATATAAAAAAGGAATTGGAGGAGGAATCACTCACTTGAGGGGTTAGAGGAGGCTTCGCAGAAGACTGACTTAAGTGATTTACTCCTTCCTTTTAAATTCCATAGTCACTAGGACAGCTGGATACCATCACTTACCTCACACCTGGCTCCTCTGCTCCCTTCTTAATTTCTCCTCATCTGTTTGATCCACAAGCACATGAGAAATATTCCTCTGTGGCCTCGCTCATCAAGCTACCTCCTTGCTAAACAACGAACCATGACTGCCTTATTTCAGCCAGTGTCCTTTTCCAAAATTCACAGAAGAGTCACCTAGTAGGCTTCTCTTAGGTTATTTACTATTTAATGGAGGCCAGTATAATACTTATTTTCACTATATGACCTGCCCGCTTCCTTTTCAGGTCATACATATCCCTGTGTTTTACACAGATCATCAGTAACATGCTTCAGCCTGCCTGCACACACCCACCATGCTAACTCCATAGCAGTTAGTACTATATTCTGCATCTCATTTTTCAATTGTTCAATCATTTTTCTATTGTGTCCAATTCTTCATGACCCCACTTGGGATTTTCTCAGCAAAGATATTGGAGTCATTTGCAATTTCCTTCTGCAGGTCATTTTGCAGATAAGGAAAATGAGATAAACAGGGTAAAGTGACTTACCCAGGGTGACACAGCTGGATGGTGTCTAAGGGGTCAGACTTGAACTCAAGAAGACTAGTCTTCCTGATCCCAGGCCCAGCACTCTATCAGCTCCACCTCCTTGGCTGATATTTATGTAGCCATACATATGCTTGTAAATCTTTTTTATTTTTGCCTTTGCATCACCAGAGCCTAAGAGAAGGCTTTGCACATACATAAGATAGTTGTAATTCTACTAGTATAGATAAAGAGCAACCAGTGTGGGAATTCTCTCCCGTATAGTAGATATTTAGCTCAACAAGCTTTTGTCAAGTGTTTATCACAAGCCAAGGAAACACACACACACACACACACACACACACACACACACACACACAAAACCCTCTTCCCCCAAGAGATAAAGAAATATCATGTATTTGCAAAGTGATTTGTAGAACACCAACAATGAGGAGATCAGGAAAGGACTAGGGAGAAACTGGGCAAAGGGTCCAGGGAGGTTAGAGATGGAATAGATAGGTCCTAGAGGCACATAACTTACCTAGGGTCATCCAGCTACAGTATTAATTATCAGAGGATTTGAATAATAACAGTTCATGTTTACATGGCTCTTACTGTGTTCTAAGGATTACAAGTATTATCTCATTTGCTCCTTGCAACAACCCTGGGAGGACGGTGCTATTATCAATCTCCATTTTGCAGGTAAGGAAACTGAGGCAGACAGAGGTTAAATGGCTTTCCCAGCCAGAATCACAGAACTCATAAATGTCCAAGGCTGGACTTGAAATCAGCACCAGACCTGGACCTCGATCCACTTTATCATCTAGCTGGATCATTCTGATTATAAGCACAGTACTGTTCATTATCACCATCCGTTTCTCAAATTTTGTTGTGGTTTAGTCAATGTAGACTCTTTGTGACTCTGTGGACCATACTGTGTATGGGGATCTTCTTGACAAAGATAATAGAGTGGCTTGCCATTTCCTTTCCCAGTGAATTAAGGCAGGGGTTAAGTAACTTAACCGGGGTCACATAGCTAGTAAGTGTCTGAGGCTGGATTTGAACTCAGGTCTTCCTGACTCCAGACCTAGCCCTCTATCCACTGAGACATCTGGCTGCCCCTTATCTCTCACCATATTAGGTGCTTAATCAAATGCTTATTGAATGGACTTGAATTTTTATGTTGTCCATGTGAGCTTTGCATTTTCAGTTTTCCAGAGGGCAGCATCCTTGCCTATCTTAATTTGCCCCCATCACAGTGCCTTATACTCACTGGAGCTGTAATAAGTGATGAAGGTCTAATATGGTAGAACTAGCCTAGAGTCCTGGAAACAAAGCACTGGTCAAGTGACTGAAGAATGACAACTATCAGCCTTTCCAAGTATTCTTTATTTGCTGCTCTGAGACAAAACAAGGCCAGTGACGAGGAGAGGAGCCATTAATAAGGATTTTATGACTCTCGGTTACCAGGCTTCAAGAGAATTCTAATCAGATACAACCCAGATTTTGTGCACAAAACTTTCCCTCTCTGAAATTTGTATTCAGCAAAACAGCTGTTGGGAAAAATGAAGTCAGAGAATTCTTTAAGAGACCTGGATTGTTGCTGCAACTAGAAATACTTTGGGTGTTCCTAAAAAGGAAAAGTGTTTCTTTTGTGGGCTTGAAATACTCAGAGCTTTATGATTTAAAAAAATACTGCTTCCCTAAGGATTAAGAGGAGGCATTGTATAGACTGAATTGCTGTGTTTGGGGAAAAAAATATGAGTGTGAAGGAGATATGCTTCATACGATTAAAAGAATGTAAGTGGGGATAGTTGGCCTTTGAGTCAAGAAAAACCGAGTTCAAGTCTGACCTCAATCACTTACAAGTTGTGTGGCCTTGGGCAAGTTACTTAACTCTATTGCCTCAAAGAATAAATAAATAAATAAAAAGAATATAAAAAAAGAAATTTTAACTTTAAATGGATTCAATTCAAGCATTGATAAGTAATCTATTCCATGCAAAGCACTACCCCAAGAATTTGGGATTGAAAGGTGAAAATGAAGTAAGTCCTGCATTCAAAGATCTTATGCTCTACTAGAAAGCTATGACCTATACACAAATGGGGAGGAAATGAGAAGGGAGGGGGAGTAAAGTACAGGAACCCAAATTTGACACCACTGGGTAGAGTAAGGTACGGAATTTATTATTTATTAATCATCCATTTTATTATTTACATGTACTAATATACTATGTACATTATAAAAAATATGCAAAATATAAGCTTAAAAAAAGCTAAATAAACAATAATTACATAATTATTTTATTAATGGTACAAAAAAACCTTTTTTATGAGCCATGCCATTGAACATGCTTCATTATTTTTGAAGGTCTTGGTTTAACCTTGTGACGTAGCTATTGAAAGACCTGGTTCTAAATTCAGTTTATTTAAATTTTTGATTTTAATAGCTGAGAGAACTGAAAAAAGCATTTCAAAAGACAGACAAATCCAAATAGTAGCTGGTCTAACTAAATTGTGAGGCTCATTGTTCAATCCTATCCATCAATTAAAGAGAGATTTTTGTTTGAAATTCAGCTAGTCAATTCCTATCCTCGCTGATGTCAGTCAGTTCTTACAAAATATTCAGAAGGTGTTGCTTTTTTCTATAGTTAACAAATGAGTTCAAAACCCACTGGAACTCTTCCATTTTAGAAGCTACTTTTAGTTAGGCTAGAAAATTCTGTCTTCAAGCTTTTAAAATTGTGCAAAAAAAAGTTGTAATAATGGACAAAACCCCAAAACTTAGTTTTTATATATCTTGTTAACTGGAGGGGTTTTGTGCTATCATTAGCTAATACCACGAGACACAATATATATCCTCAGGGCAAGGGTTTTTATTAACAAAAATAGAAGCAAGTTCATAGTCTTCTTGATAATTTTAAATATTTTGGGCCAACTTGTAAGATTTGATTAGATCATATGTTTTTTACCTTGTGGTAAAAAGAAAAGAAAAGAGCTCACAATAAGAGGGTGAGTTTTTTTCTTGTCGTCTGTTTGTAAGTCCAAATAATTACTGTAGCAGGACATTGGAGGCTATTAAATCCCTGATGCCTGTTTATGTGAACTTCTGTTGGCTGTGTCGCTGCATCAGAACTTGACTGAGGAATCTTCTACTCTTGTTAGAAGAAGGAGAAGGGAAGCCAAAATCTTGTAAAAGATGAAAAGTAAGCATTGTGCTTGGAGAGAACAGAATCCCCCAACTTCACAACTAAGAGGCAGAAATGTGAGGAGCTTCTGGGGAATCAGCTACCATGACTGCTGATGCTACAGCTGGAGGGAGGGGGCGAACAATGTGGAAGCTAGACAAAGCCTGTACTGAAAAGACTAGTCGTGTCTGTTTGCCAAAAATGACCATGGTAGCATTTCTGTCTCCCCTTCTTTCCCCTCTTCCTCCCAAGGACAGTATTTCCTTCAAAGTTTGTCTCTGTTTCTTTAAAGTTTATATTTTTACCTTATTAGGTAAATAGCTGGTCTTCCTACAAACTGTTATTACCCAAGGGGCAGTTAGGTGGTGCTGTGGATAGAGCACCAGTGCAAGAGTCAGGAGGACCTGAGTTCAAATTTCACCTCAGACATTTGACACTCGCTTAACTGTGTGACCATGGGCAAGTCACCTAACCCCAACTGCCTCATCCTGGGTCATCTCCAGTCATCCTGATGAATATCTGGTCACTGGATTCAGATAGCTCTGGAGGAGAAGTGAGTCTGGTGGCCTGCTGCACAGTCTGCTCTCACTCAAAACAAAGTCAAGTGCAATTCACATTATCATTTCTCTGATGGCATGATCTTCTTCAGCAACAAAGGATGAACACACACAATAAATCCTATTTTACCCAAAGTACTAGGGATCTATATGTATTTTGTTTGCTCAGGTGAATGACAAAAAGAACATGGAGAAAGCTCTCTAAATCACTTGGGATGGTAATAGGAGTGGGCTCCTTGAGTAAGGGATCAAGACTAATTGTTAAATAGTAAACAGCATCAGGAAAAAAGGTTAAGCTAAGAGAATCTGGATCATCATAGATTACTCTGGGCAAAGAATAGATAAGCAATTGTGTTAAGGTAAAGGAAGCATGGTAAGTAAAAAGTCAGAGTCACTTCCTTAAGAGGCAAATCTCCTTCCTATTGCTCCATTTCCCAAAGCAGGTTCAAAGGGCCCAAGCTGCATCTGAGGAATTAGATAATATCACATCCTTAGAAACAAGAACAGAGCTGGGAAAAAGTGACTCTGTCCATATGAGGGCTGGTGGTGGTCAGTCATTTCAATCCTAACTCTCTGTGACCCCATTTGGAGTTTCCTTGGAAAAAATACCAGACTAGTTTGCCGTTTCCTTCTCTAGCTCATTTGACAGATGAGGAAAGTTTGACAGATGAGGAAAGTGAGGCAAACAGGGTTAAGTGACTTGACCAACATCACCCAGCTAGTAAGTGTCTGAGGCTAGATTTGATTTTCAAAATCCTTTTTGAGCTCCTCCATGGCCTGAGCCCATGGGGTATCTATTTCAGATATTTGGGATACAGAGGCTTTGACTCCTATGTCTTTACCTGATGGTAAGCATATCTCTTCGTCGTCAGAGAGGAATGACGGAATCATCTTCTCAAGAAAATAACCTTCTATGGTCTTGGTTTTTTTCCCTTTTCTGGGCATTTTCCCAGCCAGTTACTTGACTTCTGAGAGTCCTCTCCACTCCCGGCCTAGATCCGCCCAGCTAGTGCTTAGGGTCTAAGATTCAAATGCTCCCAGCCAGTTACTTGACTTCTGAGAGTCCTCTCTACCCCCAGCCTAGGTCCGCCCAGCTAGTGCTTGAGGTCTGGGATTCAAGTGCTGCTCTCCAGCCTCAGGGCTTTTGGCGGCAGGCCTGACTGCTCTTCAATGGGAGCTTATCTGCTGGTGCTCAGGTAGGGGCAGGGCCGCCTCTCAGGCTCAGTTCTCTCAGGGGGTTTATGCCGAGAACTTTTGTAATGGAGCTGCTGTGGAGCTCCTGCCTGCTCCGTGAGCCTCTGGTGGAGCTGCCTCAGCCTCTGCCGCAGCAGCCGCCTCCCGAGGGAGTCCGAGTCCCGGAGATACCCCGCTCCTCTCTCAGCCCGTCTCTCTCACTGACCTGTGCGTCTGTGGGTGGAGGGACCTTCACGGCCGCTGGAGATTATGGTCCCTGAAGCCTGCTGGGGTCTGCTCGCTCCTCTCAGTGCAGTGCGGCCAGGGCAGGGGAGGGGAGGGCTCCGCTCCCATCCGGGGCTCGATGGACCCCTGGGGTCGGTTTTGCAGGGCTCCCTACAACGGAAATCTCCTTCACTGTGTTTCTGCGCAGCTTCCACTGTTCCAGAATTTGTCAGGAGTTCTTTTTACAGGAAATCCATGGGCTGTGGGTTTGGAGCTAGCAAATGTGAGTCTTTCTACTCCGCCATCTTGGCTCCGCCCCTGAGGCTAGATTTGAACTCAAGAAGATGAGTGTTCCTGACTCCAGGGCTGGTGCTCTATCCACTGTACCACCCAGCTGCCCCCTCCATATCAAGATGAGGGCCATCTCAAACAACTCTAACTTTTAACCACTGTTATACAATATTATCTTCAATTTGTGGTCTCTTTGAAGGAAGCTTTTAAAACCACATTATTTCGTGAGGGTTAGTCTAGTTAAAATTAGATAACTTAATCCATAAGTTCATTTCTCTTAGCACATGTAAATTACAATATGTCACAATATATTGAACCTGAATGAAGTATTGAGGGAGCCAATGTCAATCCTTCCACATTGTGGGACTTTCATTTTTCTTTCAGGATGCCTTTTATACAAGTATCACATGACCATGTGAGCAAGTGAAAGCTAGTATTGATGCACATATTAAATATCAGTAATGTTTCATTTCTTTCTTTTTTAGAAAAAATGACTAGAAATATAATTTCTAATATTTTCTTTTCATACCCCAATGAGTTACTTGTGAACTTTGATGACCAGAAAGGTGAAGAGTACTTACGAAAGATGAAAGGCCCTTCTTACCTCTACTGATCAAGGAGGAAGAGGAAGACAGCCACCTCAGAGTCAATAGAGGCTTAGGAGAGTTTATCCTGGGTAGAATGCTTGGGTTGCCCCCCTTTTCCCTGACTAATTCTGAGGGAGGCAGTGTTAGTTTAATACGTTTCAGATAAACTACTTATTATACTGTCTGTGTCGTACTCTAGTTAGACCAAAGCAGGGATGGAGAGAGGACAAGACTCTTTCCTTAGAGAAGATCTGAATTACAGAATGTCTTCCCCTGTGAAAGATTCACATTTTGGCTGCTGATGCTATTTTTTGGCATCTCCAATTTCTTTTACTTTTGTTTCAATCAATCAAGAAGCATTCAGTAAGTATCCACTGTGTGCTGGGTACTGTACTTGATGCTACGAATAAAAAATAAAAAATGAAACAGCCTCTATCCTCAAGGGCTTACATTCTATACATGGAATATACATATTTACAAAATAGACACAAGTAAATACAAGGTAATTTGGAGCGCAAGAGAGAAACCTCAGCCACTGTGAGATCTAGATCTAGCGGTGATGAAACTGAGTTTTGAAGGAGGCAGAGGTGAAGAGGGAGACCTCCCCAGGAACTGAGATTGAGAGACAGGCAATAGCTTGTGCCAAAGGAGTTGGAACATAGCATGTGTGAGCAGTGGCAGACAGGCCAGTCTGATTTTGCATAAAGTGGGGTAATGTATAATAAGCCTGGAAAGGTAGGTTAGATACAGTTGCGAAGGGCTTTCATCTTTCATTGGAGGGAGGAGAGAATGGAAGCAGGGAGGCCTTGTAGAGAGAAGTAGAAGAAACCACTGAAGGCAAGTAGGAAGGCCTGATCCAAGACAGAAAAGGAGAACCATCCAAAGAGTAGGACTCGGTTAAAGAAATATTGTAAGGAAAATCAACCGTGAAACATTTGGTTACTCCAATCAAGACAATAATCCAAGACCATTCCAAAGGACCCCCAGAGAGAGAACTGATAAACTCTGAGTGTGGCCTGAAGCATTGTCTTCTCACTTTTCTTATTTTTCTTAAGGTTTTCTTGGGGGGAGGAAGCGGTGCTTTTTTTTTTACAATGTGGGCAATGTAGAAATATGTTTTGCATGATTTCACACATATAATTGATATACTGCTTGCCTTCTCAGGGGATAGGGGAGGGGCTGGAGGGAGAGAGAGAATTTGGAACTCAAAATTTAAAAAAAAATGAATGTTAGAAATGTTTAAAAATGCAATTAGGAACTATTAGATGAAATAAATAAAAGTATATTTTAAAAATTACATTAAATTTAAAAATAGCCATGACTTCACCAGACCAGGGGGTGTAGAAGGGATAACTTAAAAAGAAATGAGATTTCAACTGCCAATAGACATGCAGACCAATTGTTGCGTGCCTGAGAGTCAAAGCCAAAGCCTCAGAAATAGCAGCATCCCCCACACTAATAGTTCAGTTTCCAATACAGTTCTACAGACATCATTCAGGAATTGACTCCTGTGGAGAAGTGGCCTCCACCATCTCTGCAAAATTTAACCACTGACTAGCAGGAAAGCCAGCCCATCCAAAGCAACAAAGGACCCTAAGGGAAAGGAAAGATGTTCTATGTGCCAGCTGGGGCTAACTATCTTGATCACTGTAGCTACCACTTCTCCTAGAACCCTGGTGGTACAGGAAGTTGGAGCCAGAGCCTCAGAGATATGAATCCCAGACCACTAGTCCTGCTTCCAGGAGACCCTCCCAAGCCATCACTGGGGAAGCAGCCCTCATAGTCCTGCAGGCCCTGCCTTTTCAACAACCACAGCTACTAAAGACCCAGGAAGAAGAGTCTTCCTTCCAAAGTCCTTGGCATTAAATGGGATAACCATCAGAAATATCATGCCTTATTATTAATGAAAGTGACACTAAAGGATATTCATTATCACAAAAGAGTTAATGTAATCTTAATAAATAATAAGTGTATGGCTTTTATGCCCTCTAGAATGAGGAGACTATTTATTCTATCATTCTCTTCCCTGCTTAGATTGTACCATATTCATTTCTGGTTGCCATATTTTGGGAAGGATATTGGAAAACTGAAGTTCCCATAGAGAAGGGTGATATAAATAGTGAGAGGACTGGAAAACATGCCATACGATGGTCATTTCAAGAAACTGGGAATGTTCATCCTGGAGAAAATACCCTGGATAGGGCTTCTTAATCTTTTTTGTGTCATAGACCCCTTGGGCAGTGTGATGAAGTCTATGGACCCCTTCTTGGAATAACATTTTAAAAATTATAAAATATGTATGATTACAATGGAAACCAATTATATTGAAATAGGTATAAACATTAAAAAAATAAACAACTTTACAGACCCCTGGGGAAAAAAAGAATATTCAGTATCATTTGTCTTGATGCCATACCCTGAGGACCACTGAGACTTTTCCATTTGCTCCGTAGTTAAAATCTCTTGTTACATCATCTCCTCTTATTAGAATGTGAGGTCCTTGAGAACAGGGACTCTCTTACCTTTTTTTTAAATTTCTACCTCCAGGGCTTTCCCTTAATAAATGCTTTTTCCTTAATTCATTTATGTGCTAAACATGGAATTTGTATTTTTCCAAATGGAAATAGGGAGCCACTGGAACTTTTTGAACAGGGAAGTAACTCACCAAATGAACATCTTCTCTGTTCTGCCCGTCACTCCTGTTGAAATGTCCCAAGAGGCCTGAAGCCAGAAGCATCCAGGCAGATGAAGTAGAGGAGAAAACTGAGAGGAAGATGTAAAGGAGGAGAGAAAAAGCAATTTGAGTCCAGAGAGAAACAAAATGTGTCAGTGTCAGATTATAATATCATAGATTCAGAGTGGGAAGAAACCCTAACTCTCATTTAATTCAAGCCTCTTCTTTTACTGCTGAAGAAAGTACCGCCCAGGTTCAAGGCCACCCAGCTAATGAATTTCAAACCTAGCATTTGAACCTGAAAGTTTTGATTCCAAATCCAGTGTTTTTTTCCCACATTGCACCACTTCTCTCAGGAATAACAGGCGGTTGGAAATTCAGAGCTGTCTGGTCAGTCTAATTGCATATGCCTACCTCCTACTTTCAAATGAAGCTAGTTCGGTGATCAGATCCCCCAGGGTAGAAACACTGTTAATGCCACCTTTTATTCAGCAGCTAGGCAGCCTGCAAAACTTTGTGGATTTTATTCCCAGAAGCTATTGCCTTTGGCCCTGGATTTTTAGTGTTCTTTGCTCCAATGTCCTGATTTATGTGTGTTCCAAGTACAGTTCCAGCTACAGTGCTCACCAACCTAGAGCAGAGAGCTGGAGGAGTTACCTTGTAGACAACCTGTCCTGAAAATCCTCCCCTCCTCTTAAATAATCAAACGGTACTTTCCATGAGGATGTTTTCATCCTATTCTCTCTCCGTTTAGCTTTGTGTAGTGTGGTTTTTTTTTTTCTGCATGCAGAAAATGAAAGAAGCAACCTAACACGGCTTGTGCTTTGGTCTGCCAGTTTCCTGTGTGTTCATTTAGATGAAGGGATTTTTTTTTTTAACCTTTAGCTCTAAACTCAATAGGGGAAGGAAGTGTTGATGGTGGGGAGGGGAACATGAAGTAGTTACAGTTTTGGAAGACATGAAAGACTCACTTAATTATTCTGTGCTTTGAAAGACTCAAAGGTACAGGACAGAGGCCCAGGTAGGCTCAAGCAAGAGACAGTCTATGTCTATTAAATGTAGTTTCTAAGACTGAGTACAATCCTCTGCCCTAAGGTTGGCCCTTAGGGAAACAGTTGCCAAACAAATACTGTTTATCAGTCATTACAGTGATATTTCCTGGTCCAGAAGGAAATACAGAGGGGAAAACATGGCAATTAAAAATAAAATTCACAAACCATACTGCGTTGATGTTCAAATGAACACATTTGCAACTATCTACTTAGATCTCAAGAGAACTCTCCAATAGATTAAGCCAACGGGACAGCAACTCAATCATTTCTTCTTGTAACTTTTTTCAGTTGTCTTTTCTCTGCTGACAGTCATCAGCCTCTTGGACAAGGCCCTCGGGTAACTCCAAATGCTCTTTTGCACATCTACCCCTGCTAACCCACATTTGATTAATTCACTTTGAAGTACCCGTTCTCCAGTGATAATATTTAATTTAAAATTTTGGAAAAATCTCTTTGTTCTCTCTGAAGCAAACTCAGAGAATGCCTCTTCCTATGTCAACAAAGCCAGCCAGGGCTGACTTAACATTCCTTAAGAGACCTTTAACCTAAGACACTATCTTGAATAATGGGACATTTTCCATACCTTAATATTTGTCGACATATACTGTGTTGTGACATGTTAATGGTAAAGAAAACACAGACATCTTGGGTCATAATTTCTATGTGAAACTTTGTCAAACTCTTTTATCTCATTGTATTTACAACCTATGCAATTAAGAAATTCTTTTCTAATGGTCTAGTTAATCACTTATGGGGATCATAAATCTGAAGGGCACAGAACACTTCTTTGTTCTAAAACATATTTAAGACTGCCCAATTCTTTGTATCGGTAGCCAGAACATTTCTGGCTCCATAATGCATTATGTTACCATTTTCTTTAATAGGGAATTGATTAATTAATTAATTAAATCATAAAATGTATGCATTGAGCCTGTTGCCTTTTTTTTAACCAAGTTTTCAGGTCAACACCAGAAAACAACCACTCTCCTAAAAAGGAAAAACAAAAGGCAGGTTTGCCATGAACTAGATGTATGACCTTGGGGGAGTCATTTAACTATGCTGGGTTTCATCTGCCTTGGTTATAAAATTCAATGGGTGGATAATACATGATTTTTCAGGTTTATTCCTGCTGTCATAATCTATCATTTTTCCCATTTACATATGGCTTTGTTACTTTCAAAGTGATTCCATGTACTTTATCTCATTAAAATCCTCCCAGAGACCCTGTGACCAGAGGCAAGGTAGGTAACACCATCCCCATATTATGATAGGTGAAGGTGCTGAAGTTCAGAGTAAGTGACTTGCCCTAAGTTATTCTGGGCTAATTAGCTGTGGCATCCAAACTAGAACCCAAGTCTTCTGGTGCCTATCTGTGACTTCTGCTTTGTCATACTTGTAGACAGTAGGGAACTTTTACAGGTCTTCCTTACTTCAGTCAATCAATTAGCAAGTATTTATTAAGCACCTGCTATTTGCTAAACACTGTACTAAATGCTGGGGATACAAAGATAAAAGTGTATCAATCTCTGACCTCAAGGAGCATACATTCTCTCAGGGAGATGATATATTCATATGTGTAAGTATATGCAAAATATCAGTCACATCAGTGTCCTTCATTCTCGAAGAGGACCAAAATGACATTGTTATACTAGGGTCAAGTTTCAGTGTGTCCGACTGTGGCTGATCAGACCAGTAAGAGCTCAGATGCTCTACCACAAACTGAGCGCAAATAGTCTATGTGAACATTTGGGGTGGATACTTCAAATTTTCACAGCCTGCATTTCCTTTGAGCTGTTTCAATTCTGCTTTGCTCATAGAGTACAGCATTTTTTCTGATATGGGCATGCCATGCTGAGCGGTCCTGTGTCAATGTTTCCCACGTCATACAATTAATTCTAAAGTTCTTAAGCGAGACTGTCAGAGGGTCTTTATATCACTTCTTCTGACCACGGTGTGAACACCTACCCTATGTGAGTTCTACATGAAACAGTCTTTTTGGCAAGCAAATGTTTTGCATTTGAACAACGTGGCCAGTTCATTGGAGCTTTGCTCTCTGAAGCAGAATTTGAATGTTTGGCAGTTTAGTTTGAGAAAGGACCCCAATGTCTGGTACCTTATCCTTCCAGACGGTCCTCAGAATCTTCCCAAGACAATTGAAATCGAAGTGATTCAGTTTCCTGGCATGGGGCTAGTACATTGTCCAGGTTTCACAGGCATACAACAATGAGGTCAGTACCACGGTTCTGTAAACCTTGTAATACCTCTTCTGTCCCATACATTCCTTTGGAGCCTCCCAAACACTGAGCTAGCTCTGGCAATGTGTGCATCAACCTTATTATCAATATGTACCTCCCTGGAAAGTACACTATGAAGGTAAGTGTGCTATCTGTCATGCTTTCAGCCATATTGTTAACTGCTTTCAATGAGAATGAACACAATGTCAAGGTCAGTTACCACACTGATGGTAAATTCTTCAACTTGAAAAGGATATAAGCCAAGATCAAAGTGGAGGGAGTGTTGGTGCATGATTTTCTGTTTGCAGATGATTGTGTACTCAATGCAGCTTCTGAAACTGAGATGCAACAAAGTATAGTTCAATTCTCTGCTGCCTGTGCTAATTTTGGCCTAATAATTAACAGGTGCTCCATCAGCCACCACCACATCATTCATACATGGAACCATCAGTGAGAACAAATGGAGAAGTTTTGAATGCTATGGACAGAATATAGAAAAACTGGATAGAAGGCAAGGATGACACTAGTAACTGGGGAGATAAAGAAAAGTTTGATGTAGAAGGAAATGCTTGAACTAAGTTTTGAAGGATACTAGCAATTCCAAGAGTCAGAGGAAAGAAGGGAATATATTCCAGTCACAGAGATGACAGGAGACTCGTGTGAGAAACAGCTAGTAGTTCAGTATTATTGCTAGACTGTAGAGTGCATTGAAGACAGTAATGTGTAGGAAGACTGGAAGGGTAGAAAGGGCCCAGGTTATGACAAGATTTAAACATTCAGCAGAGGAGTTTATATTTGTTCCTAAAGTCAGTAGGGAACCGCTGGAGTTTACTGAGTCTTTACTCTGTCTGAGCTTTAGGAAAATCACTTTAACAACAGTGTAGACATATTGGAGAGGGGATGGGTGAAAGCAATTAGTCTATTACTACTCATGAAGTTATAAGGACCTGAACAAAAGGAACGACTGCACAAGTACGGAAAAGAAAACATAGGCCAAAAATGTGGAAAAGGAAAGAATGTGGATATGAGAGATGAGTGAGAGTGAGATGACCCTGAGATTGTGAACTTGGGTGTCTGAAAAGAGGGTGGTGCCCTTGACAGTAATACACAAGTTCAGAAGAGAATTAGGTTTGAAGGAAAAGGCAATGAATTCTCAGTGGGACATGTTGAGTTTGAAATGTCTATGGAATATCCAATATGAAATATCTAATAGTTAGTAATGGTTTTATGTGGGACATGTTGAGATTGGATATCCAGTGTAAAATATCTAATAGTCAGTTGGTAACATGAGAGTAGACACTCCTGAAAATTGGTATAAATTGAATTTTTATAAGTCAATTCATGTTTTAGATACTTGGAAGGAACTTCAAGTTTGAATGAAATCTGTGATCCTCTTGTGACCCAAATAATGAGTCTTTAATTCATATGTTTTATATACATTCAAATGTTCTTATGTTGAGTTTCCTTAAAGCAGGGTGCACCGATATTTCACAGAGTCAAAAAAAAACTCGTCTAATTTATGGAGGAATTTATTTGTGGAGGTAGTTCATTAATGTATTTTAATATTTCCTTCTACTTTTGCTGCTATTTTGCACTTCTTGGCTTAAGGATTGTACCTGGGACGCTCTTGAACTTCCATACAGTTCACTACCCATGGTCCTGTGAAGAGTATGCTGGAGCAAATTACTTAATCTCTCTAAGTTTCAGTTTTCTGATTTGTAAAATGAGGATTATTAGGTGGTACAGTAGATAGAGCACTGTGCTCTGAGTTCAAATTTAGCCTCAGATATTTTACTAGTTGTGTGACCCCTTTGTCTCAGTTTCTCTTCTGTAAAATAAGCTAGTAAGGAAATGGCAAATCACTTCAGTATCTTCACAAAGAAAATCTTCAGTGGGATCATGAAGAGTCGGAAACCACTGAACAATGACAAAAAAAAGAAACTTAATAAAACTTGTACTGCCTTAGAGACTTCAAAATGCCAGTAAGTTTCTTGTCATACACAGTCATAGCTTTTTACCTTGACAGCTTTATATTCCAGCCTATTTTATCTATCTCTCTCTCTCTATATATATATTTATATATATACATATATATGCATATTCCTACACACACATACATACACACTTGCCCAGAAGGAAACAAGATATTTGTAATTATTGCTTTCACGCACTATTGCAATTAGAGCTCAGGATTCAGGCTTGAAGTCTTCAGTGTCTATTTTTCCATGATGTGTACTATGATATTTTCACCAATTGAATGCAAAAATGACATTTGATATTGTTGGAGAAAGATCCCATGAGATCAAGAGTCTGTTTAATGCATTTTTCAGCGGAGCCATATAATTTGACATCATCCATGTACGTAAAGCGATTCAGAAGATGTTTGGGTCTGGCTCCATCTTTAAATTTGAAGCCATAAGCAGTTCTGTTTAGGATAGATAGATGAAGACTAGAAAGAACTGTAAAGGTTTCAAACTATATCTCTGAAAAGTGCCCTATTTAAATGTTCCCATCAGTTGTATTGTCAATAGAAAACACTCTTCTATGTGGCCATAAAATACTTTAGAATTCTTACTATTTTTGTTTGGTTCAGTTGTTTTTTCAGTTGTGTCCCGATTTGAGGTTTTCTTGGCAAAGATACTGGAGTGTTTTGCCATTTCCTTCACCACTCTTACTATACTTGGATTTATTTTATATACTCTTAGTAAACTAATACACCATGAATGTGAACCTGAGTCAAAGCCTTTGCTATAAACAATGAAGACAGTAAAATATTACAGCCCTTTTGGGGGTTCATGTTCAGTAATTTCTGAATTGATTATAAGTTGCTCTTTATATCTGTGGGATTTTTGATGTACTTTTCTTTGTTCCCTAAACAATATGTCACTTTTTTGTGTTTATCATTGTTATTTATTTTTAAAAAATTCTGAGGTTCTAACATGCACTCTCTTAAGATACTCTGACTATGGAAAAAATACCACTGGCTTCATCCTCCAGCTACTTCCATTAATGTACCACCATTTAATTACTCGTTGCCCTATTATACATTTGGGCTGTTTTTATTTTTTTTTTGTAATTATAAAGAATGCTGCTATAGATATTTTTGAACAGATAGCTCTCTTTTCTTCTTTTTTGAGAATTCTACCAGTTTGTATTCTAATGAATGGAATTATCCAGTTAAAAAGGTTAATATTATTATTTTGTTTCATATTGTCAGAAAGCAAAGAATTTATGACTTTTGGTTGTTTTTGTTCATGTAAATGGGTGTGAGGTGGTGTACCTCAAAACTGTTTAAATTTTCATCTCTTTGATACCAAATACTCTCTCTTCTTACTAGTTAGTCATTTTTCAGTCATGTTCAGTTTCTTTTCTGACCCCTTTTGGGGTTTTCTTAGCAGAAATACTGGAGTGGTTTTGCCATTTCCTTCTTTAGCTCATTTTATAGATGAGGAAACTGAGGCAGACAGGGTTAAGTGACTTGCTCAGGATCACACAATTTGTAAGTGCCTGAGGCCGGATTTGACCTCAGGAAGATGAGTCTTCCTGACTCCAGCCAATGAACTCTATACCCATTTTGACATCTAGGCAGCCCAAATGCTCTCTACCTTTCAGTTCCCTTTCATTTGTTATCTTTCCCATTTAGATTATAGGGTCCATTGAGGGCAGGGAGTGCCAGTGCTTAGCACAGAGCCTAGCAAATAATAGATACTTATTGTATAAGAAGAACATTTGTCAAGTAGTTATTAATAATTTGTATTTCATCTTTGATAAACTCTCTTCATAGCTTTTGACCTTTGGTCCCTTGGGGACTAGATATTACTACCTGGAAGCAAGCTAGTCAAGAAGAAAACTCCCCGTTGAGATGAGGATTCCAGTCAGGGGAGAGGAGAGACTGTCTCTCACTTTCTACTCCATCATATTAGAGAGACAGGGTTAGTAGGTGAAAACACAGGTAGATTAAAGCAGAGACACGTCCAGGAAAAACAAAAGGTCTACAAAGAAAAGGTAACCAATTATTCAGAGACAGAATTGATGGAATTGAATTTGTGAACTCTGGAAGGTTAGAAGACCGGAAAGTCCTGTCAGTACCACCACATGCATCACTGTCAATCTTTGCAGTCCCAAAACTGATTGATAACCTCTCATTGTGTAATCATCACATGGCATAATTCTGTTCCTCATTTAAAAGGGAAACAGTAGCAATGGATTCAGCAGTGATATACGGATACTCATTTATCTCTTACACATTTCAAGTTGGGTGTCTAGAATTCTCAACTCATGCATATTGTCAGTATACCTTCAAAAACTAACTTGTGTGGTTTGTTCAGAGCACTCAGTGCTAATGCCATTGTCATTCCATCCAATAAAGAGCCATAGGTGCAAGAGGAGCAGGTAGGTGGGCAAAGGTGCCATGAGTAAGTCATATGATACGGTAAGATTTGCTCCTTTTCAATTTTAACGTACGTTCGCTAGTATTCCATGCAAACTAGTCTTGCACTAAAGACAGTGCAGTAGATATTAAAGTAAATACCAGCACAAAACTTTTTAAAAGTTTCACATAATGATCACACACCCACTTTTTTGCAAAAGATTCTGGCATAAATTCTGCAATGATTATGTGGTGAAATGTGATGAGTGATTGTCTGCTGAAACTGGCACCAGAGTCCCTAGAGCAACAGGAATGGACAGTGGCTTTTGTATGAAGACCTGAAAAAGACAAGGGAGAAAGGGCTGAGTTCTGCAAAGGAATCAACTCCCAGAGCTCAGTAAAGAGTTGCACTTCAGGAGAACCTCATTAGAGCTCCACGAAAAGAGAAAAGCACTTCTATTTAGACAGAAGTTTGGTCCTCTGTCAATTCAAATGTTTATTTCTCGCTAACTCCTGGGCTTTTTATATTTGAGCACACAGGAAAAATTGAGATCAAAGAAAACAGAGAATGTTACAGTGCCTCTTAATGGATAGGGATGAAGAGAGGAAGTTAGGGAAAGAGCAGACCCTCCTTTGGTCGGTGAACACTCATTGCTTCAACATTTTTAAGGCAGACTCTCATTTACTTTCTAGAGAGTACAGGTTTCTCTTCTGCACTGTATCCATCATTATCTTTTTTGTAGGAGGTATTTCTTGTTTAGATATAATTTTTAAACTGTCATATGCACCATAAATATTTTGTCCTAATATGTTATTTTTCTTTTGATTAAATTGGGATTTGCTGCTTAGCATTTTTAAAAAATTTAAAAAATTAATGAAATGCATCTTCCTTGTCTTAATAGTTTCTTTTGTTGTTTAATGGGTAAAAAAGTTTTCCTTCAAAAATTAAGATAAATACATTATTCTATTTTTCCCATCTTAATAATAAGTTCATTTTTGTTTCTATATCTGTCACTCAATTGGATCTTACTATGAACAGTATAAGATATGAGTCTATTTCTTACCATATTACTAACCACTTTTTTTACAAGTTCATTTATGAAGTAATAAATACTTCTAGTTTTTGTTGGCTGTAGTTTATCAAACACCAATTTTCTGAATAATACAGTGAGACATTAAGAATTTTTATTGTTCCATCAATATATTTCTTTATATTTTGTCCGCTGTCAATTTTAATGGCAAGTCTGGGAATGTAGTTCTACCTTCATCATGTATTTTCTTTTATATTCTTGTTCATTTGCCTTTCCATATAAATTTTATTATGACTTTATCCAGTTTTATGAAGAAATCCATTTGTATTTTGAGTCTTATTACATTACATATGTAAATGAATTTATTTTTTGGTATTGATCCCATCCAACCATGAACACTAAATTTTCTTTTTCATCTGCTTAGTCCTTTCTACTTTGGTTATTATATTTTTATTGCAATTCTCACTATAGATCTAGGAACTGCTAAATATTTCAGAAAATCATAGAATTTCAAATTGGAATTGGATTAAGAGGCCCACTACCCAATTTGTACCTGAACAAGAGCATCTCCTGCAGCAGAAGTTCTTAACCTGTGATCCCTGAATGTTTTTTACCATGGTGTCATCCTTCATAATTGCAAAGCCTTGTCTTCCACATGTAGTTTGGGGGTGTCATTGAGTGGCTCAAAAGGAGGCAGAATAGACATCTTTAACCTCTTCTCAGGCCACCTTTCTCCAAAAAAGACTTTAATTCCTGCCAAAAAGGGAAGTACATATTTGAAGCCAGAAGCATCTACTTTGTTCTCCTCAAAGAAAGGGGTACTGGACTAGAGTATATCTATCTGCTCCCTTAAATGTTATTAATCCAGGAGTTTATGATTGGGTTCCATCTAACTTTTGATTAGTATCATTATCATTCAGAGAAGGAGAACTCCATGTTCTATTTCTAAGTGTTGACTCCTTTCCCATGAAATGCCAGTTCTACAAGGAACACACTAAAGAAACCCATTTATCCAAATTATATCAAAATAGAAATCAGAGAATACATATGTAAGTAATGTAGAGTGAAGAAGTTCTCTAATTGGGAATGACATAACTCATCTCAACCAAGAGAGAGGGTCCTAGTTTCACCCATGGATAAACTTGCCACAATCTCTAGTGTAGCAAGCTGGGGAGAGGGTCATGACGGAGACTGCCACCTCCTGTCACGTTAGCTTCTTTCCAGAGTCTTTTCCTTCAGCAACCTAAAGGAAGGTTGAACTCTTCCATCTGTCCTCTCAAACCTGGCAGCTAGAAGCTTGAAGTCACATGAAACTCAAAACTTGAAGAAAACTCCAAGTGACTCTCTCTTGCTCTACTCCACTATGCCCCTCACACAAGTGCAGGGCTTTGCTCTCCACCAATAAGGAGAGAGTCCCATGCCAATGAGCTTTGAGACTAGGATGGCACTCCTCTCCTAGACTCAATCTCTTTGCAGTCCCTCTCAAAGATCAAATGGGACAAGTCTAAAACTTGTAATTATTCCATATAGACATAAGCATCAGAGGAAAAGAACTGGTTCTCTTTACATTTCTATATATTTCAATCTATGCATTTAAAGAACATTATTCTGGGAAGAGGTCCATAAGCTTCCCCAATCTTCCATGAGACAAAAAAGGTTAAGAATTCTTACTCTGCAGCACATCTGATGAGTAGTCAACCAGTCTTATCTGAAGACCTCTATTGAGGGTGAATTTATTGACTTCAAAGGTAATCCATTCCACGTTAGGGCTGCTCTAGGTTAAGTTTAGATCAAGCTTTAATTTGCCTCTTCAAAACTTTCACACACTGTGCCTAGTTCTACCCTCTGGACCAGGCAGGACAAGTTTGGAAATTGGAAACCCCCATTTCCATACTATATGTCTTCAATATTTGATGACCTCTATCATGTCTCTCTTAATTTTCTCTTCTTTGTATTAAACATGTCCAGTTCCTTTAGTCAATCTTCATATAGCATGATCTCTAGGACTTTATCATCTTCTGACCACTTTCCAGCTCATCAGAGTGCTTTGTAAAATATGTCATCCACATTTGGACATAGTAATCTAGATATATACTGATCAGGGCAGAGTTCAGAGGTACTCTCACCTCAGTAACCCTGGACGTAGCGTTTCTAAGATTTCATTTGCTCTTTTTGGCTACCATAAAACACATTGTTGACTTGTATGGAGCTTAAGACTGACTAAAAATCTCAGATCTTTTTCACATGAACTCCAAGATGCTGACTCTCCTACTATTTTGTACTTGTAAAGTTGATTTTTTAAAAACTCAACTATAAGGTTTCCTATTTTTCTCCATTAAATTCATCTTATGAGATTCAGTCTAACATTCTAACTATTCAAAGTCTTTTGGATCCTGACCCTGTGATCCAAAATGTTATCTATTCTTTCATTTGTCATTGATAAAAATGTCAAAATCTACAATACCAGCAATCCATCCCTAAAATGCTTTACTAGAGACTTACTTCCAAGTTAATGTCTAAATAAGCCCTTGAGGATCAATCAGTCAATCAGTTCCAAATACATTTAACTAAACCATCACCTCGCCCACATCTCTCATCCTATGGTAGGTAGGTAGAACAGCAGTATAGCCCTGGAAACCCAGTGAATAAAATCTGAGTTCAAATTCTATTTTAGACTCTTATAAACTGAGTGACCACAGGCAAGTCACTTAATTTCTCCCAGTCTAAGTTTCTTCATCTATGAAATGGGGACAATAAAAGTATCTACCTCACAGGGTTAGGAGGGTCCAGCGAGATAATACATGCAGATCACTTAGGAAACTTTCAAGCTATTATATAAATACTGGTTGTTACTGTAGTAATTGTTATCGTTAACCACAAGAAAAGCATTATTAAGTTCTTTGCTAAATTTGAGGTGAACTATATCAACAATATTTTTCTGCTCTCCTGATTGATGAATCCCTAGCCAAGACTACCATTTCATGAAGGGCCCCAGCCCTACTCTCTTCAGTATCGTCTAGGCTCACCACTTCACTCTTGCATGAGTATCTTCCCCAGATTTCTAGCTTCCCTTTCAGTTTTGTTTTCCCCCATTAAAGTTCATTGAGGGTAAGGACTTTCCTGTTAACTTGTATTTGTGTACCCACTATTTAGTACAGTGCCTTGCACATGGTATTTGCTTAATAAATGCTCTATCTTTCTATCCATCCTTCCATCTAGCTATCTTTCCACATTCATCTACCCTTCCATCCATCCATCTAGCTAGCTACTAATCTACCAGTCTAGAAGAGCCGTCAGAAAAAGTAACAAAGTTAATCTGACAAAATCCGTTCTTGACAAAAACATGCTGGCTCTTTGTGATGACTATTTCTTTTTCTAGATGTTTACTAATATATTCTGGAATTTTTGAATAATCAAAGTTAATCTCACTGTCCTGGAGTTTACAGACTCTCTTTTCTCTCTCTTCTCTCTCTCTCTCTCTGTCTCTGTCTTCTCTGTCTCTCTCTCTGTCTCTCTCTCTTTCTCCTTTAATGCTTTGATACTTTCCTCATTCTTCATGATCTTTCAAAGATCACTGACAGTGATTTGAGTAATTACACCAACCAACCACTTCAGTATTCTGGTTTGTAGTTCCTCTGGACCTGGTGACTCAGCATTTGTCTCTCTCTTGTGGTCAGAATGTTCTCTCTTATATCTGTCATGTCTACTGCATTAGCATTTCCAAAGCTATGACAAATAGAAGTGAAAGTGAGAATCCTATATTTCCACTGCATATTATGTTGGCCCTTGGTCTCAGATGGATGGTATTCTGTGTTAAAATCCCTATTTTCTGATCTTTTTTAGTGTTTTTATTATGTTAGATTTTTATCACATGGCTTTTCTGCATTATAATCCTATAATCATATGAATTTTTGGAGGTTTTTGTTTGAATATTGATAGTTTTCCTCCACTGGACAGAAAATACAGAACACTGGGCCTGGAGTCAGGAAGACCTGAGTTCAAATCCATCCTCAGACAATTCCTAGCTATGTGACCCTGGGCAAGTCACTTAACCCTGTTTGCCTCAGTTTCCTCATCTGTAAAATGAGCTGGAGATGGAAATGGCAAACCACTTCAGTATTTCTGCCAAGAAAACCCTCAACTGGGTCATGAAGAGTTAGACACAACTGAAAAACCACTGAACAACAAGTTTTTCTCAAGCGTAAACAGCTTTGCGTCTCCAGTATAGACCCCGCTTGGTCACAATGAATACTTTTGAAAAGTGTTTTTTATTCCACTAACTTATACTTTATTTAGCATTTTGGGACTATATTCTCTATGAAAGATGGTCCAGTAGCAATCATCATCATCACCATCATCATCATAGCTTACTTTTTGGGTTTAGATTTGTGACTTCATCAGGTGTGAGGGAATGCTAGTGCTAAAACTTTCACCATACATGCAGATAAACTCCTTCATCAATCACAGTCTCAGAGAATTTCTCAGTACACTGAGTGGTCAAATTAATTGTACATAGTCACAGAGCTAATGTGTGTTAAAAATTAAGACGAACCCAGGACTTCTTAACCCCAAAGCCAGCCCACCTCTCAGATGGCACATAGTGCTTTCATGTTTGAAGAATGCTTTACACACGTTATTTCATTACAGTCTCATGACAAGGAAGATGCTATAATCTCCATTTTTCATTTGAGAAAACTGAGACTTGTTGCTCTCACAGCTAGTAAGTGTCTGAGGCTAGATTTGAACTCATGAAGATGAGTCTTCCTGACTGCACACTATGGCGCCACCTAGCTACCCACAAATGACTTATATTTGATCCTGGAGCTAATTATCAGAGGTAGAATCAGAACACATGTCTTAACGATTATAAATCCAGAATTCTATTCTGTATTCCATGATGCTTCCCTATGTTTTTCTTTTAGTTGGTCAGTAAATAAACATTTATTAAGCACAGACTGTGTGCCAAAAGGTGTATCCAGTATTTCAAGAGGACCAGCTGTTCATCCATCTTTGGTGTCCATCTATCACCCATCCATCACCTGAAGAAGGCTCCAAGAAGCTGTAGCATGTGCAACAATCACACCTTGGTAAAACTGTCTCGAACAAATGGGTTAAATCAGGTTGTGGTTAACCTATGGGTTTGAAACTCCTTGATGAGTTAGGGAGGTGTCCTATCCTAAGCATGTTAAGACTTTCCCTAGTGGAATGGGTAGATGACAATAGTTTATTGCAGCAACCATGAAGGTGACTGAAGCAGGCTGAGCACTGAGAGCTTGCTCAGACATCAGAGATATCACAGTTATCCACAACTGCATCCCATGCCATGACCAGTCATCTTGACTTTTGTCTTACAACTAGAGGAGTGGCTGATGACTTTGGGCAACTCGGCCTCGCTTAAATCCAATTCACCCAAGAGTCAGGGCATCGCCATGATGCCCTTAGTCCTTTTCCAAAGGAAGAACAAATAAGTACGTGGCAAGCACTGGAGATGCAAATATAATGCATGGAAAGAGCTCACCATCTATTGGAGGTGGACAAAACACAAAAAGCTGAAAAGAGGGGTAGGGTGGAGAAGAGAAGGCACCAATGATGCGGGGACATGATGGGGAAGTCAGAAAAGTCCCAAAGTAGTGTGTCCAGGTGAGAATGAGGAGGTAGATGTCTGAGCCTAGCTCTCTCCTTACATGGAGGTTGAGCAATCATGGATCCACCATCCAATCAGAGGCAGAGGGTGGTGATGAGGACAAGTACAAAGGCTGATGAAATCTTTCTGAGTGATGAAATTATCCCAATAACGAGTTTCCTGTGGCATAGTAGAGAAGTCAGTCAGAGAGGTTCCGAAACAGCGCAGCCAGGTGAAAAATAAGATCTCTTTTAGAATTATACTCCCTGGGTTTTAAAATAAACAAAGCACTTCCCTTATAAAAAGCATTGGGTAGTTTTCCATTTATCTCTGTGTTTATGAATAATCTAAGTAATCCATGAATTATGTGTTCTTTAAAAGTTTGAAAAAAATTCTCCTGTGAACTCAAATGGATGAGGTGGGTTTCTTATTGTGGTCTGGGGGGGGTGCTATGCAGAAATTAATTGTTGATTTGCTTCATCTAAGGGTAAGTCTGTTTAATTTATTGATGTGTCAGTTTGGGGAGCATATTTTTGTAATTAATCATCCCTTTCATCGAGTTTTCTAGTTTGCTAGTGTATAGTACATAAAGTATTTTTATGTCATAAAGTATATTTACATCAGAGTATTTTTTTTGGAGGCAGAGTTAAATGACTTGCCCAGGGTCACACAGCTAGTAAGCATTGGTATCCAGATTTGAACTCAGGTCCTCCAGACTTCAGGGCTAGTGCTCTAACCTTCTGTACCACCTGGCTGGCCTCAGTACTCTACAATGTGGATGCCTTTGTTGTCATCACTTTTTCATTTGTAATTTTGTTGATTTGTTTTCTTTCTGCCATTTTAGGTCACATTTACTAATGGCTTATTCATTTATTGGAGGGGAAAGGGGAACTTTTGGCTTTCTCCATTAATTTTCTGGTTGTGTTCTACTCGTACTGCTCCTAACTATATAATTTTTCTCTCGTTATTTTCCTTGTTATGCTCTTTTCTAGAGAAAGATTTAATTGAGTTATTGACTCCTTTTCTATCATAATGTACTTCTGGCAAGGTTTGGATTATCTGTCTTGCATTGCCTAAGTAGGGGTGTGCCAGAGCCAGCTTAGCCCAGCCTTACAGAGGATTATTCAATTCTCAGTGTGAGCATTTATGTCTTGGAAACTGGCAAACAATTCAGGCCTGATTTATTGTTTTGTGGATTGTCTAGTTTTAAGAAAAGTCATGGGGAAAACATTAATAATGTATATTAAATTTTAAAGTGTATTGAAGGCTTTTTTTCCCTGAGAGCTGGTTATATATTTATCAGTGCATCCTTTGAAGTGACCCTATGAGTTGTATTTCCTTGCAGTTTGGGAAGAGAAGAGACTAACACAGGATTCGAACTAAACAGTAGAGTCTTCTGCTACACTGGACATTTAACAAATATTATAGGACATAGTCAGGGGAGATAGAGCTGGAGAGTTGCTGATGTCACCACCACAACTACTACTCCCCCACAACAACTCTAGATAGTTGAGGGCAGTTAATGTTTCAGATTTAGTGGCTTAAGAACCCCTTTGGGGCTCAGGTTGATGGTCCATGCTAATAATTAATAACACTGTAAGTAGTAATTAGTTGCCCAATTATGTTATAATTTTTCCTTTGTGACAACAAGCACGTTGCATGTTAGACGCATTGTAACTTTGCTTCTGCAGAAATTTGAAAGCTGCTTTGTCATAGTTTTCCAAAAAAACTGACTTTTTTGCTGCTTCAAGAATATGAATTTTGTAACATCTTGATCCAATGATTACAAAGCTGAAGTATAAACCTAGTTACATATAAAAAGATTCATCATCAGTACAGGGACCATTGGGTGATGAATGTTTTAGCCACAGTAGCCCATGAAACTCTCTCTCTCTCTCTTTCTCTCTCATATATATACATATATATGTACACACATATATACAAATATGTATGTATTATATAATATAATATATATACTTCAGTTCGATGAAACCTTCTTTTTCTTCTGCAGTGGTAGTGGCAGAGGGGTGTGAAGAAGTGCCAAGAAAGACGCCCTTTCAGATACTCTCAATTCCTCGTGCTCTAAATATGGGATCCTTATCTAGTGACTGACAGGTACGTATAATCCTAAGAGAACAAAATTGTATCATTCTTCATATTCTGGCTGTAGATAAAACCAGAAAAGAGAAGAAGGTTGTTGAGGAGTATTTATTGGATAGGGCAGCTGGGTGGTGCAGTGTATAGAGCACATAGCCTGAAGTCAGGAAGACTCATCTTTCTGAGTTCAAAACTGTCCTCAGATGAGTCCAGTAACCAAGGACAAAATAAACTAAACTAGAGGCAAGGGACTGAGCTTTGTGGGATTCCTCTACCCTTGGTTCTTCATCCTGTGCTACACATACACTACACAGGACTTGGACTACCTCCCTGGCTAACAGGTACAAAATACTACAATGTGCTACATAAAAACCTTTTCACTTCATCCTTAGCTCAAGGCTTTTTTTTTTTATTACTGTTGATGAAGAAAATGGAAGCTTAAAGAGATCAGCATATAAGTTCAGAGATGACAGAAACAGTAGGGATAAGGGGCAGCTGGTTGGTGCAGTGGATAGAGCACCAGACCTAGAGGCAGGAAGACCTGAGTTCAAATTCAACCTCAGAGGCTTACTAGCTATGAGACCCTGGACAAATCACTTCACCCTGTTTTCCTCAGTTTCCTCATCTGTAAAACGAGCTGGAGAAGGAAATGGCAAACCATTCCAGTTTCTTTGCCAAGAAAACCCCAAATAGGGTCACAAAGAGTGAGACATGACTGAAAGGACTCAACAACAATTCCTTAGGTAGGCGAAGAAAGGAGGTGGAGGAGTAAGTTTCTCCCTACTTCCCCATTCTATCCCACCATGGGGGTCATTAACTCAATTCAATAAATTTAACTAAGCACTTACTAAGTGCTAGGTACTGTGCTAGGTACTTAATAAAGAACAAATAAGAAAAAGACAGTTCCTGCACTCAAGGAACTTACAATTTAATGGGGGAAGACAACACACAAAAGGTATTTGGAAAGGTTTGGGGTAGGGGATAGAGGGGAAATTTGTTCTATGCATTGAAACCAAGCTGAGCCGGGAGATAGGAAACTGTGAAGTCCAAGTTCTTCCCTGGGTAAAGGAAAGCTTTGGGTGGAGTTTAGTACTCTGCCCTCTAGACCTCCAATGAGAGGGAATAGGAGACAGAGGGAGGTGGGGAGGTGTTGAATAGCTAGGGCGTAGTGATGAGAGCTGAATGAATGAGTTTACCCTGGGAGAGGCATCTTGTTCCCTGAAGTTGACACCAGGCAGAAGATGAAAGTGGAGTGAGCTGGAAATACTAAGGATAAATAATAGTGTAGCCATGAGCTCTGGTCAGTAAAAACGCATGTGGTGGGCCAGCCCAAGTCTTGGGTTTAGGTTGCCTTTTTTATGTTTCTTCTATCCTGAGTTTAGGAAATGAGTACCTCTCTGAAGATGGGCATATCTTGGACTGGGGGCAAACTGGTAATTTCAAGATGTCTAGAGGTCCTGGGGGAAATGAGAGGAACAGTTGATTGTGGCAATGTTGGGAGCTGACTGGTGGCAGGCAAAACTTTTGCATCAGAGAGAATGGACTAGAAGATTGACCTGAGTTTGTTTTACCAGCAAATGTCTGGGGGAATGGTTAGACAGTGCCAAGTTGAGATGAAACATAAAATGTCTAATTAGTGGTCCTATAAACTGCTTTATATTCTCATGAAGTTTAAATATCAATCTCTCAGCATACTCTAGCAGTGAGTAGTTAGAAGTTGTTGCTGAATCTTGTTTTCTCTATTTTTTGACAACTTTGGAAGTCTTTAGAACTCTAATCAGTGCAATGCTATGACTCCTGTGGAACAATGATGGAGCATGTTATTCACCCTGACAGACAGATGATAGACTCAAGATGTAAAATGAGACATATACATTTAGTCATCACCAATATAGGAATATGATTTGCTTGATTGTATGTATTTGTTACGAGAGTTTTCTTTCCCTTTCTTTTCAATAATAGAAGTAGGGAGAGAAAATAAATGCTTCTTAATTAGAAAAAATGTTTTTAAATAAAAATATATTTTCAAAGTTTTTTCTCAAATGTATGTTCCTAAATGTCCTGTTTTTAATGTTCTTTTTGCGTGTGACAATATATTATTTGTGCCATACTTGATTCTTTTTTATTTCCCCACTTTGGTGGGGGAGGCCCTAGTCATAAGCCGTAAGTAATATCTCAAGGGTGCTGCCGTGAGCTGGAGCATGAGAAAAAGAAGCCCCCTCACTCTTGCCCCAACTCTTTCACTAGAAATAGATTTCCTTAGGGTTGAACTTATTATAGTCCATCTGCATAATTTGACACAGAACAGGGACTGTTCTGTCCCTGGACGAAAGCTAATGGTGGTTCCTCCAATTTATATATGTTTATAGATCCTTCCTCCCAAACAGAAAGCCAATACTCAACTCAAATCCCTGCACTCTGAGAGAGAAAGATAGTAATATCCTAATGTCTACTATAGTTTAAAGACAAAACCATAGTCATTAAAAGATCTGAACTAAGCCAGACATTCTGGGGACACTAAAGAGGTAGAGTTGACCCTGCCCTGTGCTAACATAATAAAGGAAATGTTGAAAATCCAAAAAAGGAAATGGAAATGGTAAAACTAGGGACTCGTAAAATGTGAGGTTAAGAGCTTCTAGCAGAGAAAGTTAGAACTAATAGAAAAAAATCTTTTTTTTTTTGTATAGGGATCATGTGATTTCCATTCGACAGGAGGTGGGTCTTTTCTACCTTCCCTGTGCCTACTTGCTGTCAGTTCCCAACGATGTCTGTTTCACTCAGCTGGGCCAAGGTCAGTAGCCTGTCTTCATGTTGAAGTTAGAGCCGCCAAAATCTCTATTTGCTTGCTTCACGATGTTCTCTGATTATAGATTTTTGTTACTGTTATCTTCTACTGCTGCTTTCTGTTTTCAATTTTTTTTATTTAAAATTTTTGTTGTTCTGCACCTAACAAATATCATCAAACATCAGTGTTTCCATATACAAAGGGTAGAATTGTACACAAAAGCAAAAATCTCTTATAAGCAACTGACATTTTTTAGGTTAACTAAACATATATTGAGAATTGATTATGTGCTATATACTGTGTTAAAGTTTGGGACACAAAGAAAGACAAAATGCAGTCCCTGTTCTCAAGGAGTTCAGTTTAATGTGGGAGAGAACACTCAGAAAACATGACTTTTAAAATAAGGGCCCATTAGGTGGTAGACTGGATGGAGCACTGGACCTGGAGTCAGGAAGATTTATCTTTATGTGTTCAGATCTGGCCTCAGATGCTTACTAGCTGTGTGGTGACCCTGGGCAGGTCACTTAGCTGTCTGCCTCAGTTTCCTCATCTGTAAAATGAGCTAGAGAAGGAAATATCAAACCACTT
The DNA here is from genome assembly GCA_028658325.1 of Potorous gilbertii. Taxonomy (NCBI): domain Eukaryota; kingdom Metazoa; phylum Chordata; class Mammalia; order Diprotodontia; family Potoroidae; genus Potorous; species Potorous gilbertii. Next base: position 358,389,834 of record CM053771.1, read on the forward strand.
CAGTATCTTTGCTAAGAAAACCTAAAATGGAGTCATGAAGAGTTGGACATGACTGAAATGACTGAGGTATATAATAAATTCAATCTATTGGCTTCAAAGTTGTCCTGCTTGTTTGTGTTTTCTAAATCTTCTACTGTTTGCTTTTCTGCATTAAAAAAACCCAACAATGATTTTCTTTTCTTTTTTGTATCCCTATTGCTAATTCCCAATCCTTTCCAAATACCGCCCACCAAAGTAAAAACAAAGCAAAAAATTGAAATAAATAATCATAGTCAAGTAAAACAAATTCACATAGTGACCATGTCAAAAAATGAATGTTTCTTTCTTCACCTTGAGTTCATTTGCTCTCTATCACAAGTAGGAAACATGCTTCATCAAAGGTCTTTCAAAGCTGCTTTGCCTTGTAGTGTGGGACAGCTAGGTAGTGTGGTGGATCAAGCACCAGTGCAGGAGTCAGGAGGACCTGAGTTCAAATCTCACCTCAGACACTCGACACTCACTAGCTGTGCCTCATCCTGGGTCATCTCCAGTCATCCTGATGAATATCTGGTCACTGGATTCAGATGGCTCTGGAGGAGAAGTGAGGCTGGTGACCTGCATAGCTCTTCCTCACTTAGAACAAAGTCAAGTGCAAGTCATGTCATTATTTCTCTGATGGCACGGTCTTCAGCAACAAAGGACGAACACCCACGTTGTGGTGTTGTCCAAGTATAAATTGTTCTTCTGGTTCTGTTCAATTCACTTTATGTCAGCTTATACCACTCATGAATCTTTGATATTGCCTCTTTCATCATTTCTTACAGTGCAATAATCTGTTACAGTCATATACCCCAATTTATTTAGCTGTTTCTCAATTGATGAGCATACCTCCCCACCTCGTTATTTGTTTTTCCTTTTATTTTGGTTTTTCTTCAGGATCAGGTTTGATTTGCTTATGAACTGTTAGCCTCCCTCCTACAATTTCCCCCCACCCCCGCCATTTTGTTTTCCTGTTTGTGGAATTTGATGTATTTCTACATTAAACCATTTGTATATGTGTGTATATGTTCATATGTTCAGTCCTCTTTTGTTCAAATAACAGTGTGGCTCATTTGATGCCTACATCTCCCACCTCTTCATCTATATTCATATGCTCCTCTTCTTATGTAAATAATAAGTTCCATCCTCTACTTTGTCCTTTCTATACTTACGTATTCCTTTTACCCCTCCTTCTCATTTCCTGGTTAAAATTCTGAGGATTGAACCAATCCATCCAGGGTCTCTTGTTTTTCTTATTTAACTCCATCAATACCTTTTGAAAACATTAAGGTTCTTATTTTCAAGGGACATTTGTTTCTTTTTCCTTTATTTGAATATTAGCAATAAATAATCATATATCTCCTTCAAATTGCTCAAATAAATTTACTTTTCTAGTTTTGTCTTACGCATGTTTTCATTTCTAAGATCATGTTCATCCATGGTCTTTTCATCAGATATACTTAAAAAGCCTATATTCCATTAAAGATCCATTTTTTCCTCTAAAGGATTATACTTAGCTATTCTAGATGAGTCATTCTTGATCGAGAATCTATATTTTTTGTGTTTTGGAATATTGTATCCCAAAAGCTCCTCTGGATTATGGTAGAAGCTTTTGGATATTGGGTGATTCTGACTTTGGTTCCTGTGTACTTAAACACCTTCTTTCTGGATATTTATAGTATTTTTTCTTTATGTAGAAGCCCTAGATTTTGACTGTGACATTCCTGGGACTTTTCCTTCAGAGATTTCTTTTAAGAGGTGATTGGTGGGTTTCCTCTATCTTTACTTATCTCTCTCATTCTGGTCAGTTTTCATTTATGATTTCTTGAAACATAGTGTAAAGTGTGTTGTTTTTAAAACTTTAATCATGGTTTTCAGGTAGTTCAGTGATTCTTAAATGAGTTTTACTTGACCTTTTGGTTTTGATTTTATTCTAATATTTCTTGTTTTCCCATGAGGTCGTTGATTTCTATTTGGTTTATTCTAATTTTCAGAGTCTATTACCTTAAAAAGATTTACCACTTCCTGTTCTAAACTATTTATGCTCCTTCCAACTTTTTCCACCATTGACTTTATTTAACTTTTTCTTCTTTTTTTTTTAATCTCTTGCTCCGTTTCTTCCAGATGCCTCATGTAGAGTTTGAGGAAGATCCCTTTTTTTTCCCTTTGAGTCTTTGCTTATAGGTGTTATGGTGTTATCCTCTCCTCTTAGACTGGCTTTGTGGGCATCTGTGGATCTAGTATAATTCTTTACAGTGATTAGGTTTTTCTGCATTTTACTATCTCACCAGCCTTGATTTCCGATCTTGGCTTTATGCCACAACCTACGGAGATTTTGGGTGGAGTTGTTAGCTTTCTTTGTCTTTCCAGGTAACTCAGGGCTCTTGTGGTGACCTCCACCTCTCAGGACATCATTGAAGTTTAGAGGGCTAGATCTTCAGGGCTTTCTATGTCTTCCCCTATGAAATAAAAACTTCAAAGTTTCTACTCATCTCTGATTTTTTTATCAGTCATGCTTGAGAGTCCCCTATTCTATTAACATTAAAAAAAAAAAACAAACTCTGTAAGATTAAATTGATACCTATCCTTAACTCTTGATTTAGGGCATAGGGCCAGAGCCAGGCTCTGCTCCCTCCAGCCCTCTTGCATGGGGTGGTCAAGCCTTGTTTGGTCCTGACTTGCATTCTTGAGTTCTTGCTCCTTTCCCCCACCCCTCATGGTGTATATCTGCACTTAGATTTCTGGAAAACGTGTGTGTCCCTCCTTAGAGTTCTGCAGTTGGCTGTCACTCACCAGGACACCACTGGGTGTCTCTTTAGTGCAGAGGCTTCCCTGGCCAGGCATCAGGAAGTCTTTTGTCCTCCTGAGGCTTGCTATAGGAACAGAAAGGGGGGAGTTGGGCTCCTGCATGACCTACCATGCTGCCATCTTGGCCAGAGGTCTTCTGTCTGTTTTTTGAGATAATATTGCCCCAAATCATTTATCATCTTTCTTGGAAAGATTTTACAGACAAGTTTCTATTCTAATCCAGTGTTGTCTTTGGCAACTATCTCTTTCTTTTTGGCAAGTCAGATGTTTGCTGACTAAGGTGCTTTCTGGGTTCCTTCAGTGGTCTCACTGGAGCAATTCATTTACATTGGCTTGACTTCTAGATGAAACTATTTTCATCTTTGTTGATGCCATTTATGTTATGCTTGTTTCCATTTTTTACTTTCAATAGATTTTACAAATAATTCAATGTTAAATATTTTTAATTGTACATCATAGCTTATTCTCATTAATATTTTTTGTTTACTATAAATTCTGATCTTAACCCTGATGAGTCAATGGTCTGATTGTACAAAGACAATTAACTAAGAAATTAACTTAGTAAGTTAATTAGTAAGTCTTTTCCTATCTACTAACATATAGTCATTTTCATTCTTTGTGGCCCTACATGTTGTTTGCTATGAACTTCACCTACCAATACTTTTTTTTTTTGAAGAAAATGTAATAAATTAGAGGTAGGAGTTTTCTGTGCACTGTACAGATCTTTGACCTCTCATTTCTTTCTGCTGAATTGTATTTTCCCATCTGTTTCACCCTAGCATCATCACCTTTTCTCACCTTTACACTCAGGCCACCAAGTGTCTAAGTATCAAAGTGATTCTCAGATGTGTACAAAGTACACAAGGTATGTGAAGGAAGAGAAGGACACAAAGGTGTACCTTATTGTTATAACAATAAAGTGACCCAGAGAACCTCAACAACTATTGACCTACATGCCTCCTCTCCCATAAATATGAAATATTGATAAGGTTCACCTATGTATGAATTGAAAACATCCTCAATGCATGCATTAGGAAGGGAGAAGTAGGCTTTAGCAAGCATATTTAACAGTGGACAAGAGTGGACCACACCTTGATCATCTTACTATTGACTGAAAGATGTAGAAAGTGTAGGATTCTATTGTACTTACTGTTTGCCAGTTACAGAGAGAGAGAGACAGAGAGAGAGAGAAGCGTTAATTATGTCTGGAAGAATAAAATTAAAGGTTCTTTTAAAATCTCCCATCCAGATTTAAGCTCACTCAGGATTCCCTGGAATATGTAACAATAGAAATAACCATGTTCAATGATCCTCAGTTAAAATTCAGATGAGGCATAAAGTTGCAAAATGCATGCTTGCCAGAAGTATTCACACAGGTCAAAGAGGATTTCCTGTGGACACTGGGGTCCTCCAGAGGGTCCTGTTTGTGGATGACATTGTGTTTGCATCCAGCCTAAGGCATTGCAGGGTCTTCTAAAAGTTGTAATTACTCAAAGGAATTTGTTTTTGTCTACCCACGTAGGAACGATCAAATGGATAAAGAATGTTCAGATTTCGGCATACATCCAAATGGACGTTGTTCAACAGTAGGGATAGACAATACAGATAGACAATGAGCTGGGCCCACCGTTGAAAAGGAGAAGAAGGGCAGGCTGTATTGCATATGTGAAACTGCAAAGTCCATTCAGTAGCACCCCACCACTTTCCATAAAAGCAAAGACCCATCTTTCAATGACACTTTTTTATTTATATTGCTGTGTGACAGTGAGATCTGAAAAACTGAAAGATAAGTATTACATAAGAGGAATGAAAAAAATGAAAAGACAAATGGTGGATGCAATTATATAACCAATGAGGAATTCCAAAGAAGAGCAGGAGCAAAGAATGTCATCAAGGCACTATATTATAGAAAGAGAAGATGGACTGATTGTGTGTCAAGAGCAAGGGATAACAGGTGGTCATCCAGACTGCATCACTGGTAACCTTGTACTATTGAGAGGAAGCAAGGAGATCCTCTACCATGTTGGATGCATCTCCTGTGGCTACTTTTAGGAAGAGAGGGATGAAATTTACACAGGATGGGTAGGCATGGACATTTGTCATCTGTGATACTGAAATGCATTCCCAAATGAATGAGATTGCAAATACATCTGAGTATTTAAAATCTATTATTGTTCTTATTTTGATTCAATTTGGTGTTCTTTTTAAATTTTGTTTGATTCAGTTCGATTATTTGGTATTGATTTTGGTTCGATTCAATTTTTGTTTTCTTTTGATTTTGGCAACCCCAATTAGGACATCTAGATTCATTAATAAAAATTTCAGGAAACTATAAGTTTCTAGGCAGCACATATATTAAAGAGATGGAATGTGTGTGTGTGTGTGTGTGTGTGTGTGTGTGTGTGTGTGTGTATTTTGACCAAGGGATGACCAATGCTTCACCTTAAGCTAACTCTTTTGAGAGATGTAACAAAGTATGGTGCCACAGGCTCACCTTCTCTAGGGTCAATGAGGATTGAAAATGGAGTCTTTTCTCTTCTCATATTCCCTTTTATAGAGACTGCTCATTTCTATCCTGTTCTTGGTGAGTCGTTACCCTAAAGTTTTTTTCTTGTCTAGAATCTTGGAAGAAGAGACATTTATGAGATCAAAGGCCAAGGTGTGACTCTGATCCCGTACTAGGCAATGTAAAAGCCAATAAGGTTGGTTGAAATGTCCAGCTTTTCCCCATCTCTCCTGCTACACATAAATTTTGATTAAAGGTCTGTAATGCCCATTCCTGGCTATCTTTCTATCACACCAGTCTTGATCTTTAAACTCTACATTTGTCCTTCTATGTCACCTTGGTCTAGCATAACTATATGAGTTCTTGGTAAGTCAGTGAGATCCTCAGTCCTGTACCTCTTTATTTTCTTTGCTTACCCACTTGAATAATTATTTGAGTGGATGATCAGGACTTACAAAAAAAAAAAAAGATTTTGCATCAATGACCTCTCTCCAGCATACTTGTAATAAAAGGATTTGGCAGCTTAAAAATTAAGCATGTTTTGTTAATTACTTTTTTAAAATGCTATGATTTATTTTTGTAGGTTACCATTTTAAGTCATTAGGACCTCATTCAGGTTCATCTGGGGGAGGAGGGAAGCAGTGTGTTTCAGTGTATTAGGGTTCAAATTCTGCCTCTCATGCTTACTGACAGTGTAAGTGTGGACAAATTTATCTCTCTGAGGCAGTTTCTTCATATGTAAAAGGAGGAGGGTGCACTCTTCGATTCCTTCCAAGGTCTCAGTCTAGGATTCCAGGGATCTGTTCAATTAGATTTTATCCCCCAACCCCTCACACACACACACACACACACACACACACACACACACACACACACACCCCTTTTCTCTCTTTGGATCTCCTGTCTGCTCTCCCCAGACCAGGTAGAGCTTTAAAAAAATTGTTTCACATCACAACAGTAAAAGAAAATTTTCCTTAAGATATAAATGCATGGGGAAGTGACAGGAAATATAATAAAAGAGCAAACAGATTCTGCTCACCATTTATTACATAATCTTCCAACCTCCAGGGGTGGAAGTCCAACCCATCTCCACCCATGTTGCTGCTATCAACTGAGCACTCAGTCTCCGGGAGGGGGTGGGGGCTGTTAAGGTTAACCACCAGGCCATTAGATGATCACCAAGCACACTTCGTGTTTAGGTACCTGAGTGTTTTGTCCCTGGGCCAGTGAATCATCAGCGTTCTGCAGCTATAGTTTGTAAATGCAGGAACACCGAAGTCCAAAGTCTAGTGATGGGAGGAGGGGGGAGGAAAACTTCAGCATCTACAAACCTTTACAGGAAAAGGAAGTCCCTGGCCCATTAGATCTTTTCTTCTCCCTCCCCCTTCTTTCATCTTTTCTTCCTTCCCCTTCTTACATTTTCTCCTTTACCCTTTTGTCTTGTTCCTAGATGATGAATCGACCAGTCCAGAATGTTCACATGGAATTCTGGGGATGGAATTTCCAAAAAGAATGTAGAGTTCCCTGGACCAGGACTCATCTTAATTTTCAACTTATCTTGATAGCAGTGTAATGGGGGTGTGGGCCCATGCTCAGAGGGCCCCCTATGGCATTTCTCCATGTGGAGGAAGCTAAGGAGACTGCTTCTGAGAGAGTCATGAGGATGGGGAGTGGAGGGACCTTGGACTGACACTGGGCATTCTATAACTGGTTCCATGTTCCATGTGACCAAGGCATAAAGATGAGGTTCTTTGGCTGCAAAGGCTCCCCAGCTTCAGCCACAGTTTTTTACATTGACTTCTCTGCCTCATACAGGGACTTCTCTGCACACAATATCTTTGCGTGGAGTGAGACCATACCATAAGGCCACATGTCCCCAAGAAATGGGCCTTGGTCCTTGGTCTTTGTGTTTGTTATTTTCCATTCTGGGTGAAGGGAGTGGAGCCTCTGTGACACTGTGCGTTTAGAAAGGCCTAGAGGGTCTTGTCATCATGGCATTGCAGAACCTGGAGGGGCTATTCAGTGTCCAAGCTGTTTCTGTAGCCAGCCTAGCATTGATATCTCAACGAACAAGGAGCAAACTTTGAGACCCCAGCTGATACATCTGAGACAGGACAGCCTTCGTCCAGCCATCACATCAAATTTGGACATGAACAAGGAGTTCAGCTAAATTTGGAGCCTGCTCTCCACAACCACCTACCTCCAAACTAAAGTGGTATAGGAAAGAGAATGCCTCTCAGGTGGAGAAGGAAATATTTCCACTTTGTTCTTGCTCTATCTTTGAAGTAAATATCCCTTTGTAAAAACTAATTGATGGGGCAGTCAAGTGGTGAAGTAAATAGAGCACCAGCTCTGCACTCAGGAAGACCTGAATTCAAATCCAACTTCAGATACTTACTAGCTGTGTGACCCTGGGCAAGTCACTTCTAACCCTATTTGCCTTGCAAAACAAAACAAACCAACTGATGTTAAGTGTTTAAGTGGAAGTGGGGTACTACTAATGATGATTAGCTAACAGTAGAAGGAACACAGCTCCATATAATCCATGGCAATATAGAAGAGAAATATTCCAACTCTTTAGGGGCATCTTAGAACTGCTAAGGGGAGAAAACCACATATTATAAGTGGAGACATGTCTGGGATTAAATTGGGAGCCTTACATTTGTGAGGACCCCAGGATGTTCCCTTCTTGATGTCTTATTTTTACACTATCCTTGAGAAATTTCACCCCAAAACCTGAAGATTGTAAGTGCCGCTTGTTTCTAGTGTGTATTTCCTTACTAGTCAGTTCCATTGGAGATGATTTCTTTAAACTTTTGCCTTTGTGGATTTGTTGAATGCGTAAATGCTAATGCTTGCTGTCTGACTGATTTCATTAGATGTTGAAATTAGTATGAGAAGCATGGAGTTTGCATCACTCAGATGCTGCCGCCTGGTTGAGAAATAGTCTTATTTTCTTTTTTGCACTTAAATGGACTTAGGCTGCTGTTCTTATTGTGAAATCTTTATAGCCTGAAAGATCATAGAGGAAGGTTTGTCTGTGGGCCTAGAAACACCAAATTCCAAACATTTTACAATAGATTTTGTCCACTGGGACTGGGTGGGTTGGAATAAATTATGATGGGCTACAAAGTCCACATTCAGGTCCAAAATGCAAATAAATTTCCAACCAGGTGAGGTGGACAATTTTTTCCTGAGGGACAACTCTGTGACCTATACTTCATATCTACATATAAGGAAGTGTGAGTCCTGATTGACTGATAGGATGTTCAAATGCAAAACTATACAAATGGAAAAAAGACTTATTTCCATTCGTTGTAGACAAATCTTGAGAGATTCAGAGAAATGGGTCAAGAAAGGCGAGGAACAGACTGGTGAATGGTAGACTGTAGCTTGGGAGCTAAAGACACGTAGGGAAGCCAGTTTCCATCAAGTCCCTTGACTTTTATTGCTTGTAACCCTAAGAGACTGCTGAGAGCAGACTGGGCAACTTCTCTCCTGGTTTGAGCAAAGGGCTTATCTACTCCCAGCTGAAGGAATAAGGTTTACTCTTGTCTACTCATTTACTCATGGCTGTTCTCTGTGTATATTCTAATCGATATAATGTCTCCCTATCTGTTTGCCGCTTTCTTTAATAAAGAGGTTTACTAGTGATTTATGTGTGTAACTAATGTTTGGCTGGCAGGTGTGAACTAAAGGAAAACCCATATCCCTTGAGAGGGTTCAGGCAAGTAGTTTTCCTTCCTGGACCCATTCTCCTCACCATAACCTTGGATATATTTGAGACATGGCAGATATATAGAATTCTAGCCAATTCTTCTTTTGGAGACTTGAAGGAAAGATCCTCCAATCTTGCCAGTCCTGTACTGTGCCCACTCTTTTCCATGGCATTTCTGGTGTGGCCCTACTCTGACTCTGCAAAAGTAGGCCAGATCCCAGATTGTATCTCTCTGTGCCACCCACAAAACCACATCTATTTAAATGCTTTAGACAACTATGTGTATACATTCTTGTGTATGGTGTTGTTTAGTTGTTTCAGTTGTGTCTAAATCTTCACGACTCCATTTGAAGTTTTCTTGGCAAAGATGCAGGAGTGGTTTGCCATTTCCTTCTCCAGCTCCTTTTACAGATGAGGAAATTGAGGCAAACAGAGTTGAGTGATTTGCCCAGGGACACACAGCTAACAAGTGTCTGAGGCCAGATATGAGCTCAGGTCTTCCTGATTTCAGACTCAGAGCTCTATCCACTGTCCCCTCTAGCTGTTCTATGTATATCTACAGGTAAGTAGGTGAAACACATACACACAGAATATATACTCATATACCTCATTCTATTTTTTTAAAAATTTGCTAACTTTTTATTTATTCCAAATTCAACCATCTTAGGGAAGCTTACTTAATCTTTGTTTGCCACAGTTTTCTCAGCTGTAAAATGGAGTAAGAATAGGAGCTACTTCTCAGTGTTGTCATAAGGTTCAAAGGAGATCACAATTATAAAGTGTTTAGTACAGTACATGGCACATGGTAAGTGTATATAAATACTACTATTATTTTAACCATCATTGTTATCATATACGTATGACCCCTTTCCCAAAGCACCTCTTCCATCTTCCCACTTGGACCTAGAAGCCAGAAGCATCTGGAGGGACTCAACCCTTGAAGAGTCCCTAGAGTAGGGCTAGGCTGCCACTCTCCACCTAGCTCCACCCAGCTCTACTTATGCAAGGCAGGGTATTCTTCTCTACCAATAGGGACAGAGTTCCATCCCAATGTGCTTTGGAATAGGGGCTACACTTATTAAACCCTTCATCATTTACAATGCACAATAGTAAACTTTGGGAGAGATACTGAGATAAATAAGGCACATTTTCCTCCCTCAGGAAATTCATGGTCTAGTAGTCTGCTCTGAGAAATTATACCCTCAAACCCAATACTTGAAGTTGATTTTGCCAATCCTAACCTTTGGTTAAAAAAAAAAATTGTGATGGTTCTAGAAAGTGTAGATGAGTAAGTAGTCATTTGCTGTTTGTAGAAAAGCTAAAAAATTATCTACTGACATCAATCTATTATTCAAAATCTAATGATGCTTCAAGCAATAAATCTTCAGGAAATGAAACTCCTTTTTAATAGACCACTAGTTATGGAAGAGAAATGCTTAGTACTGGAGGCTTAGGTAAGGAAGAAATTGTAAGGGTACCAGGAACAAAAGAGGCTAGTGTCTTTTTAGCAAAAGCTTAGGTATGTCATTGGAAGAGTAGGTGACCTTGACAGTGTTCTCTAGGTCCAAGGAGACCTGTGGAAAGGAAATATTCTAGACATAGGAAGAGAGAGAGAGACAGAGAGAGAGAGAGAGAGAGAGAAAGAGAGAGATCTTTATAGATCTAGATCTATATATATAGAGATAAAGATAGATATATATATATATATATATATACATATATATATATATATATATGGAATAATTATGCCTAGATATCAACAAAAATGGACTTATAGTAACATTTGGTACAAGCCCCTCTCTCTTCTAGCTTGTAGATGGCAAAACAGAGACCCAGAGATATAAGACTTGTCTAAAGTTACTCAGATAATGCTTCCTTTATCTCTTTTTTAATCTTCCTTTCTCTATCCCCTTCCTTCCTCCCCTCCTTTTCTTTATTCTACAATCCAATGGGCACCTGAAATCCCCCTCCTCTCTTTTTTCCTGGGTAGGACATCCCTAGGGAAGAGGAAGTGCCTTCCACATCTGCACCATGGGGAAAGATCTAGTGCCCTGCCCTAGTTAATACTCTATTTACAATCTCTCACCTCACCATAGTCTTGTGGAGAAAATATCTTGTCCAATATAAAGCATTATGGAGCAGCTAGAAAGTGCAGTAGATAAATTGCAGGGTCTGGAGTCAGGAGGACTCATCTTTCTGAGTTCAAATCTAGTTTCAGACACTTACTTGCTGCATGACCCTGGGCAAATCACTTAACTCTCCTTGCCTTAGTTTCCTCATCTATAAAATGAGTTAGAGAAGGATATGACAAACCAGTCTAGTTCTTTGCCAAGAAAACCCCAAATGGGGTTATGAAGAGTCAGACATCACTAAAAAAATGGCTGAACATAAAGTATTGTTGTTCATCGTTTATTCTTAAAGAGGACCATGACATCAGGAAGATGACTTGCAAGTGGATTGGATTTAAGTGAGGGAGGGAAGGCTGTGCAAAGTCACCAACCTCACTTTCTCCTCCAGAGCCATCTGGGTCTAGTGACCAGATACAGATTAGGACTGCTGGAGACAGCCTTCATATAAAGCATTATATAGATGTCAGCCATGAGATCTGCTTAACTTTGAGTCAAAGTGGTTTTTTAAATGAAAAGCAAAATGGCTAAAGTTTGCCTTGATCAACAGCTAACTTTTTTTTAAAAGACTGATTTTTTTTTTGACATAATAGGAGGTGAAGAAAGTCTTTAAAGACCCAGACAAAATGAAAAGGAAAAACCTCCTTTTATAAAGCAAGAATTATCTAATAAGAGCCCAGGGTTCAAATTAAAATTTGTCTGGTGCTCTAGCCCCAAGACAAAGAGTGAACACTAGAAGCAGGGTGAAAATCAAGGAGTAAATATTTAGTGAAATGAGTTTAAGCAAATTGTAGGTATCTGAAGCTTTGTACCATTGTGTGGAAATGTTTCAGTGTCGGGTTGGGGGTGTGTGAAGGATTGGCTCCTATTCCCCATCCCGGCACTCCTGCTTGACTTTTTAAACTTTTTAACTGCCAAAATGCTGCTTCCTGTAAATTGCAATCATGATGAGGTCCTGGATGTCCTTTAGATCACTGAGTGTGCACTTTTGCATGCCTTAAAACATCTGTTTAGAATATCATCCTCTCAGAACTTCAAACAATTCATGATTTCATCCATGGCCACAAAGACTCATTTGCCTGGGGTCCAGAGTCCAGAGACAATCAAAGCGGCTGCTCCAACACACAGTATCTATTGCCAAACCCCAAGGAACTCAAATTCAGATGGGTAAGACCAGGCAGAGCTCATGCACTCCTGGTATAAGGGAGGAAAGTCTAGAGCCCGCCACCTAGACACCCAACCTTGAAAGCCAACTTTTCATATGAGGTTTCTTTCATGCCTCTAGAGGTCACTGTATCCTAATTTATGGGTAAAGAGGCCAGCTCAAACCATGAAAAGAAGTGTAGCAATGTTTGTGTGTTTAGTTGCTAAGGAGATTTCTCAGTAGCTCTGCTGGACCCATTCCACAGTATTTTTCAGGGCTGGAGGCAATCATAATCTACACAAAACATCTACACAAGCAGAAAATATGTAAACCACATGCGGCCTCCCTCCGTTCCCCCAGGCTGGTACTCCATTTTCTTTTAAACACTCTTCCCCCAAAAGAATAAGGGGGAACAAGTAAACACAGGGGTTTCAGAAGTTCCCAGCAATTGGACAGGATATGCACAGAACTTCCCAAGCAGCTCTGTTTATCCAATTTGCTAAAGATACTTTACATGAGAGATACACAGCAGAGCGTTCTCTCCTCTCCTCCCTCCCCCCAAATCTCTTTCCGTCAGCAAAGTTCCCACTGCCTGCTCCGTCTGGATTTCAGGGCCAGATGTTAGACTCATGAGAGAAATTGGAACACACACGCAGGTCTCAACAGCTATTTGTTTGCTGGTTATAACCATGGTGCCTTAGAGCTTTCCAGAACAGAAACAGGTCAAATCTATCAGCGCTGGAGTAACTACTTCAGGATTTGGCCAGTTCTAACCTATGATAAAGGAATTGTCTATGTCAAAAGCTTGTAAAAGAAGAAAGGGTTTGGGGAAGTGAAAGGGAATCATAGCAAAAGCGAGGCCAGAGAAAATGAATCAAAGACAGAAATACTAGAAAGAAGGGGAGGGATTTCATTTGTTTTTGCTGGGTTTTTTTTCTTTGGCACACGTGTGATTTTGTTCAGCTATAATAACACAGTTATAAAGATTCGCCTTTACAATAACTAATCATTTTTGTCATTTCGGTCACATCTGACTTTTTCTGAGGTTTTCTTAGTAAAGGGTAGTTTGCCATTTCCTTCTCCAGCTCATTTTTACAGATGAGAAAACGGGGGCAAACAGGATTAAGCGACTTGCCCGGGGTTACACAACTAGTAAGGGTCTGAGACTGGATTTGAAGTCAGGTCTTCCTGACTCCATGCCTAGTACTTTATCCACTGTGCCTTCTCGCTGCCAATAGCTAATTATAGCGAGCGTGTATTTTTTTTGCTTTAAGGTTGGCAAAGCACTTTGCAAATACTATCTCATTTGTAGCAGCTACTCTGATTTCTATTTTAGAGATGCGAAAACTGAGACAGGAGGTGAAGTGATCTGCCCAGAGTCCCCCACTAAGAAGCGTCTGAGATAGAATTTGAACTCAGGTCTTCCTGACTTTCTACTGCCCCAGGATCTAAAGGGTTGCAAAGTGCTTATCTCATTTTATTCTCATATTAGTCTTACAAGTACGGTTCTTATCGTTCCCATTTTGCTGATGAGGAAAACAAGGCTAAGAGAGTTTAAATGACTTCCCCAGGGTCACACAGCTAGTGAGCATCTGAGGCAGGATTTGAACCCTTCCTGAGTCCAAATCCAGATACTTACCACTAGGTTGTCTCTTTTACAGAGAGGCAGCATTATGTAGGGGGAGAGAACTGGATCTGGTCGCTAGACCTCATCATCTCCACTAGCTAGCATCCTATGTCTCCCCTCTCTTTTTCAGTCAAACTCCTAGGGCACAGATGGGGAACCGGCAGCCTTGAGACCATCTCCAAGACTGCAGGTTCCCCACCCCTGTGACCTAGAGGGGAAAGCTATCTATCCACTATTGTCTCTACTTTCCCTTTGCTCACTTCTCAATGCTTTGCAACCTGGTTTCCAATCTCATTACTCCACTGAGCCTGCTGTCTCCAAAGTTACCAATGGTCCCTCAGTTGCCTAATCTAAGGGTCTTTTCTCAGTCCTTTTCCTTTCCACCCTCTCTGAAGCATTTGACACTGTTGACCAACCTCTCCTGGGATTGTGGGATGCCGCCTGAGTGCCTGGATATTCATGCAATAGGCTCCTTTGCTGATTCCCCTTCTATATCACTCCTCTTGGCTCTAAGGGTCTTACCCTCCCAGACTGATTCTTTTGTGAAGGCAAGCCAGGCCATCTTTTGCCTCCCTTCTTAGCTAGTCTTTGATTACTGATTTGCCTTAATTTATTGCCTTTGATTGCCTCAGACAAACTGAGACCGGGGAAAGACCTTAGTTCGCATTGCATCCTGGGTCATTGCCAGTTGTTCTGACCTAGGTCTTGCCACTAGACTACCAATGACTCTGGAGGAGATAGTGAGACTGGTGACCTGCACAGCCCTCACTCACTCAAAACAAATTCAAGTGCAAGTCATATCATTCATTTCTCTGATGGCACGGTCTTCTTCGGCAACGAAGGATGAAAAACACATCTCTATTCTAAGAATTATCTTTCTTTCAAAACTGCTCAAGTGACACCTACATGAAGTTTTCCTTAATCCTCTAACAATTTTCCTTGTATTTATTTTGTATATACTTATTTATATGTTTTTATATAATTATTTACATACACCCTGTCTACCTCATTGAATTCAGGTACTGTTTCATTTTTGTCTTTGTATCCCAAGTGCCTAGCAGAGTTGCCCAGCCCATAGTTGGTGTTTGTTGGCTTATTCGCAATCAGAAGACCTGGGATTGAAACCTAGTTTTGCTACTTACTACCTATGTGACTTTGGGCAAAACTCTTAACTTCTCTCAGCCTCAGTTTCCTCATCTGTAAAATGAGGGGGTTGAATTAATCTCCAAGGACACTTCAAACTTCAAATCCCGTGATCCTAGATACAAAGTCCCATAGCATGAGGGTCATGAGGGACTCTGGGAGGAATGACTATCTGCAAAGGTACAATACAGTGCTATGTCTTTTATAATTCCTAGTGCATAGCTAATTTGAAGTTCTTTCAAAGAAAGACTGTCATGGGAATCAAGATTTTCTTTTTGTAAGTAGGAACAGGTTTTACCTTTAAGGCAAATATCTATTGCATAAATATTCAGGCACTTAAGCTTTTGCATGGAGATGCTTTCATGGAACCTTTTCCTTTCTTCTCTCGGTCATGTGGGAGTCCCTCATGGGTCCCCCCTCTTGATTCCTGGTGTATAAGCCTCCACTCGTGTTTACTTTCACAGGTCTAATCAGATGACACAGTTCAAATAAAAAACATTCAATTAATCATCATAAGAATTTGGAATTATATCCAAAGGGCTATCCAACTATTCATATTCTTTGACCTGAAGTACCACAACTAGATTTGTACATCAAAAGGATCAAAGAAGAGGAGAAATGATGTATTTGTAGCAAAAAATTTATAGCAGTGGTGGCAAAAAATTGGATATGGAGGGGATGTTCATCAGCTGGGGAATGGCTGAACAAGTTGTGGGGCAAAATTGTGATGGAATATTATTGTGCTATAAAAAATGATAAGCATGATGGTTCCAGAGAAACCTGAGAAATCTCATGTGAACAGATGCAAAGTGAAATCAGCAGAACCAGGAGAATATTATACATAGTAACAGAAATATTTTAAGGATGATCAGCTGTAAGACATAGCTACTCTGATCAAGGCAAATGATCCAAGACAGTTCCATAAGACTCATGATGAAAAATGCTATCCACCTCCAAAGAAAGAACTAATGAATTCTGGATGCCTATCGAAACATACTTTTTTCAATTTATTTTTCTTGTTTGTGTGTGTGTGTGTGTGTGTGTGTATGTGTGTGTATTTTCTTTTGCACCATGGTTAGTATGAACATATGTTTTGCATGATTCCACATGTATGATCTATACCATTGCTTGTCTTCTCAAAGGATGAGGGAGGGGTGGTAGGGAGGAAATGTGAAATTCAACATTTTAAAGAATGAATTAAAACTTTTAAAAATGATACTGGGAAATATTTAATGAAACAAATAGAAATATATTTTTAAAAAATTAAGCATTGTAGCAAAATTATTGGTTAAAAAAATTGATCTCCCACACCCACTGGGGTATGTTCTATCGCACAACTAGATGGGGAGGGACATATACACAAAATACATATGACCAGGGAACACAAATGAAAGTATAGACACATAAGGAACATGTGGCCAGGACATGAGTCCCTCAGTTAATTTCTGCCTTTCATGCTACAGAGTCCCAAACATCCCCAGGGAAGTTGCTGTCTGTACTGAGCAAGGACCCACAGTTGCTCCGGTCAAAATTACAGGTTTGGGTAGAAAACACTGAAAGGGGAGATGCCTTTTGCTCCATTTCTCCTGGCAGTGGGGTGGTTCAGTGGATAGAGCACTGGGCCTGGAGTCAAGAAGATCTGAGGTCGAATCCTGCTTCAGACACTTACTTAGTTATGTGATCCCAGGGTGGCCACAACCCCAATTTCCTCAGTTTCCTCAATTATAAAATGGAATAATAATAGCATGGTCCTTGGCAGGGTTCTTGTGAGGTTTACAGGCAAGTACTAGCAGACTATTTTTAGGGCTCCAAGATAGTGTTTGGATTGAGCATGTGCAGACAGGGAAGTTGCAGTAAAGGACAACAGACCCAGGATATTAAGGATTGATTTCTGAGGGCATTTGAAGGAAAGGTAAAGGAAGATTGATGCTAGAAGAGCGAGGGGGGAGTGACATGTGGCTCACTGAATACTAAGTGCTCTTTCCAGAGTGGAAATAGGACTCAAGACACACATTAACATTGATATACAATGACTGGATAACACCTATTTTGTTCAATATTCCCAGTTACATTTTAATCTGGTTCTGGCCAAGTCTTCATTTTGGAGTGTTGCCCACCACAAGTTGCATGTTCGATACCTCTGCTATTCAAACCTCAGTCACCACAAAAGAAAGGACGGTCAGTAGTGACTAGAGAGTCATAGGATCTAAAGATGAAAGAACCTTCGAGATAACTGAGAGCAGCCCTCTCATTTTATAGGTAAGGAAATTGAAGCCAGAGTCATTGCATAAGGTCACCTACATAGTAAACAGAAGAAGATTTGAACTCAGGTTTTCAGACTTCAGATTTGGGCTTCTTGTCTTCTTGTGGCCACAGGACTGAACTGAAGACAGATTGGTATCAGACCCCCCTTTTCTAACACCTGCATTCTGCCTTTGGCCAAGCTTTCCGTTTTGCCTGTGCTGTCATTCAAGACCATCACATTGTGACCTCCTGAGGGCAGGGACCGTCTTTCACCTTTCAATATATTTTCTGTGTTTATTGCAGAAGTTAACAAATCACATCATCTGCTCAGGTGTTAACACTTAATGGGAGAATTTAGGATTTAACTGGTTCTTTGGCAGTAGGGGTTTTTTTAATTTAAAATAGTCTTTTTCTCCCTTTGTAGTATTTTTTTCTAATTACATGTAAAAATATTTCTCAACATTCATTTTTTGGTAAAATTTTTGCAAATTTTGTAAATTTTTGAAAAAATTTCAAATTTTTCTTTCTCTCCCTTCCCTCCTCTCCTCCCCAAGACAGTAACCATATGATATAGGTTACACATGTACAGGCGTGTTAAACAAAATTCCACATTAGTCATGTTGTGAAAGAAGAATCAGAACAAAAGGGAAAAAAGAAGAGAATGAAAAAACAAAAAACAAGAAAAAAGTGACAATAGTCTGCTTCAATCTGCGCTCAGACTCCATAGTTCTTTCTCTGGATGTGAATAGCCTTTTCCATCATGATTCTTTCAGAATTATCTTAAATCACTGCATTGCTGAGAAGAGCTAAGTCTATCAAAGCTGGTTGTTGCCCAGTGGTGCTGTTACTGCGTACAGTGTTCTCCTGGTTCTGTTCACTTCACTCAGAAAGGTTTAGAATAGTTTTAGGTTGTTGCTGAGTCATTTTCCTCAACCATGTCTGACTCTTTGTGACCCCATTTGGAGTTTTCTTGGCAAAGATCCTGGAGAGGCTTGCCATTTCCTTCTCCAGCTCCTTTTACAGATGAGGAAACTCAGGCAAACACAGTTAAGTGATTTGTCCAGGAACACCCAGCTAGCAAATGTCTGAGTCTGGATTTGAACTCAGGTTTTCTTGACTTCAGCTCTGGTGTTGTTTTCACGTGCCTCCTGGTTGCTCCTAGTTTTAAAAAGTACGTGAATTAGGTCAATGGGATCAATTATAGCAAGATTTAAGAGGTCTGCTACTTGGCTTATTCCCATATTTAATTTATCATCCTGAACTCTAAGGTAATACAGGTGTATGTTTGTATGTTTTCTCATTAGTTTAATAAAATTTCAACATATCTCTTAATTAACTAAACTGAGAGCTCCCATTAGATCACCATATATCATGTATTTAATTAGCTAGAGAACCTTTCTCACTAGCAGTTAATCATTTGTTTATATAGTACACACCTAATATTCTAGGATTAAATAAATACGACTGAATATGCAATTTATTAACAATGACATCAATAACACAGGAACTCGAATAATTATTTATAATACATCAGCTATAGGAATGATCACAGCCAGTTCCCTCAAACTCTCATTGTAATGCCACATGACTTCTCACTTCTGAGGACACAGTTCATTCGTATGATCACTTCGTAAGAATTTTCTTAAATTCTCTTCACAAGATAAAATTTAAATGAAAACAGTTCCATCAAGAATAAAAAGACCATTTCTGCCAGCAAGAAGTTTACAATCTAGTTAGTGATTACAACAGCAATGTAAATAACAATAAAATTAAGTGCTAAATTATATGTGCTATTAAAATGGAGATGGAATGTCCCTTCCTCAGTTTGATCAGCCTACCTCTCCACCTATGCTGTATCCTTTTAAAAATATATTTTATTTATTTCATTAACTATTTTCCAATCACAAGTAAAATTTTTTAACAATAATTTTAAAAAATTTTGAGTTCCAAATTTTCTCCTGCCCTCCTGCCCCTTGCCCCTTCTTGAGAAGACATGCAATTTGACATGTATTTCCAAGTTAGCCATATTGCAAAAGAAAACGGATAAAAAACCCAAGAAAAATAAAGCTTAAAAAGTATGCTTCTATCTGTATTCTGAATTTATTAGATGTCTTTCTGGAGGTGGAGAGCATTTTTCATCATAAGTCCTTTGGAAGTGTCTTAGGTAACTGTCTTGATCAGAGTAGTTAAGGCTTTCAGTTGATTATCTTTATAATTTTGCATTGTGCACAATGTTCTCCAGCTGTGCTCATTTCACTTTATGAGTTCATCTAGTCTGCCCAGGTTTTCTGAAACTATCATACTTGACATTTCTTATAGCACAATAATATTCCATCACTATCATATACCACAACTTGTTCAGCCATTCCCCACTGATGGGCATCCCATTAATTTCCAATTCTTTGCTGCCACAAAAAGAGCTGCTATAAATATTTTTGTACAAATAGGTCCTTCTCCTTTGATTTCTTTGGGATACAGACCTAGAAGTGGTGTTATTTGTCCTTCCTTTTGAAATGGACCAGTAACATCTCAGTTCACAACTCCACCAACTTTTCCACATCCCCTCTAGCATTTGTCTTTTTTCTTTTCTGTCATGTTAGCCAATCTGACATGTGTGAGATGGTATCTCAGAGTTGTTTTAATTTGTATTTCTCTAATCAGTATTTAGGGCATTTTTCACGTGACTGTTGATAGCTTTGATTTCTTCTGAAAACTGCCCATTTGTATCCTTTGATCACACCTATACAATATAAACAAGTCCACTGGCACCTAGTTCAGAGGGTAAAGAGGAGTCCTGATTGGTTTTCAGTCACTAGAGTTGCCTCCAAGATGATCTAATTAGATTTTTTTCGGAGCAGCTACCGTTCTATGCTTTCCTTATAATGAGAAATAATGAGAACCAAGGTTACTCTCATCTTTTTTCCCCCCCTTTCTCTTTTTTTGGCCTTTCTTCTAGAATGGGCTCTCTCTACCTTCTACCCTGGGAAGAGGTGATGGTGACTTTTGACAGAAACATTTGGCAAGCTGCCGTTTGGGAGAGTTCCTGAGGTTGGATCTCTTCTGCCCAAGAAATGTAAGGTCAGGTCAGTATCAAAAATCTCTATAGAAGCACATGAAAGAGGCAGACACGTGCTTGTCTATGTTCCCTATGGCCATGGGAACATGGCCATATACAGAGAGGGGGAAGCTCAAATGCTCAGACCATGTGATCTAAGAATCTAGTGTCCTTACATAGAAAGGAGACTTTAGGTAGTGTCGGCTTTGCTTCGAGTGTACACTCCCTTGAACTTAAAATCAAGACTTTGGGGACTTCACTTTTTTAAAGTTGGGTTTTTAACCTTATTTGTATCATTGTTGCAGTCTGGGGAAGCCCGTGAATCACTTTTGTAAATAATGTTTTTGAATTTATAAAATAAAATACATAGGATCACAAAGGAAATAAATTATATTGGATTATAGTTATCGCAATATTTTTTAAAAAACAAGTTCACAGACCCCAGGTTAAGAAACTATTGTCTAGAGAGAAGGAGTTCCCATGAGCTGCATACCTCTTAGAGGTCGGAGAGCAATGTTCACATGGCCCCCCCAGCTGAAAGAGGAAGGGTAGAAGTCAAGGCATAAATTACGGACCTGGACCTCAGTTATTACCGTTATTCAGTGCTCCCACGATGGGAAGGGGCTTGTTTTTCCAGGAGCCCCAAAGTGTACTTGTCTTTTGGGGGAGAGTCTAAGCCACAGGGGATCTTGAAGAAACTGTTTAGGAACCCATAGGAGCTTTGGGATTTTCCAGAATGCTGGACTTTTGTTTCTTTGGAAACATTGAGTTTAATGCCTTCCTTGGGAAATGCTGTTTTTCTTCATCTTTTTTTGGACTATTGGGAGTCCTTTGTATTTCCTGCATTTTCTGTGGGGTGAAATAAGGTTGTTCTCTATCGATAGCCATTTGTTACCTGGAACGTTGCCTGTGTATGGAGCTAGGAGCTGTGCCATTCACCATCTGAGAATCCAGACATTAGCTACACTAAAACTGTATTTGGGATGTTTTTCCAGAGTAAATTCCAAGTGGGGGCAAAGAGCCAAAAGGAGAGAGAACTTTTAGACAGAGTCATACGCGGTCCATCTGAGGCCAGAGTATATGTTGATACTATCATATATGCAGACTAAGTACTATAAAATTTCAGAGGGGAAGGTGGCATGTTCAGGAAGGTTTTCATTTGTGGACATGTTTAGCTTGGGCTGTTCAGATGTACTATTGTTCACAAGAGGAAAATGTCACAATGAATTAGGTATGTATTCATAAACTATAAACTAGGGCCAGTGACCTTGTCAGGACATTCTTCCAAATCAAACTTCTATACCTTTCCTCAAACCAAAATACACAAGGCATTAAATACACATGGTTCAGTAGATAATTAGTTAAAGAAAGTACACTTTTTGTAGTAGCAAAGAATTGGAAACAAAGTAGATACCCCTTGACTGGGTAATGGTTAAGCTAAATCTAGTATGTGGATAAAATGGAATATTACTGCTCTCTAAGAAAAGATAAATATGACAAACACAAAATGTATGGGGAGACCTAAACAAATTGATTCAAAGTGAAATAAGCAGAGAACAACTAAGTGCAAATGAGAGGGGGAACCCAATAGAAATCTATGCTGGATGTTATAAAATTAAAATGATGTGTCTTGGTCTAAAAGAAGAGAAATAAGGATGTACCTCTATTCCTTTACAGAGGTGGGGGAATATGGGTACAGAATGCTACATTTAATATCGGAGGTCATTGATGTGTTGGTCAGTAAAAACTTTCACACTGAAAAAGACAGAAGAAAAAAAAATTTACTTAGCCAGGAAGGTGATACATAAGATTAGTAAAGAGATAGTGAGAAACATCTATCTGTCCTTAATGAATTCGAGTCACCCAGTGCAGATTAACTGCATCCTCAGGTACTGAAATGTGGTTAGAGTCACTGTCAGTGATAAATGGAAAAATGGGATAAGTACCATCAGACTGAGGAAGGAAAAATGTTACCCTAATTTTCAGAAAAGGAAAGAAAAGAGCATGCAAATTATTGAACAGTGAACCTCATTTTAATTCTTGGGAAAATGTTAGAACAGAATATTAAAATGATAGTTGGCATACATCTCGAAAGATTACAAAGAACCAGCATGTTTGATGTACACTATTTCCCTGTGTGGGCAGGTTTGCAATGCAAATACCCAGTCAGTTTAGACTTTGCCCACCACAGCTCAGAACTCCTAAATTCATCCACCAGCCTCGGCCTCCCTGGATTATAGACTTTCCCACCAGCCAGGTCTACCTGAGGGATTGATCAATACATTATAGATATTGTATGTGTTGAAATACATTAGACGAGGGGAAAATATCCTGATGCCTGTTCATAGAAAGCATTCAAATATTTTTTTGAGTTGAATTAGCCAGACTCTAGGTGATGGTGATGGGTGTTTGAAGTGGAGGTAACGAATGCTCATTCTTGAATGTAGACGGAAGGCATCACAAGGATTTGCTGTTTTCAGTGCAGCCTCTTTATACTTTGGCCAGAGTCTACCTTGTTCAATTCATAAAACATGTGAATGCCCACTATGTTCAAGGCACTGGGAGACTTTTCCACACAAAAATGAAAAATGAGTCAGCTCATGAAGACACCTCTGAAGACAGGTTCATTCAATCATTCAGGGATTTTCTTTATAAACAAATGCCTTTGAAGTCATAATTTGCTCTTAAAATTTTAATTTTATAGGTACCCAAAGAAATAAAGAGACTTACTCAAGGTCACCCAGACTTGAAACCTTAGAGTTAGTTATCTCTGAATCTTCCTTCCTTCTCATCCACTAGATCTAATCTGTTGCTTTAGTCCTTTCTGCCCCTGTCTGCTGCCTATGATTCATGTCATTCCTTCTCTCTTTCACTTGTGCATTCTGGCTTTTAGCTGTATCACTTCACTCCAATTGTCCTCCTGAAAGTCAACAAACTGCTTCTTGACAAATTTCATTTCTCAGACTCTACTGACGTTGATACAATGGAGCGTCCTTTCAGAACTTCTCTTTCTTCTTATTCTCCATGACATGAGTATGATGCCTCTGCTGCCGTTTTTCACTCCTACCTTTGACCATATCATTTTGGTTCCTTTTTGTCTTCCCAGTCCTTAATAGTGGCTGTTCTGAAGTTTTTGTCCTCAGTACTTTACCCATCTTTCTCTCTCTACTCTCTCTTGGAGAGCGTTGGATGTCTTTCATAATGAAAGCTATGTGAGTAATTGCCAAATACCTATTTCTGTAAGCTCCGACCGCTGCTCATTTGGTTGATTGTGGCTAAAATTTCAAACTCAATGTGCTGCTATGTCCAAATTTTGATCTCATCAATTGGTCTCCCCCAACACCTTCCCTCACACTTGTTCCTTGGTGTTTTGTCAGTAATTCTGGTTAGAAACCTTGAAGTCACCACCTATGATTCCTTCATTAAAGTCTCTCCTTAGAAATATCTCTCAAAATCATCCATTTCTTTTCATTTTCATTGCCACAATGAAGTCAAGGTCCCCATCTTGTGCTTAGACTTAGGTCAACTCCCTAGACAACGTTGTTTGCTATTGCTCTCTGATGCTTTCTCTTTTAAGGTTTATCTATTTTCTGTCTTTTGTACACGCCATGTTTTGCTACCCATGTGACCTTGGCCAAATCACCTAGCCTCAGCAGGCTTTGGTTTACATGTATAAGGGCGTTGAACTAGATGGTATCTACAATATCTTCCAACTCTACTATTCTATGATTCTTGATTTTATTCCAAATCTAGGATTTTCACTATTTTGTCAAGATATTTATATGAATCCCTGTCTTTAAAGATCAATACATCAGATATTCTTAATAAATTTTGATCTATTTACCAAGATTATTAATGAAGATTGATAATTTTCAAAAGTGGATATTATATATGTATATACAATGCCTAGGAAAGGAGAAAGGCAAGGTATTTTTTGAGGGGAGACCCTACCATCTCCACTAGGTAACATCCCTCTCCCCTTATCAGCTAAACTCCTAGAAAAAAAACTGTCCTCACTGTCTCTAATTCCTCTTTTCTCACTCTCTTCTAAATCCTTTGCTTTCTGACTTTTGATCTCACATTCACCTGAAAATATCACCAAAGTTGCCAGTGATCACTCAAGTGACAATTCTAATGGCGTTTTCACAGGCTTCACACTTCTTGACCTTTCTGCAGTATTTGACACTGATGACTACCCTGTCATTCTGGATAGTCTTTCCTCTCTTGGTTCTCCTACTTGTCTGACCTCTCCTCAATCCCCTTTGTTGAACCTCCATTTATAGTATGCCTACTATCCCTTCCCTCACTATCATTTCTAACTTGGTGACTTTATCAGCTCCAATGGGTTCAATTATCATCTCTCTCCAGATGACACCCTAGCCCATATAGATTAAGTGCATGCCAACTGCCTACTAGATATTTCAAACTTAGACAGTTATCTCAAATAACACATCCAGAACAGGGTTTGTAATTTCCCCACCAAACACAAACTTCTTTCTGTTGAGGCATTACCATCTGTTCAGTCTCTCAGGATAGAAACATCAGCATTATCTTGGACTCTTACTTTTACCCCATGTGTCTGAGTTACCTACTCTTGCCAATTCTACCTCTACGAGATCTCTTCCATCTGAATCCTTCTTTCCATTCACACAACACCATTCTAGGTCAAGCCCTTATCACCTCTCACCATGACTATTGCAATAGCTTAGTTTTTGGTCTTGCTGTCTCAAGACTTTCCCTACTCCAATACATCCCTTGCCAGTTGTTGGCATGATCTTTCTAGGGTACAAATTTGACCATGGCATTACCCTACTCAATAAAGTCCAGTGTTTCTTTATTACCTTAGAATCAAACACAAACTCCTCTGGCATTTAACATTCATCATACTCTGATTCCTTCCTACTTCTCCAGTCTTTTTCCACATTCCTCCCCTCCATGTGCTCTTTCGTTCAACCTTCTTGCTATTCTTGTCATAAAATTCTCCACTTCTATTTTTGTACCTTTGTACTGGATGTCTCCAGCCTGGGCTGCTCCCTCTCCCAGAATTTCTGCTTTTCAAGGTCACCTGATCCAAGCTTTTCCTGGTTTCCCCAGTTGCTAGTGTCTTCTCCCCTTAATGTTACTGTGTATCTACTTTGTGTCATCTATACAATATGTATACACATATACACATTCACATATACATGTGTACCCACATACATATAATATACATATGTATGTATGTTACTTCCCCCAATAGAAGGTGCACCCCTTGAGGTCAGGGGCTGTTTTCTTTTTCTTTGTTTGGCACAGTGCCTGAGATAAAGTACTTAATAAATACTTGTTGATGGATTTTTACTTTTCCAGAACGCCCCAGCAGAATAGGGTTGCTCCTGTGACCTTTATGATATCAGACCTACAAGAACAGGCAGTAAATTTTGGTGAGGGATGGGAGTGAAGACTGGGAAATGTGGATTTCTCTTGGCACACTTAATCAAAACTCAAAGCAAGGGTACCCCCTTTGAGAATCATTGGTATGGTGGGAAAAAACTTTGGATGAATTGAAGGACTTGAAGAAACAGCAAATTACTCCAGTATCTTTGCCAAGAAAACCCCAAATTGGATCCCAGAGCCAAACATGACTGAAAGAACTGAACAATAACAAATATATACCGTGAAAGGCTGCATGTTATTGTGATTAAAGAGATAGCCTTTGAGTCTTGAAGACCTGGATTCAAGCCTGCCTCTGACATGTTGTAGCTATCTAACCACAAATAAGTTTAATGTCTTAGTTCCCTGAAGCAACTCCTTAAGACTCTATAAAGAAGTTATTGATTAAATCACAGGTACAGACAAAAAAAAAGCAACACTCTCCCAATAGAGTTGTTTTTTAGTACTTTAATAAATGTTTGTGACTAAATCAAATTGGTCTGTTCTCCATCTACCACAGCATTCTTGTTCTTCTAACAGCACTTATTTGCTCAATTCTTTTATCCATTTTCAGAACCTATGCAAAGAAAATTATGTGTACACCAGGTACCAGTCAGATTAAAAGACCTAAGTCCTTGATGAGAAGCAAATCTACACATACAATTCTGCTCGACAGGAAAGATTAAACATAACACATGATATTCTTTGTCTAATCTATAAAAGAGACTAAAACTAGTATTTTTTTTAATGTAGGTAGAAACAGATGCCAACAGTTGCTGGTTATAAGTGGCAAATATTTCCCAAGTATTACTTTTGAGGGGCAGCTAGATGACACAGAAGATAGAGCACGAGATCTGGAATTAGGAAGATCTGAGTTCAAATCTTGGTCTCAGATACTTACTAGCTATGTAGTCAGTTAACCCTGCTTGCCTCAGATACTTACTAGCTATGTAGTCAGTTAACCCTGCTTGCCTCAGTTTCCTCATCTATAAAATGAGTTAGAGAAGGAAATGACAAACCACTCTGGTATCTTTGCCATAAAATCCCAAATGGGGTCACAAAGAGTTAGACATAACTGAACAACATTACTTTTGAACACATTATTCATTATATATCCCATGCTCTATCTTATGGCTCCTGGAGTCATGTTATATTCACCAGATTTTCCAAGATAGTGATGAGACATGAGTCTAATGACAGACTCAACATGGTCTATTAATAACTTGGGGAAGAATGATATCAGTAATTATGCATTTGCTTGCATTCTCTTCTTGTCATGGTTTTTGGTGGTGGTTGTAGGGGAGATGAGTAATCCACAGTTAAGACTCTATGGTTTAAAATCTGTGGCTTCTAGTACGATTACAACAGGTATTGAAAAAGTTACTTAATGATGAAAAGATAACTGGAGAGCTTGGTAGAGCACACTTGTAACTCCCTACTACGAGGAAGGCTGAGCCCCCTTCAGCTTAGGAATTCTAACCTATGATTGTAAGAAAGTTGATGGGGGTAGGTACAAAATCTGGCACCATTAGGTAAGCCCTGGGTGAGAGGTCACTAGGCTGACTAAGGAGGAGTAAAATGACCCAGGCTGGAAACAGAGCAAGTCAAAGCTCTCTGTGTCAATCAGTATTGGAAATTATCCATGCCCCTGAATGGCGGCTGCCCTTCCAGCCCAGGAGAGAAAGCTCAGTCTCCAAAAAACTAAAAACCAGAGGTAGCAAAATAAGGTAAATACTTAAATAACTACTTAAAAAGGAGGCCTACTTTCCTATATAAAGAAAAAGTAAGATGATTAATTTACTCATTTGAAAGTCATTACCTCAAGAAAGCAATTACTCCATGGCTTTTATGCTTAAAAAATTTTAGTATATCGAAACTGAAAGCCCTTTGACTACATATAAAATTAGATCTTCGTAAAATCCTTGCACAATTAAAAATAACTAAATCTCAAATTTTTAATAACACATTGTAGGTTTCAGATACCATCTACAAATGACATTTAAAAGTTAATTTTCTTCTCAGCTTCATTAAAATTAGTCTGATTTGGAAAGGACCCTAGAGACATCTTGTTTTGACTAAAGCATGAACTCCCTTTTAGAGTAGGAAATGTCACAGGCCCTTTAGATGCCTAGTGAAGTCTCTGGATTCCTTCTTGGAATAGTTTAAAATTATTGACGGAAAAGCTAAATTTCAGTTAGAAGTTCATGAAAAAAAAGATGCATTTCCCCACCAAGTTCATGGTCCTTCTGAAAGCTCTTAAGAACCCCACCTCTCACTAACTCTGAGCCCATCTTTTGCTTACATCCGTTAAGGAATAGTGACCTTTCTGCCTCCTAAAGTACAGCTACTTAAGGATTTTTCCCCCCTATAATTCCAGTATTTTGCAGTTATTTCTTATACCAAGAAGAAAACCACTTCACTAAGATTATTATTTGTTAATCTTGACTAATTTTTTTTTAAGGGGAGAGGTGGCAAATAGGCAGTTTAATCCTTCCACACAATAATCCTTCAAACAGATCTTTTGTATCCTTGCTCCTCCTCAAACTCTTATCATCACTTTCCACACTAAACATAGCATTTTAAAATATTAGTTCAAATAACCAATACAAGTAACAGAATTTCAAGTTCCTGGACGATACTGTTCACATTCTCATTTGCTGATATTCCTTTCAAAAAGTGGCACCTAGAATGGAACAGAAGATGCCTTAGAAGGTTTCCTTGGCTGATATATGGAAATTTAATTTTTGCTACAGAACCTTTTGATTTCTTGGGAGCAATGATCAATTTTCAAAAGTTAAGAAAGAAAAGTCAAGGGTTATGATATTGTTACAATGAAAATGTCTTTATGTGACACACATCATTTAAAAAAATCACATCCATAACCCCATTATTTTAGAGTACATACTGAACCTAAGTAAAACTCTGTACATTCATGGGGAATATACATGTAACCCTAAAGTAACAAGAATGGCTTTTTGACAAATCTTATGAATACTGATTATATATTCTAGCCCTACCATGCATCTGTAGATACGTACCAATGATTTTTAGTGCAGATCCTCCCTGCCTACCTTTTCACCATTTCACTGAAGGCCCTTCTGTAAGATTGGTCAGTAGACAAAAAAAGACTGATAATACTTTACTTTGCTACTTGTTAGAAGCTTTGGTTGATTGGTAGAAGAAAGAGGTAGAAATTCTGGGTTTGAATTCCAAGTGTGCAACCTAGGACAACTTATTTCTCACCACGGGTATCATTTGCAAAATACGGGAGCTAAACCAGATTATCTTTAAAGTTTCTCTCATATGCTATGATTCTATGAGAAAGTTCGAGATTGAGGAAGAGGTTGAAACTATTACTTAATAATGAGAGGTGGAGTCAAGACAGCAGCAAACTAACAGAAAGAAGCACAGTGACAGTCCACCTTTCTCCCTCAGCAACCTTCAAAACAAGCTATATCTTGGTTGAAAATTTATCAAGCTGTATCTTGACTGGGAAATTGAGGGGAAAAAAAGCAGTGAATCATTTTTCTAAACTCAGATCAACCTAGGGAGAGAGAGGTTGGTGGATACTGGGGCAGGATTTGGTTAGAACTGG
The DNA here is from genome assembly GCA_028658325.1 of Potorous gilbertii. Classification (NCBI taxonomy): domain Eukaryota; kingdom Metazoa; phylum Chordata; class Mammalia; order Diprotodontia; family Potoroidae; genus Potorous; species Potorous gilbertii. Next base: position 358,419,227 of record CM053771.1, read on the forward strand.
CCCAAAGAATTCCAGGGCCCTAGAACCATGCCTAAGGACAGGATGAGGTCCATGCCAACATGGAGGGTGACATCTTGCAGGATATAGGAACAAGGATCCACTGGCAGCTCTGTCACCCACAACCAGATCCAGGATGCCATTTTGGGGTAAGAAGCAGCAGTAGTGGGCCCTAGCCTGTGTACTATGCAAGGAGGAACTTCAGACGTAAGCAGGAGCAATGTGGCTTAGACCCCAGAAATGAAGTGAGGTCTCAATTCCACCTTCTGGTCCAAACTGAAGCTTGCAGATTAACCAGGGCAGAAATCCCATACCAAAGGGAAGACATAGTTCTGTCACTCAAACTCAGCAGAACTTTGAGTCCAGCAGTAGTATACAATTACTTAGACCTGAACTCAGGTCAGGAGAATTCTGACTGGGACAATAGTGTCCAAACTTTGCCGAAGATCAGATTACTCTTCAGAGTAACTGAAAGCTTGCAGGTCCTTAATCTAAGCCGTCCTGGAAAGCCAACAAAACAACACTCAATACCTCTAAGAAAGCAGCAACAGGACCAGCTCCTCCCTTTCCTCTAAGTGTGCAGAGCCTGATCCTAACATAAAATCTCAACTCAGGAAGTAGGCTGGAAGGATGAGCAAACAAAAAAGAATTTCACTAATTTTTAAAAATAACATCTATAAGCAAAACCTCAATAAAAAACATCTTAGGCACAAATTCAACTAGAATTCCTGGAAGAGATGAAGTAATGGGTAAAAAATGTTTTTTATAAATAAAATAAAGAGCACTGGAGGAAAAACGGGAAGAGAAATGATAGTGATACAAAACCTTTTTCAAGCAACAAAACTCTCTGAAAATTAGAATGGACTAAATAGAAGTTAGTGAAACTTCATGAGAACAAAATTCTGAGAAGTATCAAGACAAAATCACAGGACTGACAAAAGATGAAGAAAATACATGTTATCATATAAAAATAGCTGATTTGGAAAACAAGATTGCAGAGAAAAAAATTTGAGAATCACTTGACTACCTAAAGTCACGACTGAAAAAAGAACCAACACATCACATTTCAAGAAACCATAAGAAAAATTGCCCAGATCTCTTAAAACCTGAGGCAAAATAAGAATAGAAAGAATTCATCAGTTAGCTTTTGAAAGAAACCCCAAAAGGAGAACTTCCAGGAATATTATAAAAATCCAGCCAGAAAGAAAGAATTCAAGTATCAAAAGGCCCAAATCATAATCACACGTGATTATCCTTCAGAGTAGATAACCTGGGAATATGCTACTGCAGAAGGCAAAGAATACAGGGTTATAGCCCTTACAGTAATGGCTTACCCAGCAAAACTGAGTAAAATCGTATAGGTGAAAAATTGACTTTTAATGAAATGACTTTCAAGCACTCCCAACAAAAAGACCTGAGTTGTGTAGGAACTCTGAAGTTCAAATACAGGAATCGAGAGAAACACAACAAAACAAACACAAATTAACCATGATAAAGGTCTACAAATGAATAAACTGCTTACATTCTCTCATGGGAAAATGATGTGTCATCATCAGAGGTCACAGAGGGAATGTAACTAGAAATAGGCCCAAGAGTGATTCTACTGTCTTGATAATCTTGAGTGGAAAAAGGGAAGAAAAATGCACTGGGAGGGAGGGGTAGAGAAGTAAAAGAGGGGAAATTAGTAGAGTGACAAGTAGATATTTACACAAACAAGGTGAAGGGGTGGGGGTGAGGAGTGATATGAATCCCACTCCCACGTGGATCTGGCCTGGTCAAAGGAGGAAATTGTGCATACACACACAAATATACAACTGGGTAAAGAAATACATTTCACTTGATAGAGCAATGAGGTAAAGGGGAGAACGTAGGAGGAAAAGGGAACATTAGTTAAGGGAGTAATGAGTCCTGTGAAAACAACTCTGAAGGTGGCACAAAATATTTTAAGTTCTTTTTGAGGTGGTAAGAAATGGAAACAGTGGGGGGAATGGTTGAACAAGTTCTGTTACGTAAATGTCAAGTATGCTATTAAGTTAAAAGAAATAGCGAAAAGCATGGTTTCATAAGAACCTGGCAAGATTTGTACGAATTCATACCTTGAACAGAACCACAAGAACAATTTATACAATTATAACAATATCATAAAGGCAAACACCTTTGAAACACTGAGGAACTCTGATGAGTGTTAGACAACCACAATTCCATGGCCAGTAATGAAACATTCTACTTCTTGGGAGGTGAAAGATTATAAAGTGCAGGATGAAACATATGTGTGTTTATGCGTATACATGTGTATATACACAAATATTTTTTCTTTCAGACAAGGCTGTTTAAATTTATTTTGATTATACACATTTTGTAGCAGGGTATGTTTTCCCTTCATTCTCAATTGGGAGTGAGAAAGAGATAGGATGGATTTTTACTCATCAGAAAAAATTTTTAAATAGTGAAATTTTGTGATTATCAACGGACTCCAAATGCTTATGTTACATACATGTTGTCCTAGCTAATTAGAACTTGGCTATCTTTTTCCTAAGTTTTAATTAAAAAAAAAAACCAAAAAACAACCAAACACCCCACTCAGGAGCTCCGACAGGACTAAAAGACAATGGAGACAAGTTTATGCTCTTACCCTGGAGATCTATATTGACCCAGAGACCTGCACTGACATATATTAACCTAAGTATTCTGATGCAATCTCTTTTCCATTTCAAACCTCTAGATGAGGATCTAAAATAAACTGAAATCACACTGAATTCTAAGCTAAAATAAACATCAAAGCTTTATTGGAAATCTATTTGTGCGTAGCATCATCCTCCAACAACTGCCTGATAGCTGTTACTTAGTTGTTTCAGTCACATCTGACTCTTTATGACCAGTTTTAAACTCTCATCCAACCATCCTGCAAAACCTAGTTTGAATGTCACTTCATAAAGAAATCCTCCAATTTTGCTCTCCATTACATCCATCCACGAGTGATTTTCATCTACCATTTCATAGCACTTTATGCCTCTTACCCACTTAGCATCCTCCTTCCTCGTGTCCATGTGTCATCTTGATGAGATTTGTAAGAGCAAGGACTGTGTTGTTTTTCATCTCTGTATCACTAGCACCTGGTATTGTGTCTTGCACAAAGTATTCAGTAAAGATGTTCAAAGAATATTCTTTTTTTAGTAAAAATAATTTTAACTGTGGAACCTGGGGTGCTGTCGTTCCTATCAACTTAATGCTGGGGTCCTTTTAAACTTTCATCAATACTTTTAGGTAGTAAAATCTTTATAAATATGGAATCTTGTTTAACTTCTTGATACTTCTGCACTACTATGAATGACTGATTTTTATACTATTTTAAGATTTACAAAATGCTTTACCAACAATCCTGTGAGGTAGGAAGTAGAAATATTATCATTAAAAACCAGACCAAAAAAAAGGGTGGGGGGAGGAACCTGAGGCACACAGTGCTCATTACAGTATGTGAAAGTGGAAATTCAACCTCTGACATTCTAACTTCAAGTGTTGGGCTCTTTTCACTTTGTGACATACTGCCCCGGAAGCTAGTAAGATTTAGTTTTGTAACTTCAGAAAAAAACTTTGTTAGATTACAGTAGTATAGCAGTATTAGAACATTTTCACCAAAATAACAAGCACCACCTAAACCTTCAGAGACAAAATATGATTTAAATAAGTTATGTAAATATAGTCTTTAAACAGATTTTTATGCCTTAATGATAAATATAACAGATGGATAAGATCACCTCCTTTAAAATGGAGATAAAATGTCCCACATATTTAGTTCAGTATCTTCAAGACTAATGAGTATTTCAATGCAAGCACCGTTCAAAGTATTCCTGTCTTTTTAGCACTTATAACCTCTTCAAAGTCTAAATGGGATATAGTACTCATGCTCATAATAGCTAAATTTTGCAAGCTCAACTTCAATAGAGAAAAAATAATTTTTGTCTCCAGATAGCATAAAAAAAAGTACTTCAGTGCTCTCCACATAGAATATAAACCCTTTGGAAAGCATGGGGGTAGGGAGAATACATTTGAAAACATTGCAATGCCCACAATTTTCTACAGATACTTCTCAACCACCAAATATCTGTACTCACAGTTGGTGGTAAAGTTCCTCTTGGTAAGCTAAACTAGTACCTGACCTACTACATACTCATTTAAGACAGGTGGGATAGAATCAGATTTAAAGAATTGTCCAAACTAATTTATTTCAAAAGGGGTTGCCCCATTCTTGGCAGTGCTCCAGTACAGGAATTTAGAGGAATGTATTTTATCCATGTGACTTTACTGCTTAGTTCCTTGGCCTTGTGAAGAATTCAATGTCATCTTTGAGGTTTTCGTAAGCAGAAAAATAGAGCTTTTTAAAAGAGAATTTTTTTTAAACTTATGTAACACTTGATAAAGGGGCAAACTCCTCCCATTTTAATCCAGTCTTGAATGAAAATATAAGAGCTGCCTGCTCTTAAAACATAAATGATTACTAAGGAACATACAGCTTCTATTTCATACACTTGAGGTAACTACAAAGGAAGGTGCATCTTCAACCAAAATTGTCACTGTAGGATTTAATATGAACAAACCTTTTATTTTGTAATGTGGAACACATTTATACTTAGGATTAGACTTGAAAATAATCACACACAGAGCAATATTGCTTTATTAGTTATGGTCAATGGCTACTTTGGCTCCATGGGAACACCTGTTTCTCACAGCCCAGCCTTTTCCCTTAAGTGCTAAGGAAGCAACAACTGGAGTCTTGCTACACATTTTCTTTTTGAAGTAACTGAAACAGGCAAACTTGCAGTAGGTACAGAACACATCAAACTATTGTTACCAATGAGCAGCAGTCGCGGCAGCAGCGGGGTATGTGGCTTTTATGTTCTTCAGGGCAAGGTGTCTAGCTCATACCTCCACCCCCACTTCCCCCACAAAGCACTGGTCACAAGCGACTAATTGCTGGAGCTAGAGACCAATGGCCCTGTTTTTCAGCATGCTTATTATTTTCACATAAAGACCAAAAAAGGAGGTAAGGAAAAGCAAAAGGTACGTATTTTAATGTTAAAACAACACAACCCACAGGAATGCTCCAACAAATTTGGCTCTTTAACCAAGGCCCAAGTTAAATAACTACTGATATGAGTTTAAAAAATGGATTATTACTTTAAGCAGCTAAAATCCCTTTGAAATAAAATTCAGCATTTCACACTTAAAATTTACATACCCGTAACTATTAAAAAAAACCTCAAAAAAAAAAAATCCAAAAAATAACATCCTTATTTCATTCATTTTTCTAATGTACTATCCAAATTAGGAGCAACATTTTTGACGAAACTCCATAAAGAACCAATCCTAATGCCAAACTTTAGTACATGGTACCAGATTCCATACTTAGTAACCACATATAAGTCTTCCTTTGGTTTTAAATAAATATATATGCATATAGATATATATTTGTACACTTTCAGTTCAAACCTGACATTTAAAAAAATATAAAAATCCTAGAGTTGAACCAGCTTTCATATAGCAACTGAATATGACTATCTTAGTTTTAAATCACCAATTTAATTCTCACAGTACATGATTATTTGCCCAGTACACTTTGGTATAACAGGACTATATTCAAAAGTTTCAATGTGGATTATACATTAATGGTTTATTCTTAAAGGCACCTGATAACTAAAAAAAGTTGCCCTCAGTGGTTGATTGCTTCTATTTATTACCCACGTACCCTAAACCTTTCCAGATACAAATTCTATAAACAGGACTTTCTTTGAACTAAGGGGAACTGTTTCTTTTCCATCCTGGTTATCTCACATCCTGCAAGTATTCCAAAGAAAGGCTGTACTTTCTCAGAACTGAAAACAAGGAATAAGAAATGAGCCACTATTTTTATCTTGCTGAGTAAGGACACCCCTTTCAATGGCTGGATAGGTCTTTGGCCTGGAGGCCTCACAAACCAATATTCCAAACTGTCATCTCTCAATATGAGTGGAGTACCTACTGATTTCTGTGAGAAACACATAATTAACTTAGGTAGCACTTGATGTTCAGAAACTAACACAGCATCAATTAGGAAACTTTGGTGGTTATTAGAAAGGCAAGGCAATTTTTAGTTTACCGGTAAATTTATGAGTGTTTTTGGTTTTTAATTTATTAAAAATCTCAACTTCAGCAGGTATTGGTTTCAACCCAGATCTAAAGATCTGAAGATCAAATAAGTTATTTTAAATCTTTTCCACATCTGTAGTTCCAGTTTTTGAAGTAAAGCAAGTTAGACTTCCAAAGTAAGAGAATGTGTTTATTAGGAACTTCTGGGACTCTAAACAAGGTCCCAAAAGATACTGTGCAAAATTATCTTAAGAAATTGCTTCAAAAACAGACAACTATAAGAAAAAAATAAATCTATGTTTTAAATAATTGTTCTAAATGGTCAAGTCTAAAAAGAGACTTCCATGTCTAGAAAAGCGCAGAGCCTAAGAGTGAATTATTTCCCTCTCATGTTTTTCCTCTCCTCCCATCTCCCAAGTTTTAAAAATCTGCAAACAGGAATTATCAATCACCACTAATGTCAAGAGTATATTCTCAGCATAAAGGAGCTCTAAGAAAATGGATCAAGACATGCTATTTCCTCTACATCAATTATCAATTTTTTAAAAAAGGCTACCAAGCTTCCTGAGTATTCTAAATAATTTCTCATTTTAGAGTGATGAAGTAAACTCAATCAATTCTTAAAGGAATTCTTGCAAAGCAAAAAAAAAAAGCCCTCTTTGCCCGAAGGTACCTGTGTTCCACAATAAAAATATGAATTAAAAATAAAGTCATGAACAACCTTTTCCTCCTCCAACTCTTAGTAGATGGTTCCCTTTTAGGGAGATTTGAGTGTATGATGGTGGGAGAAGGCAAGGAAAAAGGGCAAGTGGGAAGAAAACAGGAAACAGGTCATCCATTGTTCTTGTGTGTATTTGGGCTTTTCTCTGGCAGGAATGGATAGACAGGGCCACAGAATACTTCTAACGAAACTTAAAAATGTCCAACAATTGGAGGGTTGGTTAAGTGTCTTAATGTGCTCAACAAGTACATTTGAACACAAAATGGAATCTTACAAAAACTGGTGGGGAACGGCAGTTCAACTTGAATTTGATCCTCAGGAGCAGGGTAAAAACGCTGATGTATTCATTCAATTGGTAGAAAGAAGTGTCAGGAAGGGAAAAATTCTTAAAGGCAGTGAAAAGTTCTGTCACTCAACATCAAAAGTAGGCATTAATTAGGAAGAATAAAGGAGTCTTTAGTAGATTGATGTCTCTAAGGCCCTTTTAGTAGCAGAACTCAATGAACCTAAGAATATAGCATTTACAAGGTACACATCATTAATATGAAAAAAAGTATACATATCTGCGGCTTTGGAAGAACCTAAAATTAACCTATAGTGTTTTAATTTAACAAATGACAATATTTTAAAGGGCATAGTACTGTTACATTCATTTCTTACCTTTTGGATAAATTCTTTGAACCAGCGTGATATAGTGAAAAATGGGCAACATCGGAATGGGGAAGTCCTTGATGGACTGTGTGCTCCCTGGATTCAAGTCCTTCCTTTGACATACTTACTAGCTTTGCAGGCACGGGCAGATCACATAACCTCTCCACACATCCACGATTCTAAAACTTAAGTTGCAGCTTGCATTTGTGTGGAGAGTTTCCATACCATGGCGTTCCCCTTACACTAATGAAATCACAGGTTTGACCCTTCACCAAAATTCTTTACTTTCTAATATAATTCATTTTAAGCACAATTAAATAAGTTTTCCCCACACATCTATTTTATGACTATGCAGGCTTTGTGGGGCTTACTTTGTCCTGCAATTTTATACTCAGAATTTATTTTCATTTCTAAATTTGCAGAGCCTAAATTTCATTCTGAGATGTATTTATGAAAGAGGTTAGAAATTCCTTATTGTAAACACTTAATGACACTAAACACAAACTGCCTGACTACACTGCAATGTGCAATCAAGAACTTCCTTTTTTAGAAAAATGCATGCTTTGCTAAGTATATGAAGTGTAATTTTAATTTATATGTGAAAGTTAAAAGCTTGTTAACACAATTTGGACAATAGCCATAAAGGCTTCAAAGCTAGGCTGTAAAGAACTGAAAAGAATTTTTTTATTTCAACCACTTTTCAAATTAAATCGTTCTGTGTAAGTATCTGTGCAAGCTCACGTTCTAGCTTATGCTCTAATCTTTCTGCATCTGAACATCCATTTTCATAATGGTAATAATAGTTTTAACTAGTACAGCATAATTAATCCAAAATATGGAGGGAATAAAATAGGTCTTTGGTTTTAATTTCTTGGTAGTATAGGGTTGGAGGAGGAAACTGGGCAATTACAATCCAAAGGGTTTCCTCTGTGCATATCAGTATGACAAATTAAAACTGAATCCAACTGATGTAAAGAGAAGTTATGGGACAATATAAACGCTACAAATATAAAACCCGGGGGGGGAAACCCTATTGTGATCTTCTAAACAATTTTTTTTTTTACCATTTCTTTCATTTATAAATATAAATTTAATACTTAAAGAATCAGCGATTTTGTTAGTGTGGGCACTCCTCTCACTGACACAGATCTTGATTCTTCTTTGACTTGGTAGGAAGGTCTCAATGATTTACTGTAGACAAATTTATCACCATGGAGTCAACCTGGTAAGAAATCTCTGAACTAAGCTTGGTTGATCCTTAGACATTCATTAGAACCATCAGGCCATTTTTAGCTTGGGAGGACTTGCTTCTTACAAGGACAGCATTCAAGAACCTAGGGGTTATTTTTTGTGCCATGATGAAACCTCAAAGTGATGAAGTTTGTAAATGTCAAAGAGCTCTTAATTTGTAGTCTACTGACTAGTACTTTGATTAAGCATTTTACAATACAACTTAAGTTTTATAATAAACTAAAAAAGTTGTAACAAGAAAAAAATATATAAAACATTTTAATAATTCTAGTTGTTGTGCATACATAACTGCCCAAAGACACTGAGTTGGAAAAATCAATTGTGATTGAGATAGAAGTCAAGGAAAGCAAAAACAAAACCAAGAAACACAGTTAAGCTCGACTGCTATGATACTCTTATTTGAGTCTATCCCAGGCTGTGTGAAAATCTGGTTTGTCAAATATCTTAATAACAACAGCAATGTAGCTTATGAAGTTGTACATTGAAATTGATCCAATGGGGTCAAGTCCTAGTTTAACTCAGCTTAATTTAATTGGAAATGCTGAAAAGACAAATGTTGTTATGGTAGAGAAATATTTTTGCCATTTAGTACATTGCTTTTTAAACTTTCTAAATTGGAAGACTAGATTCCTCAACAAACCTTTTAAATAGAATATATATATGCACATATATGTGTGTTTCTTTATGTATATACATATATACACATACACACATATATACGCATACACATCTATCTATATATATCTCAAAAAATCAGTTGAAGTTAAATTAAATAACCTTTAGGCACTTTGAGGACTTATAATTTAAAATGTGCCATTTATATTAAAAAAAGAAACAAACCTCAAAAATCACTACATTGCTCTGACAGTAACATGCATGTTAGATTTTCCAGTTATACACTAATGCTTACTTAAAAATCAAATGTAAAAAATACTGTGCACGTTCCAAAGAGAGCAATTCTCTCTTAATTCAGTTTTCCTCATTACTGGTAATGACACAGATCAGTGTTCTTCAAAATGGAAGAATACAAAAAAAGTTCACAAGCCCTCACCTGAAACAAAGAGGCTTGAAAATTCAAAGCCACCAAAGTCAGGATCTCCCATTAGGGAGAAAAATTCACAGCCTTAAAATGTCACAGGTTTTCCATGCCTATACAGCCACTACACTTAAAATTAAATTGAACATATTACACATTTTCTTTAAAGAGCAAGAAATACAAAAATCACCTATCAGATGGTGTGTTTAACAATAGTTAACTGGTCCAAATAAAGCTGAAGTGTTCTTGCTCGTTATTGAGCAAGTTCTTAAACTGAATTAAACCTACTAATTTGAATCTCAAACACTGTGTACACAACTTCCAAGCTTGTAAGTCCAGGCTTTAATACTATAATTTAAAAGTAAAAATATAATCTGTTGTTAAAATTTCCTAATACTACAGAAAACCTAGAAGCATAGAATGATTATATAGATTACTGGAAGATAACCCCTCCCTCCATTTTTTCTGAACACCCTCCCTTTTAATCAAAAAAAAAAGAATGCAATAATATTTGCTTTGTTCAGTTCAAACTACAGTCTGTTTGACAGATTTTTTTCCCTATTAATTGAACTGTAAAAAACACCATCAAGCTTGTGCTCATTAAATATATATGTATATATAAAAACATACAAAAAGTACAAGATTGATCACATTAGGAAACTTTTACAGTGTCAAATCTTAATTGTTTCTTTTATCCTTAGTAAAGGCCAAATTTTTCTGTGAACAAAATCTTACTGTGACTGAAATTCCTGAATTCAGTGTCATGCTCTGGCATGCCATGCACAGAATTCAATTTGAAATGTGCAGTCCTTCAAAAACCAAAACCAAACAACAACAAAAAAACCAAACCAAAAAAAAAAACCAACCCAAAACACACACACCACAGGACAAAAAGTTCTTCTTAAATCAAATTCTATTTGTGAATTCAGCAAAATAATTTCTATAAAATAAAACAGCAAAATATTTAAATAGTATAGGGTGGGCTGTATCTGTTTTGCAGGGGTATTTGGTTCTTAGACAAGTTCCAAAAAAAAAAAAAAATTACACACATTCAAGTGACCAATTCTCTGTTAAATACAGTATTTACTGATGAGTTTCTTGGAATCTTTAAACAAATAGTTTATTCTGGAATCGCGATACCTCAGATTTGTATTTGACTAACCAGTAGTTTCTTTTATAATTAAACCCCACTTCTAACGTTTAAGATTTCTTTTATAATGGAAAAAGAGCTAAGACAATTCTTGTTTTCAAGTAGAATTGTGAATGAGCAGAAAACCAGCAAGTGAACTTGGTGCAGTGGCACTCCCAAGCACTGTGTGACTCTGACTTCCACTTCGCTGGGATCCAGCAAAAGGAAAGTGTTAGAAGATTTACCTAGTAAGCTCTACCAAAGAAACAAAACAAGCACACCAAATACAGTCTATTATGCTCCAGGCATCCTGGCGTAGCAAATTTTTGCATATTTGTTTTAAATCTCTTAAATTCCTATTACTGAAACCTAAGTGTTCTTTATCCCACCCAGAGATAAACTGTTAAACATCAGATGTGAGGAACTTAGGTGCAACTGAAAACCACCTGTTTGTCACATTTCTCCCCCCATTTTAATATTTTTATATTCTAGGTGTAAGAAGAAAAGCTCTGAGCAATGCAGCTGTCTCTTTGGGACAACTGCTGTCATTATGGTATTTTTTTCCTCATTGGCTACACTAACTTGGTGTGAAGCCATGCTAAATGTTACAGCATAACTATAGCTTCAAAGTGATTAACCTAATACCAGAATGAAAAAGGCAATGAAAAAGAGATCTAGAAACAATGTTACATCACCAATTTTCCACATCAACCAAATAATTAAAAGGTTACCAGCCATTACGTTGCTCATAGTAAAATCGACTCCAGTGGCAAAGAATTAACATGAAACTATTGGTGTGGCTGACATGTATGGGCTCTTTTTTTGTTTTTTTTTTTTCTGTAAAGGAGTTGATCCAACTGCCATGAGGCAGGCAACATTGGTTGCAGAGTGCAGCGGAGAGATCAAGAAATTAATTTTTTCTGTTTTTGTAGATCTGTGAGTTTCAAGACAAAAAAAAATGTTTCTTGCTTAAGAATTAACAGTCAAACATTAATATACTATATACACCTTTGCCATTTACACATTAGCATCAGGCCGTTTATTACAAAACACTATACACTTTCCACTGCAGGCGGGTTATATATTGACAGCAATTTTCTGCAGATAAGACAGTGAATAGACTCTCCACTCCATGTTGATTAGGAAGTTTTTTTTTTTCTAGTTTTAAATATTAGCCAGACACAGAAAAAGGTTGGACTGTAAGGCCTGGGTGCACAGTCTTGATGGAACCAGTTAGTTATGTGCATTTCACTAATCTTTTGTCTGAGGTGGGGAAACTTCTTCATTGCCTTCATAATTTTCTTGTGCTCGTTGGCCAGTTCTCTGAGGGTTGTTCATGTGATGTGCTGCTGGGCCTGTATATGGCTGTCCATGCACATGGTTATTCTAGAGAAAAACAGATACACATACTGAACTTTATACACGTTAAAATTAACTTTAAAACACTTTAAAACTGTAGGCAACATTTTATTTAACAATCTCAATGAGAACATTTTCATCTAAGCCCTGTCACTCACCTTTTAGGCATATTAATGCTGAAGGTAAAGAAAGAATGAAATCACAAAACCATAGTGACTCCAAACCCTAAATTCTACTGTGCTATTTCATGCAAAATAAAAGCAGCAGGAAAAAGTAGAATGCAACCAAGTTTGGAATAACTCTCTACAGTAATGTTCTTCACTTTAGCACACAACTTTGTCATGCATCTTTCTATGAAGGGTATAATTTCATATTGAAACTGAACCACCTCAGGGACACTCCCACAGAACTGTTGCACGGGAAACATTTTGTTGTCATATTGTCCAGTGACCAAACCTAATACCGGAATGTCAGGAAAATAAGCATTTTGTGTGTTAAGCAGTGAAAATGTCTTTAGCTGTGAGGAAATAAACATCATACATGTTCTGGATTAATCTGTAAGCTTGTGATAAAATGTGGCTTTACCCTCACAGGAAAGGCCAAAGCATTTAAGAGTCTCACATCACTTACCAACTGCTCTGCTGAGAACATCAGTAAAGAGTGCAAGATGAAGGAAAACAGGGTTGGGTGGGAGAGGAAATTAAGTCAGCAGATGAAGGCTATGTAAAAAGATTTGGGAGCAGGGGAAAAAATTCTGGCTTCTTTGAAATGCACTAAATTTGGGAACAGTCAAATTAAAGTTCTAGTAAAACTCATTAGGTTTAAGAGATTTAATTCATAATATATTTTCATTTCTTGTAGGTGTAAAATAACAAAAGAAGTTGCCATCAAGACAGATGCCAGATCCTGGCTTTAAAATCATACCGTGTGGATATGATTTTGTTGTACTTAGTTAAAAAGCATACATAGTGAGCAACTGGTGTGTGTGTGTGTGTGTGTGTGTGTGTGTGTGTGTGTGTGTGTGTGTGTGTGTGTGTGTGTGTGTGTGTGTACACACACACACACACATATGGAATCACTCAGAAAATATCGATTATAACAAGTAATAGATAAGATCCTATTAGATAATAAAAGTATTCTCTGATGTGCTCTAACACCTTTGGCCCACTAATCAGTATAACTGGGAAAATAGTTGCATTCACTCATCCAAAACAGTCATTTTTATTACTTGTCTTTTAAAAGGTGATGAACAGATTATAATAAATGAAGAATAAGGTTACTATAGGGCCTAGGCATGACTGGGATGAATGTGAAAGGTCTGTAACAAGGAAATCAGTTTATAGTCAAGAAATAAGACTAGAAAAGGCAGGAGACAAGTATCATTAGCCAAAATCCAAACTTGGTTAAAAATTCTATTTGAGTAGTGGTAGGGAAGAAACGGACACCACAGTGTGTTAGAGAGCACGTTATAGGAGGAGACAGGATACCCAAATTCAAGATTTCCTTTACTACTGAAGATGCATGATAAGTAAGGTCGCTTAACCTGGATCTCATCTTCCTCATTTGTAAAATGAAAGGATTGGACTAGGTGACCTCTGAGGACGCCTTTTAGACCTAAAAGCGTGTGGTTCTAGGTCCAGGTAGGTGATTTTTATCAGCTTTGGGGAAGTCAGCAGTAGTTAATGAATTCAGGGAGGGGATGAAATTTATTGGTGTTTCCCTTGAAGAGACATGAGAATCAGAGTGGAATAAGAAGCAATACTGCTTGCCTTCTGAACCAGAGCTCCTTAGATCCTCTTGCCCAGGACAGGGTTAATTCCAGAATATGGAATTGGGCTTAACTTGAAGTTTAGATTAAAAAAACTTGTAACAGAGAATCCATTTGTTTTCATTTTAAAATTTATATGTATACTCTCTTGTGTCTCATGCTTGTGGATATATTCTAAGGCAGATTTTGATCCTTTATTTCTGTGATCAAGAATATTATCACTGATTACTCTCTTCAATGCATTTCTATCAAGCTTTCCAAGAGGTAACGTAGCAGAGTGGACAGAGGACTAGCCTTGAAGTCCAAAAGCCCTGAGTTCAAGTCCTGCCTTTGATGAAGACTCCCTGTTACAACCTGCGGATGGCTACTTAACCTCTCAGTGTGTCAACAGCTAACACAGCAAAGTTCAGTGAAGCTTTGAGTGTCAATTTTCATTAGCAGAAAGTGTCTTCAGCAGGGAAATCCCTACACCACTGAAATCACATCTTCTCCCTTGAAAGGTCAGAAAAGGTGTCTACTGTGTTGTTTCTGCTCATTGGCCAAGCTTCACCGCAAAATCTTCATCGAAGCTCTCTTTCATGTCCAAGCTTCCTATCAGAATGAGTCCATCTCTTTATCTAAAGTTTAAAAACATTGTAATTCTCACAACCTACTTGAACCAATAGTCTCTAAATGACCGAATACTTTGATCACGGCTGGATGTCTACTTCATGCATCAAGACCATGTAAAATCATTCATGAAGACCCATGCCCTTTGCTTTTGGCAATTACTTCATCTCCACATTGTTCCTTTTAGCAGTGCAAAGTATTCCATTTGTACTTCACAAAAAATGTGATATTTTTGCTCTACATAACAGTTATTTGTTTATATGTTGACATGAAACAACATACACTTCTATTCACAGCCACTAGCACAAGACTAACTGGCCAACCTGGAAAGTACTGCTGGCTGCGAGCTGCAATACGTCCCTGTCATGCTCATTCTTCCTCTGCTTCCAAAAGTCACACAAGAAAACCAGTCTCATTACTTTACAGTCACACCTTGTATCAACAGAATTAGAACAAATTTAGTCATTCTGGAAATGAACATTTAGTGGTTTTTGAGAAAAAAGAAGCCAATTCCTATTTTACCTGCTGATACTGAGATCCAGGTGAATGAGGATATAGTGGGGCATCTTCTGGTGGAGATGATTCGTGTTCGTCTGGGGCATCTTGGTCATCTGGCTCCTAGGTGGACACATTTAAAAGGAAACAGAACTTTATTTTCCAAATAAAAAATTTTTGATTTCATATACCTTCATTTTTGGCTACAGGCAGCTCTGCTATATGTTTTGAAAACAGCAATTTGTTGCAACACAACTGATATAATAGGGAACATTTTGAGCATAATGTGAATTCAAGTTTCTTTCCAGAGAAACAAGTGAGAGTACTCAGAAAAAAGCCTCCCTTGACAGTAACTCCCACGTCCACAAGTAAACTTCAGGTTTTTGTCAAGGTAAAGTGCCATATTTATTACACATCTTCCGTGGAGTAAGAAGTAGAGGAGAAGGACTGTCCTCATCAACCTTCCCCCCCCGCCCCCCCGCTTCTGGTATGACCTCCAGCTAGCACTTAGTCTTGAAGTTGTTGCCTACCCAACTTGCTCAGGACAGGTCCAGTAGTAGCTCAAGGCCAAGCATGAGACCAAACTACTTGTAATAGTAATTTTATATTATTTAAAACATATAAAATTGCGCTACTCTTCATTAGGTTCTCATCTTTTTTTAAGAAAAGCATCACTGACAAAGTTTTTGAGTTTTGTATCCCTAGCCTCATTTCTCTCATAAGCTCTGGATATTCAGAGTTTGCATAGCACAATGTTGTTTTGGAAACATGTTGAGTTTATAGCAGAACTACCTGTATGTAAAGTTTAAAGTAGACTTAATGACTTTACTAATTTTTGTTTGTTTTCTGGGAATTCTAGCAGTTTTTGTTCAAGGAAGGCATAGAAGAAGGACTTTTAAAAATGAAAATTACATCAGATTTGTTTCATGACATAAAAAATTATCTTGATTTAAACCCCCCCTTTTCCCCTTATTTGTTGAAAAATGCAGTTTTAACCTTTTTTACCTCCTCTGGACAGAGCTCACAAGCTTTTGCAAGGGTCATCCGGGCACTATGTGATCTCTCCAAAAAGTATCCATTTGATGTTTCATTGCTTTGTACTGGAGGAGACCAGTTATTGTATGTATACTGAGGATTGCCAGTATATGGTCGTCGTTCAAGTTCATCCCCAAGCCACTCCACTGCCCAGGTCCACTTTCTTTTCAGATCTCCATTACTCTTCAAAATAAATTAAGACATATATTGTGAAAAAAAAAAAGATTCTTTATGAAACCAGTACTTTTTAAAAGATATATTACATATTTAAGAGACTATAGGATCTTTTAAAATCTAAGTATCTATTTCCCCCATAACTAAGTAGAGGTGCTGTAGGACTTTAGGAATTTCCTCTACTTGAAGAATTTAAGCTCCATTAGTAAGAAAAATTTGGCATATAAACAAATTAAGATAAGTAAGCCCAGTACTAGACAGCAATTTTCATAAAGACAAGCAAAATTTTATTAAAACTTTCTATGTCCCCAAGCACTTAGTGCTGTGAAGTACTTACGTAGAAAATTTCATAGTTAAACTTAATTTTTGACTATTTTAAAATATATTAAAAGTATATGTAATAATTTTTCTACTTCTTTTATAATCTTTGTCTGTCTTCTAGGGATAAAACCCATTGTTTCAACAATGCCAAAGTTGTCTCCATATTTTGTTTCCAATGATATGTTTTCCATATTTTTGTCTCCGATACGAGAATGTGTTGAGAACCATGACTTCCTTGATTTTCTAAAAGTAAAGGTTCTTGGCAGAATCAACCTTATTTGTTTTCAAGTGTGTAAGAGAAACAAATGTTCTGCTTATTAGTTTCCAGCTCTGACACTGGTTAATATGAGGCCTTCTGTTTAAATTTTTTTTGTTCAGGTCAATCTGCAAAAGGGCATTTATACTAAATAAGTTAAATAGGGCAAAAAGGGATTCATTCCCACTGTGACTTTTCTACAAACAGTACATATTATGTCTGATTTCTACCAGCCATTTTGTACATGTAAAAAAGCCAGGAACAGATCTTAAATGAATTGTGCTGTAGTCAAGGTTATCTTTCTTTACAAGCTTAAGGTTACCCTGAAAGTCAATGGTGAACAAGAAAAGAAACTAAGCCTCAACTTCAATCCAATCACCTAAGGACTGATGTTTTAGCATCTTTCCAATTGTGACCAAGTTAACTAAACCAGAAAAAACACTGTGCAGACAAGGGAAAAGAAGGGTAATACAGCAGTCATAGGTGATCAGGCAACAAATTTACAAAAAAGTTCTCACCTGCAGGATTTGGTAGGCTACAGAGCAGTTACTAAAGAGAGCTACCATACATTTTATACACTGATAAGCTCTTTTCTGATAATGATTTTTGGAGCGCTGAATTGTATCAAACAGCCCATCCCGATCATCTGGTATTCCTTTAAGTGCATTATGAATTCTGAAAAGAAAGAACCAAGAATCAAATTCTCAAAACAATAAAAAGAAAACCATGCTAGTCAAATGTATGAAAAAATATAAAGACATATCCAAATTATTTTGCTGTAATTTTGTAGATGGACTGCAGCATACTTATAACAATGATTTGTGTGCAGAAAGCAGGATAAAGTATTATTCAGGAAATAAATGCTCACAAAAGGAGGTCAGTTGATCATTTAAACAGAGTGAAGGGACAAAAAACAAACAAACCAAAGGGCAGTGGAGAGGTGGGGAACCTGTGGCCTAAGTGGCACTTACCCATGAAATGATTTTTTAAGTTACTCATATGATATCTTCTGTGTTACTTAACCTTCACTTTTGAATGCACCCCTTCCTCTTTGCCTACTCAGTGATCTGTCCCTTGGGCAAATGAACACAATAAGTTTCCTTGAAGTTCCTCACATGTACTCCATTCCCTGCTCTAAGTGTGTTACTGTCTCCCACACCTGGTTTTGTTTGTAAATAGTTGTCCGCATGTTGTCTCCCCAGTTAGAGCTTCCTGAGGAAAGGGACTTTTTTAAAATTTAAACTTTCTTTGAATCTCCAACCCTTAGTACAGGGTGTGATACAATAGTTGCTTAATAAATACTGGCTAACTGGAGTTAGCCAAAACAGTAAAATTTTCATCAAAATTAACCAATTATTGAAGCTGACTCTACGTTAATGTTCCCTCTTTCCTACCTTGGCAAAGAAAGGAGAAAAGTACATTGTCATCTTTCCTTTTTGACTAAGCTTAGACATAATTCTACAGCCTTCAGTTTCCTATTTTTTAGTTTCTTCCATTTTTACAGGGTTGTAGTCAATGGTACCCATGGAATGTAAAAAACCTAAAGAAGTCCTCCAGTATTTGATGTAAATAATGCAGACAGAATTTATGTGATGACACGGAAAAGGTCCAACATGCATAAAATAGGATGAGAAGGTGTGGACGTGTACTCTGCATTCCTGCAGACAGTACCAACATTGATGTAATCGCAGACCCAAACAAGTATACATAAATATTAAATTAATAACTAACACTGGTTTAATCATGTCTCTTCTACCTTATAACTATGCAGTTTTTCCATTTTCTCAGAGACTTCGACATGCACAAATCAATTTATCCTACCTGACTTGATCCTATTTGTAACCCAACATTTTTACCAAAACATTCCCTAGTATTCAAGAACCCTGTTGCCCACTGTGGAAAATCTAAACTCATCTGTTATGCATCTTGTCTTTTTCATGTTGCCAGTGCTCTTACTACTACTTCTTAATTCCTCTGTTTGGAAGACAAGCAAGTCTGCTTTTTTTCTGAAATGTACAATCTGCTCATAATATACTTGAATTCACATTTTGTGACATGGTAGATACCTATGAAGAATAAGAAAATGGAACCTGAATGAACTGGTGGAAATTAATTCTTCAGTGTGCTATGTTACTGTTTGCAGGACCATTTAAATACCTCCCAGAACCCTGAAACCTACTTCACATGCCAATTTCAGGTTGACACCTCTCATTATGAACTCAAAACTTGAAGTCCATGAAGAAGAATTTACCAAGTTCCAAGACCATGAGAAATGCTTTCCTGCACCCTATCTTTATAGGACATAGTATGTATTGTACTCCCAGCAGGTACTGTTTTATTTTTGTATGTTTAGTAAATGTAGAAATGAACATCAAGTAACTATCAAAAAGCTAATTTAATTTCAAAATTAAACAAAAAAAATGTGAGAAAACTCATCCTTATATTGTTAAGAAGCTGAAGAAAACTGGAGTAATATGAAATTGGAAATGATAAACACAAAGTTCTTGGAAAAATTCTTATCATTAAACTAATGAAATTTTAAACATTCGACCAAAAATTTAAGGCAAGGATGGAAATCTGTTCACAGAGAGTGATTTTGGCCATGCCGTTCTTGAAAACTCGGATATTATTCCTATTAATGGCAAAGAGAGAAAGATAAGTACTAACCTGTGTGTCTGCCATGAGTCCTCAATTAATAAAATTTGTAAAAGGAGATCCAAATAAGGTCGGAGTTCATAGGTATATGAATAGGCAACCTTAAAACAAAATAAGACGTGGTGATTTTCTCTGTTTAAGAGTGTAACCAATTAGGTGATACATACACATATAAAAGTTTTATTTTCTTTAACCTGCCAAAGTAGTTCACTGAGGACTGTAGAAGAGAACTGAGGATTCTCCCAACAGCAAAAACGAAGCAATTTGATGGTTTCCTCTGAGTTACTGCAGTCTTCAATAATTTTCTTCACATAACTTGTTCTCACAAACAAAATATCTGCCACATTCTGCTGAAGTGCCATTATAGGTTGAGATAAATTAGGATCACCATAGGGGTTGGAAAGAGGGGGATTACCTAGAATAGAGTTGTTAACTAATGAAAAACCGACCATTTTCTCCACGGTGACATAACAACAAGCTATGTAAACAACTTATTTCAGAAAAAATAGCAGAACTTAATTCACTAACACAGTCCCTTATCCTTAGTGGTGGGAATATTTGTTAAAATTATTGAGCTGATACTGCTTCTCTCTCTGAGAGTATGCATAATATTTTTGGCTGTACCTTGGAAACTGGAACACAGTGCGGTGGAAGACAAGCTAAAAGATTTGCTTGGTGAATTTGCCAGGATTATGGAAAAATAACATTTATTTTTCAGATCAACCAAAACCAATTATTTGTAAAATCCATCTTATGTATTTACATTTATTTTCAATTTAATAATAAGGTAAACCCTGACCTTAAATGCTGATAAGTAAATAAAATGATTCCAATCCAATTCCAAAATCAACATCTGATGATAAGCTGTCAACTTCAGGAAAATAAAGGACTCTTTTGAATGCTTTTAAAAGTTCCAATTCCCCAGCCCTACAAATCTAACAAAACATGCTTTTTGGACACTAAAAACTACAACTCTGGAGAGCCTTTGAGCCATTTTCATTGAAATATAGCTCCTGAGTACCTCTGTATGGCAACAATTTGTGAAATCATCATTAAGTACATTGTAGTTTCAGTCTGCATTGGTGGTGGGAAGAGTCACAATAAAGAAGTCACAAGTCTTTTGAAGTATTTCGTTGCTAAATGGTTATTATGGAAAGTAGCACTATCACGGTAAAGAAAATATTTAAAATGATTTTTAAGAATGATGCAATTTACCATTTATTGAAGACTGCATCCGGGATGATACATTGCAACAACGGATCAACTGTGACACTACGGTATATAATTTGCCTAGCTCGGCATACTGATATTTGATGGGTGGCCCTGGTCCTTCATCCAGAGCGACAAGCATAAATGTGGCAGGCACGCTCAGTTTCAAAAGCTGTGTTTTTTCTGCCATACCTGTAGAGGAAGAAGAAAACATATAAGAGAGGAAGTAAGAGAATCAGGAGGGTATTGAAGGATAAGACTGTGTTGTAAGAAAAATAATTACTTAGAACTTGGTTGTAATTTTTATGATCTAGGTCCATTCCTTTGTTGTTAAGTCCCTTCAGTTGTATCCAATTCTCTATGACCCTATTTGGAATTTTCTTGGCAAAGATGCCAGAATATTTTTGCCATTTCCTTCTCCAGTTCATTTTACAGTTGAGGAACAGGGTTAAGTGACTTGGCCAGGGTGACACAGTTAGTAAGTGTCTGAGGCCGGATTTGAACTCAGAAAGATGAGGACAGTTAGGTAGTAGAGTAGATAACAGCACTGGGTCTAGAGTCAGGAAGACTGAAGGCCTGGCACTTTATTTACTGTACCACCTAGATACCTAGGTCTATTCTTTAGCATCTTCAAACAAAGTTATTTCACTACAGCTGGTTATCACTTCATGGGATACTCACAGAAATCCTGTGAGGTGAGCAGAGGAGTCAAAATACTTCACATGTAAGGAGTGACTAACTCAAAGTCATAAAACTCTTAAAAAGCAGAGGTAGGACTATAATGTAGGCTTTTTGACTCTTAGAATCCAGTGTTTGTCACTGAACTAACTTGCCTCCATAAACATGACATCTACCTTGGGCTAATAACAGCAAATTTTTTCAAGGTTCTAGCCAGGCAAGGCTCACATTTTTACCTAAAAGGATGAGAACCTATCCTTGATAATTGATTGGTATGAGGAAGGAAGGCTCAAGTCTGGTCTTCCTGGTCACCTGAGGGCGTAAAAGCGGCAGCCTCTGAAGAAACCGCTCCTTGGACTTGTGGATGTCACTGTTAGGAAAATCACCACACCCTTCTGGCTAGACCTGTCTCTGTGGTAATCAGGGGAGGAGCCAAGAATCTACCAGAAACCAATGTTGTATCCTTGACAAGTTTTCAAATAAATATTCTTTTGTTAATTATTACACGGTCAAAGTGTCACATTTCATTTGTGTCCCAAGCCTGAAATATCAGGTCTGAGTGAGGCCTGGAACGCAATGACCACATGGTTCACACTGTGGATGAAAGGGTGAAGGAAGACAAAGACCCAGAGAACAGGATGAATGGACAGCCAGATACAGCTGTGTCGTTCTTTCAGCAAGGGTCTTTCCTACAAATATACACACAAGAGATCTTTTCAATGGCACAGAGAAGAGGGCCCCCAGTGACCTGAAGATTTGCTCCCAGATTATGAGAGTATGACATGGAGGTTGAAGACAATGGCATATGAAGAATTATTGGGTTATTGTTAATAGTAGTCCTAGAGAATCTGGATTGCCAATTAAGGCAAATAAAAGTAAACCAGCCTGGAGTATTTAGTAAGTAGACATGGAGCTCCTGGGCTTGTAAGGATTATGCTATGAAGTCAGAAGAGGGGCTGATGGACTTGGTAACAGCACAAATGAAAGGAGAGTAATTCTGATCCGTCACCAAACATGATCTCTAATTCAAAGGTTTTTGCTGGAGAGTATGTTCAATTCTGCTGAAACTGGGGGAATAAGAGGAGGAGTAGAAGTGAGGATGGGAATGGAGAACTGTCATGGGAGGTTATAAGAGAGCCTCAGGCTTCTCTTACCCCACGCTCCAGGGAACTGGGGAGGCGGCAGAGTTTAAAGAACCGTATGAATCACTGAACAATGGGTGATGAGGGTCTGGAGCAATTTGATATCTTCTTTGAAGCTGTTTCAATGGCTTGGGGAGTTAATGGAAAACTTACTTTTGCAAAGTCAGTGACATCTGTTCGAAGTTCCAGTTCAGAATTGTTCTCTGGTCTCTTTTAGGCAGCTAAGATGGGATTCTGTTGTACTAGTTTCCCTAACAGGGACTGTAGCAGAGAGGGTAAAATTCCTAAAATAGATGGATTTTATAGCCTGGTTCTCTATTGCAACCCTACACCCCATATGGCTACGACCACCTTATCTGGAGTAGTTAGACCTTTTGTTCCTAAGTAGAATTTCACCCAAATGGTGCCAGGGTAGAGCTGTGGGAGTACCTCATCATACTACTTCACTGGCAGATGCAGATCAACTGCTAATTTTTGTGCTGGAGAATGAGACAGCTGTGGTCATCTGGACAAATGTAGCTGTCAGTATAAACAGGCCAAGGCCCTCACACCCGGTTAGGTGATTAATGATATGGTCTCCCTCTTTGGGCAGGACTCCTGACACATGGGGTTGATAAGGAGACAATCTCCTACAGAGGAGGCAATAAAGTTATACTAAGGTATTCCTAAGCTATCAGGAATCAGGATAGTGAGGGCCCTTCTGCCCTACATCAAGGAGTAAAGGTCATATATCCAAGTCACAGAAGACTGGAAAGATGGTGGGAGAGGCACAAATATATAAGGGCCTATATAAGGACATTGACAGTCATATCACTATCATAATAGGGGACCTCTCTCATGGGTCTGACGAAATGGACTGCTCCTTGTCCTTCCATCATCTAGTATTTTTTTCAGGGGGCAGATGGCTAAAGAGAAGGAATCTGATGACATGGAAGACCCTCTCTATTGGTCACAACTGTGGTAGTGAATCAGAGCAAGCATGCTGTGGAAATAGACATCATAAACTCTAGGTAGTCAGGACTT
The DNA here is from genome assembly GCA_028658325.1 of Potorous gilbertii. Taxonomy (NCBI): domain Eukaryota; kingdom Metazoa; phylum Chordata; class Mammalia; order Diprotodontia; family Potoroidae; genus Potorous; species Potorous gilbertii. The sequence continues at coordinate 358,442,859 of CM053771.1, forward strand.
CTGGTGGTCCTTTTTGGCAACTTTTACGTCAGTTATTATGGAAAGTCTTAGGAGTTGCTCAAGCCTTATGCACTTGGTAACAAACAATATTAGACCCTGGGAGTGCTGAAATCTATTTCCTCCTAAGGGAAGAAGATGGAGGCAACCAGAGTACTTTGCTATACTGAGAAGAACCCTGTGTGGCTCTCAGATAGACGGCAACTGGTGGCTTACAGAATACGGGAAGCAGAACCAAGCTGTCACATCCACTGTTAGAGCTCTTCCTGACTTTGTTAATGTGGTGGAAGTCTGGGTCCTGGGTAAATGAAATAGGGGTTACTAACTCTGCTTATGCTTCCCTTTCCCTCCCCCTCCCCCCTCCTCCATTGGTGTGGCTATGGCCAGGAGCAGTTCACTTCCACCTAGAAAGGAGTACGGTCTGCTTTCACTGTTCTTTCTCCCCAGGAATACCTGAACTCTTACTTATACTGTCACAATCTGGTGAATAGAGACCTGACAGAGGTTTCTCTAATACACTACCCAAGGTATACAGTATATACTGATGCTGTATCTTACTGGGCCAGACAAGGCCATGGTGGCTGAAATGGATGGAACAGTGGCTTATGAGGCACAAGGGGTGTGAAACCAGTCCTTGGAACACGTAGGGTCACTCAGTCAAATTTGGAGGATACTGTGGATGAAGAAAACCCAAATGGTTCTGGCTACAGTCTGGAACAGGGATGGGGAACCTGTGGTCTTCTAGGGCCTCAGGTGCAGTCTTTGCTAAATCCAAGTTTCATAGAACAAATCCTTTTACTAGGGGGATTTGTTCTGTGAAGTTTGGCCACATGTGGCCTTAAGGCTGCAGGTTCCTGCTCCTGGTCTGGAAAATGCTATGGTTTCACTGTTTCCCACAAAATAAAAAGGAAATTCAAAGGTTTATCGGACTCTTAGTTTTGGAGGAACCCACATTACCCACTTGTGTATCCTGATGCCCCACATTTACTGACTTGACTGTAGGTTGCCTCGTTTCAAGTGGGCTTCCAAATAGACAAAAGCCACAAATGACATAAAGTGGGCCATTCAGCAGTCTTTTCCTGTGGGGGTTGATGTTTTTAGAAGTCTCCTGTCTGTAAAGACTGCTCTGAGTGGAACCCAGGGATGACCCAAACCAGATGCCTGCTAGAGTGTTGGAGCCGTAAGCTCCCCAAAGTGGTCACTCACTATAAAATTTATGAAAAGCAGTTATATACCTGATACGAAGTCTTAGTTCCTACTGAAACAATGACACAAGGTCATAGTCCATAATTGCCTATTATGGGTTGGGTGATATAATACTGTTTCAGCTTGGATAAAGCATGAGAGGCCTTTACTGTTATATGAAAATGGCAAAGTCAAGATCATATTTGCCCAAGGCCCTCAGGAGTTCATGACCTTCAGTTATGACTCTTCCAGAACCAGAGGCCTTTGGGTCAAGACCCAATGTCCTGCTTCTTCCACTTGCTCAGTGGGCAGTTACTTATGAGGATCTGGATTCTGAGGAATGATGGTTTGCCAAGTTCAACAATGGTTCTTCCCACTATAAGGGAGGCATTTGCAATTGGTTGCTGTGGTTATTTCTATGGTAATGGGGGATACCCTGGGGGATGGGGGTCCTGTCAAGTATTCCTAGTAGGTTGAGCTACAGGACATAAGACTAATGTTTATTAGAGCATTGGGGCATAGGGCGGATAAGACCTGCATCTACACGGATTGATGAGTGGCAGTCACAAATCTGGCAAGAACAGAACTAAAGAGCTATGGAGAAATTCTGATGATGCCCCTGATAGTTGTTAACACTCATCACAAACACCACATGCTACACTGAATAACCAGGCTGATGCTTTGACAGGAAAAGGAGAGCTTAAAGAGTGAGTCTGCTAACGATCTAACACAGGAAAGGACATAATATATTCTGAAAGGCACCAAACTATATGATCAGCTAATTCTGCGGAACTGTGAAAGAATGGGAATAGGATCCTACGTGGTTACCAACTTCTCTCCAACTGGCAAATCATAATCATTTGCTCCCCTCATTTCAGGACAAAAGATACGGCCACACTGTAGACCTAGAATCAGGACATGGCAGTGATGTGCCAGCCAAGTCTGTCACTGTAGCAGCCACCATCAAAGCTCTTGTGAAACAGAGCCTTCTTCGTCACTGGTGGCTCCTGTACCACTTTCTCTGATTAGGTCACCCATTTCACTGCACCATCCTTAGGCAGTTGAATTGGTAAACAATACATGAAAGGCTTTTGAGCTCCCCGACCCCTCTTACTCTCCTTTTTCAACCCGGACACAAAACAAGAGCAGGGCCTTGCCCCAATTTGGGTATTATCTTCTATGCTGTACTCTTTCAATTTTCCTATCCAATCAGTTTCAGTCTTCTCAATTCTAATTTTGTAATACCTCTCTCATAAGGCTCCCTTGTCTCCTCTGAAGAAGCTATTACTTGGAGTGGGCCCTTATCACCTCAAACTTAAGACTACAGCAAACAGCTTGCTGATTGGTCTTTCTGCCTTAAGCCTCTCCTACTCTAATCTATCCTTCTTTCAGCTGACAAAGTGATTTCCCTCAAGTGCAGATCTGACCACGTCACCCCAACTTTGAAATTCAATAAACTTCAGTGGCTGCCTATGATGTCCAGGATCAAACAGAAAATCTTCTGTTATTGGTGTTCAAAGCCTTGGATCTTTCCTACCTTTTCAGTCTTCTTACATGTTACTCCGTTCCACTTACTGTGATCCAGCGCTACTGGGGGTTCTTGTGTAAGACATTACATCTCATGACTGGGCATTTTCACTGGCTATACTCTCATGTTTGGAATTCTTTTCTTCTTCATCTCTACTTCTTGGTTTCCTTCAAGTCTTTGCTAAAATCTCACCTTCTGCAAGAAGCGTTTTCCAGTCTCCCTTAGTCCCAAGTGCCTTCCTCTCCAAATTATTTTCTATCCACTTTGTACATAGTTGTCTGTTATTACTTCTATTAGATCACAAGGCTCCTTGGGTGTAGCGACTATTTTTGCCTTTCTTTGAATTCTTTTAGTGCTTAGTATAGTCCCTGGTAGATAGTAGGTGCTTAATAAATGCTTGTTGACTTGGCTGGACCACTTTTTAGACTCCCAAACATGCCCTATACTTTCTTATTTCTACATCTTCTTTGACTTTGTTGTCTGTGACTGGAGGGTAACCCTGCCATTCCTCCCTATGTGCTGAATCTCTACCCATTATTTAAAACCAACACAAATGCCATCTACCTGACATGGAGCCTTAACCCCAATGACCACATTCTCCCTTCAGGTCTTACATAGAACTTTATTTTGTAAGTGTCAAATGCACTCACAGAAGAGTATATTATAGCTATTTGTATTTGCGTCCTTTCTAAGCTATAAGCTTCTTGAAGTTAGGGAACGTGTCTTATTTAAATTTTTTTATTTCCTAGAATCTAACTTAGCACTCTGTATTATAACATCTGTGTTAATGAACCAATTTTTGGAATGTATTTTATATATCAAACCAATATAAATTTTTTTAGAAACTTAAAGCAAGGAATACTTCACCAAAAGCACAGTAAAATAACTAAGTCAGATTGATAATGCATTCACATCTGATTCAACAATTATTTTTATAATTACAAATATAAATTAATAAACAACATGGAAAATCTACATTTCTCAACATATATTTTGTGGAGTAACCAAAGTGGTTCAACCACCTTAAACACTAAAGGAATTTGCAATATAGTAGGAGACAACAAATGCAATGGCAGAACAAGAAGAATTAAAAACTATGACATCAGTGCAAGGTGATATTGCAATGATGGTACACAGATTTGAGGGGGACATGAAATAAAATGTGACTGAGGTCAGAGGCTAGTTAATAGTTGCTTCTTTCAAATGATAAAGCTCTTAACAGTGACCTGAAGTAATAGACAAAGAGGAACTTAAAATTTTATACTTTAATTGCAAATATAGACATTCATTAATTTCAAATACTTAAAATGGAAAAAAACTCCAATATCTGCATTATTCACCTTTGTTTGTACTTCTTCATTCTAAAATCAGGTGTCCAGGTAATATTAAATTCATTCTTCCTCTTGGACCAAAAATAATTTCATTGGCAGAGGTAACTCCTTCTACCAATGCTGATCAGTATCCTGCTTGGCAATTTATTCATTTTAGAGAGCTACTGAAGGTGTCAAGAATTTAATTGACTTGTCCAGGGTCACACAGCTGACTGACATAATGCCTCCTCATACACAACTGTATGAGGCGGAGGAAGTACACCTTACTTTAGGTGTGTAAAAATGGTTTAACATGTAAGTTTCACACTAAATACTTTAAGGAAGCATGCAACTTCAAAAATCTTTAAGAGTAAATCTGTTAATGCAAAGAATATTATGGACTGTACTGTAAATCTACTTTTTCATACTAGTAAATGAATAACATTTTTATTAATAAAGTTCAATTTCGCAATGACTTTTCAGTCACTGTCAAAATGAGTAAGAATACAAGTTTTGAAGTACACTTAAAGTTCTTACCTAGGTTGGCATACATTACAAACAGATTGAAATACTGCTGCAAATGACGCCCATGCTCTGAAACTTCCCTTCTGAGGAGATTTAGTACTGCTCTCAGCAAGTGATCACTCAAGCTTAAATTATCATATGCCTGTTTAAAAAAAGATGATCAGCTATAAAATAAAGTTGGAATCAAGACACTCTAGGAATCAAATGCTGTAATGCATAGAAATAAATCCCAAAGTCCTTCCTTTCCTACTGCCTAGAAATGGGACCATGTCTCTTCCATCCTGAAGGGAAAAAAAAATTTAAGCCTTGACTTTAAAGGCTGTTTTCAAAGAATTTAAAGTCTCATTGCAGTGATAATACCTCATAACGTTACAAGACTTTAAGGTTTACAAAAGCACTTTCCTCACAACAATGATGAGATAGGTAGTATTAAAGATTCTCTGTACAAGGTGATGGAAACTTAACTTTCCCAAGTGACTTTTTCATGGTCATATAGCTAAATAAGTGCCAAAACTAGAATGTCAATTCTGTTTACTACATGTTAGGTACGGGGTTAGGCATTAGGGACAGTAAAAGAAAAACGAAAAGTAGCCTTGGTCATTGTGGAGGACAAACAAGTAAAAAGATGAAATGATCACGATAATAAGAGCTAATAATGATATAGCACCTACTGTGTGCCAGGCATGCTAATATGCCCATTATAAATATCTCATTTTGTGTTCACAATAACCCTGGGAGGTAGGTGTTATTATTTTATGGTTAAAGTGACTTGTGCAGGTTTAGGTTAGATTTCAGCTCAGGTCTTCCTGGCTCCAGGCTTGGGGCTTGATCTACTCACTTCACCAGCTAGCTGTAATTACATAATAACTTGAGAAGATCAAGCACAAACCATTAGGAAGAACCGACCGTTTTCCAGCAGACGGTGGTAGAAAGAGTTAAGTCTTTAGTGGAGTGCGACTCAAAGTCAAACTCTCTTCCCACAACAATGTGCTACCTGTGCTACCTCTTGGACCGTAATGCCAGACTAGAAACTGAAACCAGTTAAGAAGTTACTAATTCATTACGAAGAACTACCATTTAGTGGCTCTCTAAGGTATAGAAGGCAAATTTAAGCATGTCTTATTAATTAGCCTTGATAAGAGGTGGTTTAATTTTCTGGCAATTCAATAAACATTAAATATGTACTAAATGCTAGAAATATATAAATATATCTGACAGCCCCTATCTGTATAGAGTTTATAAATCTAGGATAATTATATTATGAATCTGACTATGATTAGTGCATCTGAGGAATGGTACATCACATCCAGAGGATTCTTCATTTAAGAAGTAGTAATTACCAAAGGCGGATGCTGAGAGAAGCTAACGATTTTGACAGGAAGACAGGTAGATGGAGTCTATTCTGGGCATGGGGCAATATATTAACACACACAAGTATGTACATAGGGCAGGATGGCACTAGGCAAGAATGAGTAAATTAGTATGGGTAGAATAAGGAGTATATAAAACGTAATAATGTAAAAATATGAACTCGAACCACTAATGTCCTCAATCTATTCACCTTCCATGAGCTACTCCTCCACCCTATCTTAGTCAGACACAAAGACTGTCATGTTCTTGATCTTGCCATCACCCACAGACCTACTATATGCAAGAATTTTGAAATCCCCATAACCTATTGATTTTTCACATCTTGTCTTTCCTCACAAAAACCCCACTTTCTGTCAGCACCACGACCTCCAATTGCTTGACCCTGCAATAATCAGTCTCTCCTCTCGTCATCTTAACCCTTTGGTGAACCGATTCAACTCTACATTGTCCTGCTCTTTTGAATTCCTACCCTCTTTATCCCATCACTGATGACACAGGCCTTAGTCTTGGATCACTCTCATCTTTCTTCACCTTCACTTCTACACACCTGCTGTGCTACTGAATGAAGATGCAGAAAATCATGCAACTGTTGCGTGTCCACCACAGAACTACCCAATCTACACAGAGGCTCTTCCAAACCTTTTCATCCTTCCTGACATCTTCTATTGCTCTCCTTCACCCAACTCTCAGCTGAGACCCTTGCCATGTATTTTACACAAAAAGACTGAGATCATTCACCACAAGTTCTCTCTTTTGCCCTCTTTCTCATTTCAGGTGCCTTCTGCCACTCTCGCCTCCTTCACCCATGCCTCACTGCTTTACCAAGGTCAATCCCTCTCACTCACTCAAGTGACCCCATTTCAACCTATCTCCTCTCTGTCATCCCCATTCTCTCTTTCCCTTTCCATTGGCCCCTTTCTTACTGCCTAGAAACATGATCATGTCTCTTTTACCCTGAAAAATCTCCCTTGATTTTTCCATCCCTACTATCTTTCTATATATTTCTTCTGCCCTGTGTAGTTTAGCCCTTCCAAAATGTTGTCTACCATGGGTACTTCCACTTCCTCTTCTCTCAGTCTCTTCCTTAACACTTTACAATCTTCTCATTCCACCAAAACTACTCTTCAACGTTACTAATTATTTTAGTTTAGAAAATCCAATGCCCTTTTCTTATTCTTTATTCTCCTTGACCTCCCAGCAGTCTTTGACACTGTTAATCATTTCCAACTTCTTGAGGCTCTCTTCTTTAGGTTTTCAGGACACCATTCTCTCCCAGTTTTCCTCCTGTCTGACTACTCCTGTCTCCTTTATTGGGTTTTCCTCCAGATCATGCCCTTTACCCATAGGTGTCCCTAAGAGGCCCCCTTCCTTTCTCCCTCTATACTACACTTTGCTTGGTGATCTTATCAGTTCCCATGGATTTAATTACCATCTTTATACGGATAACTGTCAAGTCTTCCAGATCCCTAATATTGTGGAAGGCAACACCATCCTCCTAGGCCCTCAGGGTCACAACCTAGGAGTCATCCTGGATTCCGCACCATCTCTCATCTCCCACATCCAAGGCTAAATCCTGTTGATTTAATCTTTGCACTATCTCTTACAACACTGCCATCGCTTTAGTGCAAGCCCTTATCACCTCAATGACTGGATTACTTTAAGAGCCTGCTGGTACCTTCCTCCCCTCTCCAAAGCACCCTCCATTCAGCCACCAAAATGATTTTCCGAAAGCACTGATTTGATCATGTCACTGTCCCAATCAATAAACTCCAATGACTCCCTACTGCTTCCAGGATCAAATATAAAACACACTCTGGCCTTTCAAAACCCAGCCCTCTTCTATCTTTCTAATCTTCTTACACCTCATTCTCTGACATGTATCCTTCCGACCAGAGACGCTGGCCTTATGGCTATTTCACAAAGAAGACAATCCATTTCCTGGCTGAGGACATTCTTTCTGGCTATCCTTCATACCTGGAATGCTCTCCTTTTTCCACTGGCTAGACCTCCAGGCTTCCTTTCCATCTTCTATAGGAAGACTTCCCCAGGCCTTCTTAATTCCAGTGCTTTCCCTCTTTTAATCATTTCCTCATCCTGTATATAGTTTGCTTTGTATGTATTTGTTTGCATTTCTCCTCCATTAGATTCTAAGTTCCTTGAGGACAAGGACTTTCTTGTGTGTCTTTCTGTATCCCTGATCAATCCCCCAAAGTGTCTGAAGCAGTCATTTAAAAAGAAAGCTATATAGTTACCTGACTAGAAGGTCCAGGAGAAGCAAAAGGTGAAGGACATGGCCCATCTTGCAAAGAAAAATGTGCAATAAATACTATAAGTTTTGCAAATGCGCCCCTCACTTCTGCACTGGGGCATTCTAGAAGGTACTCAGAAAAGCGATTTGAAACATTAAAGAGGACGTTATGTGCAAACCAAAAGCGTACATTCTTGCTGTGACGGAGAAGAATACACAATGCATCATACCTAAAATGGAGAAAGACAGAACATAATTAGTAATAACAAAAAGGAAAGTTGATAATTTCATTCTTTGACTTTTAAAGTTAAGTAACATTTTGCTGTTCAACCAATAAAATAGATCTTCTCCATACCCTTCCATTTTTGGCTTCTGTAAATGTACTATTGAATGAAAAACAAAGCTGCTGCTATGACAAGTTCCTGAGGAGTGACAGTTGCTTTACACAGGTTAATACCATTATACATTTTTCAATATGATGGCTAAAAATCATTAATTAGGGTAGACTCACAAAGACATATATGGCCTAAGTGACAAAAGGAGCTACAATCTAGCTATAACGACTGAAAAAATAGTATCCCAACTACAAATGCCTTATAGTCATCTGGGCAGCTAGGTAGTACAGTAGATAGAGTGCTGGACCTAGAGTCAGAAAAACTCATCTTCCTGAGTTCAAATCTGGTCACAGACACTTACTAGCTGTGTGACCCTAGTCAAGTCACTTAACCCTGTTTGCCTCAATTTTTCCCCATCTGTAAAATGAGCTGGAGAAGGAAATGGCAAACCACTCCAGTATCTCTGCCAAGAAAACCCCTAATGGGGTCATGAAGAGTCACAAAAGAGTTAGACAGGACTGAAAAATGAATGAACAACAACATGGTCACCTAGTAAATATAATCACTCTCTTATCTATCTTACCACATTGAAAGTCCCTAAAAACACACATACACACATGAACGAAAAATAGTGCAGGCGTTATTATAATTAGAAAGCTTAATACACTTTTCCTTTATATATAACTCTAACTCTTTTCCTTACATAATTAATCAAGGAAATAACTTCATTTTAAAAAGTCTGATTCTAAAAAGTTCATTTTTTTCTAACCTAAATGACACAAAGTTATTATGAATTTAAGAGATGTGAATGGTTTCAGAATTAAAACAAGTCCTGGGCAGGGCAGATAAATGTTAATAATGCACCCCTCACTTCTGGATTCTTGCAGAGAGTTTACAAACTTCATCTTTTGAGTATAACTTTTCTCTTTCCAAGGCTACTCTTCTATACAAGGGTTTTCAAAAAAGTGTGAATGATTCATAATTTTACGAAGATTTTCATGATCAGAAGAGACTAGAATAGTATACAAAAGAAAGCAAACTATTTATTAGCTCAGTATGAAAATTTAAAGCAATATACCAGTCACTGGCAGGGCCACGGACTATTTTTTTTGTGTGAAATCCTGTGGTGAAAAGGAATCTAGCAGCAAGCTGAATACTAATCATAGTAATTTCTTCTGCTTCAGGCAACAGATGATCTTGCCCTACAAATAAAAATTACACGTAAAAATCAAACAAAAATAACATTATTTTCATCAAATATCACTCACATAAAATATGTGTTTAAATCCATTGATGCTGGATAGGTACTGGGGTTTAAGTAAAAGCAAGTACTTAAAACTTTGAGGTCCTTTTACAGTTTATTAATGAAATAATCAAATTAATTTGCAATGACTTGTCATTTGCTAATATTTTAATACTTACCTAGTCTATGTACTCTAGGATAGGACAGTAAGCACAGTACATTAGATCTACTCATGGAAGGATTGAATCTCCTGATCTAGCAGGTAGTTTGCTCCCTAAGTAACTATTATCTGGGCTCCAGAAATCAACAACTAGTTCTACGTCCTGACACTGCCAATTCCTAGCTTGGTAACCCTGTATAAAAGATCTAATGTTTGTAGCTTAGCTAATTTACTTTAAAAAGAAAAAAAAATATTTAAGCTTCCCATATACTATGGTTGTCACATGAGAGATGCTACACAAATATTTATGTTTTGAACATCATTTGCTGATTTCTGGCCCAACTAATTGCCTATTGCCAAATAAAGAGAAATTCAAAACGATTAACTTTATTATACACGGGAAAGAGGACAACTTCCTCAAATAATCCTAATGACCTGTCATAGATTGAAGTACCCAGTGACATGAGTACAAAAAGAGAGCTGGTCATTTATCAGATGGGAAAAGGTAGTGTTGATTAACACAAACCTTAACTTTCTTCTGATAATTCATATCCAATATGTAATAATGTACAAAAGTATTCATATTGTTATATTCATATGGAATTATGTCATGACCAAACTGATCAACTTTAAAAAGCACTCCAATTTTTTCCAGAATCATATTTTCATAATTTTATCAATGTGGGAGAGAATCTCAAACAATATAATCCACAAACATTTCACACTTTAGTCGATAGAGGATATTCAAATGGCACCAAAATACTCATTAGAATCTACAGCCCAGCTGGTGCCAATCTCCTGAGGATGAGATGCTCTTCATTTAGCTAGGCTCTCCAAGATTGCAAACTCCTTGAAAACAAGGTCTGGGATAGGATTTTTTAAAATATCTTTTTACCTCTAGCACTGTATTTTGCTTATTTGATGAATTCATTTGAAACGATAAACATGTACAGAATCAAACGCTGGTGGGAACTTAAAAGTATTAATCTGCTTGACAGAAGCTGAAATTTATATGCATACCCTCCAAAAATCAAGGGTTATGTCTATCTTAGAATGAGATACTATAGACTTTAATGTAGTATATATAAAGTCACAAAAAAGCAATGATTACTGTATATTTTTCTTTCAAAAAGTAATCTAATGTGATGTATAAATCCTATCAAATTTACATACTGCATGAAAGTGAAAATATATACTTTAGTTAGAACTGCTTAAATTAAAGAAATGAAAGGAAAAAAGTTAACTTTAGAAAACTATTAGCAGAAAGATTAATGCCTCACTATCCATACTGGTAAGAATTCTTCCTTGTAGCATCAAACTAAATTGCAGGTACCTACCTGGAGGAGGGTTTAAGTAGACACTGTTACAAGTCAGAAGTTTTTTAACAAACTGGAAATATTCCAAACTGTATTGCATACGGTTATGCATGAATTGCACATTCTGCTTCCGTACACTTCTTTCAATGGCGGATGGCATTTTAATTTGGTGTGGTTTGGTGGTGACAACCAGCTCTGAAATATATTTGATTAGCTCATTGTCCTTGTCTATTGTGTCCATACGCTCATAAAAAAGAATGTAAGCATTCCACCACCTCTTCTGGCGCCTGTACGACATGCGCTTCATCATATGATCAAACACTTCACCCATGTACTCTCCACCAAAACACTGGTTTTTCATTTCTTCATCATCATCCATTTTACATTCTGTCACATCTCCATCATCAAATTTATACCAGCGATTTTTCTCACCATCTCCACCATTCCTCTGGATGATGTAAGAATAATAATGTCCCCCACTTGCTTGACCACTGTGTACAAGAACACCCACCAGCCTATACTTTGTGTTTCCAGTTGGCTCATTTTCTGACTGTTCATTTTGTTGTATCAGTTGATTTTCAGGGTTTACATCATCCCCTTCTAGTTTCGCAACACCTGCCACTGTGTAAGGTTCCATGTCCAACTCCCGTGGAAATTCAAAGTAATCATTGAACTTGATTGCACATTCCCTTTCCCAGTCATAGTCAAATCGTTTTAGCTGAATGGCAAGAACTGGGGGCAGTTTCTTAATTAGGAGCCGCTTTACTGTATCAACCTAAAAATAGAAGAGGTATTGGATATTTTCTTAAGAATACCAAGAGAAAAAAAACTAAATCATAAAAAGTGATCATGAAAAGAGTTGTAGGAGTTTATTAGTACTAGTCCTGCTGGACATTACTGATTCAGTTTTACAAATCAACCACACCTCAAAATATGGTACCAGATCCTAGTTATCTGTACCAGACGTTTAATATGAGAAAGGACAACTTTCAATTGTATATGTGGTACAGTTCAAACCTTAGTAATAATGAAGTTTTTAACATTTTAAAATTGCATGAAGACTTTTGAGAATGCCTACAATTCTGTTTGGTTTACCGAGTGCTTTCACAATATTTCATTCGATTGTCATGACAAGACTGTGAAGTATGGCAAGTATGACACTGATTTTAGAGACGAGGAGACTAGGATTCAGAGGCATTACATGACTTGCCCTAAATTACTCAACTAGTTGAGTGGGTCTTGTGTTTCTAATGCTCCTACTACACCACAGTGCAATTTCTTCTCAAGCTCAATCTCCTTCTCCCTACCACGCCTAGGGTGAAGGTTCAACGGCACTCATGGACCCAATCCTCCTGCTGATGGAGCTGGCCTGGTGTGCCCCTCCTTAGTCAGCCTGGGGGCCTGCTGATTCTGGGGGATCACCTTAACCTTCTATCCTTCGTGAGGCTCAGGGCTCCTAAGCTACCAGTCTCAGCATCCCTAGGGCTCACACCATGCCTGGCTCATGACTTTAAAATAAAAAAAAAAAATTTCCACAGCCAAAAAACATTCTTTAAATTAAATACCATATAACTTAAAACAAAACAAAATTAATTATTAGCTGCTGGACAAAACTTATTTGAAATTAGATGGGAGGGACACATAATTAGATGATTGGGGGTGCCTAAAAACCAGATCCACCAGGGTGAATAATAAAGTGGGGAAACTTTCAGAGGAACCAAAAACATAAATGTGCTCTGATCCACAAAGAACTCTAACGGACTGGACAAAGTTTTACCTAATGGGATTGGTAGCTCTGAAGAACTCCACAGCAGCAGTTCATGTGACATGTCAGTGGAAAGAACAGTGGATTTGGAACCAGAGGATCTAGAAATCAAATTGTACCTCGCCTCTTTTCTAACCTTAGGCAAGTCATTTAACCTCCGAGTCTCTTAACTCATCTGTAAAATGAGGCAGTTGGACTAGATGGCTTCTAGGGTCCCTTCAGTTCTAAATCTATGATTTTATGCCAATCTAGCAGGACTTAAAGAGGCTGACTATGCTGGAAATATTCTGGGAAAGTGATGTCTGGACTGTTATTGGCGTTTCTTGACCACGCCTCAATGCCTGTTTCTTCATTCCCTATTATCCTCTTTCTCTTAACAATATTTTGGTTAATTTATCTTGGCCACTGTTATGAAACAAGGTAGGGAATGAAAAAAAAGAGGTTAAAAAAAGTATTTTTAAAGAAATGGATATCTTCTGATATAGGATATGTCTAAAATGAGCTGCATAAAAAAAGGCTGCCAACTGTCAATATACTTACCTTTTTGTTGCATTTTTCACAATGATATGCATTTGCACCTTCCAGTAAATCTCCCTTGACATATTGTTCCAAAGAATCAAGAAGGTTTTGGTGATTTCTAATATCTACATTCAGAGTCGTAAATGATTCTTCACACTCGTACCTAAAGGCATTATTTGAAGAGTTCAAAAGTGGTCCGCTGGGAGGTACCAAAGCATTCTATTTGATTACATCATTAAATGTGCAGTATATTTTATATCATATCAAACTGAGAAAGAATGTTATCACTTTAGGCATTATTTCACACCTCAAATATTCCTATTTAAAATTCCTTAAAAAATAAGTATCAGATAAGAAAGGCTAGTTTAAATAACTATATTTGGAAGCTTAGGGATTTCAGACAGAGGGAGATATAGTTACTCTGGGCCAATAAATGATTCATTCCATAAATATTTGAGCATATATGTACACTGTGATAAATAATTTTCTTCTATCAACTGATCATGTACTTGGGGTGGTAAGTACATGACTATCTAAAATACAAGTAAAAAAGGCTACTTCTTTGACTTAGAACTTACAGCCCCAACTTGCAGCTTAGAGCTTCTGGGGAATTTAGAGATGCAGAGCTAGAAAAAGCAGGAACCATTTCATAGGTTTGACTTCAGAATTCCAAACAGGGCAATGCCACTGCGGCCCACTTTTCAGAGATAGCTATCACACTGAGTGAGCTATCTCCTAATATCTAGTCAATTGCACTGAAAGAATTTGGAGTTTTGCTAGGGGTGGTGTAAAGGTTGGAGTGCAGAACTCTTTAGGGATGTTTATACCTGGTGGAGAATTTAATGCATTTTGAAGATACTAGGTATCTGAGGAAAGGACTCCTATAAAAGTAGGGTACAGAAAAAGAAACAGGAGGATACCAAGAGACAGATTTTCCCTAGGGCTGGCCAGGTACCTTGTACCCAAGTATACTAAAAAGGTGGTTCCCTTTTTAGAGGTTAGTCTGTGAGAGGAAAGACAGACATGATTAATAGAGTGAGATGAAGGTTTTAAAAGAGGATATTGCGGAGTGTTGATAGGCAGCAGTGTAAAGTCAGTGAATAAAAAGGGATGGAAGATGAGAAAGAGAGGGAATGATGAGGGGGCTACTTCTTGTAATAAACAGTTTAGGACCACGGATCAAGAACACAAGTAGAGAGTTTAATCTGTATGTGAAGGGTCATTTTTTCCTTGGGGACTAGAACAAAGAGAAAACTGAGATGGTGTAGAAAGGCTCTGATGTATGTAAAAAGGAACACCATATGACCTTTATATTCTTAATAAAGTAAGGAGTAAAGCCCACACTAGAAGGGCACAGCAAAGTCTAGGGAGCTTGAAGGCTGAACTGAAATTGGAGATGTGTGTTCCCCACCCTCAAATTATATACTATTTACTAAAGTTTTGAGTTTTAAATTCTTTCCCTCTCACTTACCCTAGCAACTGATAAGTAATGTTACATGATTGATATAAATTACAAATGTGAAATCATGAAAAACTTAGTTCCATATTAGCCATACTGCACAAAAATGTGAGAAAAACAATAAGAAAACTACATTATAATTTGCATTCAGAGTTCATCAGTTCTTTCTCTGGAAGTGGAGAGAATTTTTCATGAGTCTTTTGGAATTTTCTTGCATCAGAGTCGCTAAATGTTCCACAGTAGATCACTATTACAATACTGCTATCACTGTGCACAATAATCTGGTTCTACTGATTGCATTCTGAATCAGTTCATATAGATCTTGCCTTCTTTTTTCTGAAACCATCCCACTTGTCGAACAAAAGAATACTCCATCATAATCGTATGCCATAACTTCTTCAGTCATTCACCAATTGAGGCATCCCCTCAGTTTCTAACTCTTGTCACCACAGAAAGAGCTGCTATAAACACTTCTCACAAGTAGATCTTTCTTTTTACCACTCCCTTCTCAGAAGTCTCTTTTGCTCCTAGCCATTGCGTCCCTTAATCTGCCTTCCTTTTTATTCTCTTCCTTCTCTCTTTCTCTTATTCCATTCTTGTTATTTCTTATTGGGTAAGAAGATTTCTATACCCAACTCTCAGTGTGCACTATCCTCTCTGAACCAATTCCAATGAGTAAGATTTAAGCAATTCCCCTCCACCGTAAAAGCTTATCCTTGCATGCCTCTTTGACGTTAGGTAATTCTCCCCATTCTACCCCTCCCTTCCCCTTTCTCATCCGTTCATTTTTTTGAGATCATTGTAATATAACTGACTTACACTTTGGTGCCCTCTGTCTAGGTGGGCTGCTTCTAATCGCCCCCAAAACGATGAAGTTCTTAAGAATTACATGTATTATTTTCCTACACTGGAATGTAAACAGTTTACCTTTACTGAGTCTTTTGTGATTTTCCTTTTTATTCTTCTTGAGTTTTGTGCTTGAATTTCAAATTTTCTGTTCAGTTCTAGTCTTTTCACCGGGAATGCTTTGATCTCATCCAATATTCCTTTCTCCCTCACCTGGCCCATCTCCCAAAAGGATTATACTCAGTTTTGGTGGGTAGATTGTTCTTAGTTGTAATTCTAGCTCCTGTGCCTTCAGGAATATCATATTCTATGTCCTCCACCACTACTTTCATGTTGAAGTCACTAAATCTTGTGTAATACTGACTAAAGGCTCCATATTTTGATTGTTTCTTTCTGGATGCTTGCAGTATTTTTTCCTTGACATAGGGACTCGAATTTGGTTATAGTATTCCTGGGAGTTTCATTTTGGAATCTCTTTCAAAAGGTGGTTGGTATAGTCAATTTCTGGTTTATCTTCTGAATCTAAGACATGAGGGCAGTGTTCCTTGATACTTTCTTGAAATAAAATGGGTCAACTCTTTTTTGATGTCTTTCAGATAGACCATTAATGTTTAAATTATCTCTCCTTGATCTTGATTCCAGGTGCGCTGTTTTTCTGTTGAGATATATCACATTTTCTTCTATTTTTTCCATTCTTTTGACTTTATTTTCTTCTGTGAATTTTTGTATCTTTTTCCATTTGGCCTATTCTGCTTTTTAAGGAGTTCAGTGAATGTTTATTTCCCTTTTTTACCATGAGGCCAATTCTTTCCTTTAGTTTTTTTTTAAGTGCCTTTTTTAACCAAGCTAATGATTCTCTTTTCATAATTTTAATTTCTTTTCCAATTTTTCTTCCATTACCCTTATCTTTTTTTTTGATAATTTTAAAAATTTATTTTAAACTTAAATACAAAATGAGAAAAAAAAAAACATTTCCATGCACACAGCAGAACACAGGACAGGAGTCAATATAAAACAATATATTTCTATTTCAAGAAAACCTATATAATACTACACATTCTTTTCAAAGCTATTCAGCTTTTCTTTCCTTCTGTTTTCTTTCATTTTCTGCTACATACTTTTTACTTTATTCTGCCTCCTCCCCTCCAAGAAGGCTACAACTAAACATGCATGCATATATATATATGTATATATATATATATATATATATATATATATATATATATATATATATGTATATATGTATACACACACACCTAGGTATCTATAAACATACACATATATACAAATACTCACTCATACATTTCTATAAAACCATACTATGCCTATTTTCACTTGTCATCTTTCTCTGAAGGTGGACAGAATCATTCTTTATTGGTCCAAGTGGTTCCACGTTTTTCTAAATCACCCAGCTCATTCTTTCCTATGCCACAGTAGGATTACAAAACAATTACATCCTGAGAGATTGTCTAGGGAATTTTCTTTCCACTTTTTTGCATTCCTTCTGTTCTTGGCTAAATTGGTTCCATTTAGACAAAGAAATTTTAAGATAGAAATGATCCATTTCACACTTCAACAACACTCTCCCCTTATGATACAGCCTTAGAGACTGACACTGCTGAATCTCCTTTCTTCACATCTTTCTCCCCGGGTTTCTCTGAGATTCCTGACCTCTGTTCTTCCAAATGAACTTTGGTTATTATTTATTCTACCTTACTAAGTTTTTTTTTAAAGTAACTGGGACGGCATTGAATAGATTAGGTAAAACTGTAATTTTTTATTATGTTGACTTTTTCTGCCCATGAACAATAACTATTACTCCAATTGCTTAAATCTGATTAGTTTTGCATGAAAATGGCTTATGTTCATGTAGTTTTTGTGCTTGTTTTGGCTGGTATACTCTGAGCTATTTTACACTGTCTAGTTATCTTAAATGATCCAGGAGTACTGAATATCGGTGACACAGTGTATGCATTTTCCTATTTTTCTTTTTAAATCTATTTCATCTTTTACTTTGTCTGAGATCCTATTATCCCTATTTTTATACAGTAAATTCTACCCCAGCCCTTTATCTCTGTATCTCTCATTTCTATTATGTTTCCTGAAAGCAACAGGTTGTTGAATTCCAATTTTTCATCTGTTGCTTCATGGATAAATTCATCCCATTCATATTCTTAATTATAAATACTTGGGTATTTCCTTCTTTCCTATTTTTCGTCACTGTCCTTCTCAACTACTTACCCTATATCCCTCCTTATGCCTCTAATTACTTCTACCCACTAGTTTGCCCTCTTATTTCTTAATCCCCCCTCCCCTCCAAGAGACCCTCCCTTAACCTCTCCCCCCCTCCCCCGACCCTATCCTCTTTGCCATTTTCTTTCTGAGTTTACAAGACACACACACAAGTTCTTTCTCCCCATAGCCCAGCCCACTTGCTTTTTGTTCATTCCACAGAGTCAGCCCGGAGGTGTTTGCACTTCACTCAGGTCAAACCTCTGCCCCTGGAGGTAGAGTATTTCCTGGGGTCTTCTCAACTTGTCCTAGAAAGACAACTACTTCTCCCCAACTCCTGTTCACTTCTGTTGCTCTATATTCCCTCTGAGGTGATGTTCTTTCTTTTTTTTTTGTGGAGAAAAATTTGGAGAGCCTAAAATCTTCTGAACTACTACACCTTCCCAAAATATCCCCCCCTCTTAACTCTTCCAGGAATTCATTTTGGGTTTGGGTTCAATTAGCACTTTTCTTTCAGGCTTTGGTTGCAGCTGTTTCCATGCTGTTGTCTTCTTCGGAATCTGTCTTAGTCTTCTTGGTCACTGTAGTAGCTTTTTTATGCCAGGTTTTTTTTTGGCTTGTTTGCTCATTTTTCCAGCTTACAGTCTGACTTTAAACTTTATGTTAATGTTGGTTATTTGCTCAACTAGGGTGGGGAGGCAATGTTCTAAGCTTCTGGCTTTTTCATGCTGCTATTGTCAGACTTAGTTCCGGGGGGTTTGCAAGTTTTTGTGGCTTCCAAGGTGGTGTTATTCTGGGAGAGGCAGAGTCACTGCTCTCTCAGTCTGAGCTGTGGGTCCAGAAAAGGCCACCTGATGCCCTGCAGCCACAAGTGCTATTCTTCTCTTGCCCACGGAACTGTGTGCCTAGGTCCCCACTCCTTTGTGACTGACCACCAGTGTTCTCTGCTTGGGAACTGTGACTCCAAATTGTGTATGGGCAGAGTCTCAAATCAATACCAGTTGTAGCCAGTACTAGCAACGGGTCCCCGATAATCTCTTTCTAACCAGCTAACCCCAATCATCTCTGGGCTGAGAACTCCTGAAGCTGCTGCCACCTTTAGGGCCCGCTGCTGGTGCTGTGCCTACTCTGAGCTGTGTCCACCCTGGTGTTATAGGCCTTTCTTGCTGATGTCCTAAATTGTCTTAGGATGGGGAAATGTCTCATCCTGATCTGTCTTTGGCCCTGCTGCTTCTAAATTTATCATAAGACATCAATTTAAAACTGTTCGGATGGGAATGTTGGGAGAGTTCAGCTGGGTGGTTATCTCCACTCTGTCACATTGGCTCAGTCCTCTAGAAGACAGATTTGTAATGAACTCAGATGGCACAATTGTGTGACTTTCTCCAGCAGTGTTTAGCAGCATGTGAGTAAGAGCAGAGAACGTGGATGATGGTGATAATCAAGAGTTGGGATTTGGCAAATAGGACAAAGCGGCAAAAGATCTGATAGTCTACCTGCTTCAAGTCTTTCCCCTCTTCAAACCATCCATTAAAAGAGGCCTAAAGGGCATAGTTCTGGCTATATTATTTCTTAGCTCGAAAGGTTCTGTGACTTCTTCCTGTGTCTCTAATAAAATAGATTCCTTATCCTGATAAAAATATAAGACCAATATCTTTAGCTCCAGTCTATCCTTCCAGTCTTTTGTCACATTATTCATTTGAATATTATACTATTTTTTTTACCTAAATTAGACCACTAGCTCTATTTCCTGATTTCATTATATCCCTCTCCATAGTATGTCATACCCCCATGTTTACAAAAAACTTCCCAAATTTCTATCTGTTGAAATGCCTTTCTTCCTTCAAGGAACAGCTGAGGTAACTTTTCCACGAATTCTTTTCGTATATTCACAAATGTCCACATGAGGCACATTGTAGTTCGAATTCATACCTGCATAAGAATCTGCTCTACTACACTCTCCCTGCTCCCTATCAAGTGCTCAGTCTTCACATGAAGAACTCTAGTGAGGGAACCTAACATTCCTCCCTATGCATAGTTCATAGTAGCCTATGTATACCTTTAAATAGCTCTAAGAAAGGAATTTCCTTTATTAAATTTAAATATGAAAAAAAAATTTAAATCTGCCTCTAGGAAACAAACCTATTGCTTTTAATGCAGCATCCTGACACCAAGCTGAACAAATATAACATTCCACATGATAACCTTTCAAAAATCTAACTGGTATCCTCAAGTTTCCCACCTTTTCTTCAGGCTGATCTAAAAATAATATGCAATTTCTTCAATTCCATTCCTTTTTTAATGATTTCAAGCACCTCAATCATCCTGGATGCAATTCTCTACATGTATACTAGACTTCTCAGTGCTCTTTCCCAAAATGAACTTTTCTAAACTATGCACAATATTCCATAGTAGTCTGAACAGGGCAGAGTAAAATGGGACCATTATCTCCCTTGTTCCTGCCACTTCCTCTCATAATTCAGCCTAAGAATGCACAATTCTTTTGCCTACCATAATGTGCTAAAATTCCAAGTCCATTAAATCTCCACATCATGAGAATATTTTCCTCAAAATTTTGAGAGCAATTTTCTCATATATCCCATTCAACTTGATGATATAGATATTTATAAATGTTTCATGTCTCCTATTACAGTATAAGCTTTTCTTTTGCTTGCTATAATAACAGTTAAGGATTTTTTGTTTCCTCAATAAAATCTTTCCTAAAGGTAAACTGATCAAGACTGCAGTTTAAAAAGCCAATGAATTCAAAGAAAATATCATGAAAACACAATAATTGGGTAAGCAAAACTTAAATTAAGGAGTCTTGAGAAAGTTGTTAAAAACTCAGAAACTAAGTGACAACAACACTTAGTCACTTAGTTTCACCACAGGACAAATTATTTGATGAACCACCTAAACACAATGGTAACAAAATAAAGAGGTTTGTCATTTGCTATCTCCCTAAAATACAGAACATGGTTTCAGTTATTAAAACTAATCTGTTTACTTTTCTGGTCATACTCTGGCAATGCTACAGTTTTCCTTCACTGGGCAAAATCTTCTACTTTCTTCACTTCCTACGCAGGAAGGAGAAATAAGGTTACAAAAAGATGCATTGATCTGTAGATCTGCATTGTAGAAAACAGAAATGAAAGAATACATTAAAGAGGGAAGGAAAACTCACAGAAATAATTATTCCTTTTCATTTCATACAGTCTACAAGGCATGAAAATAAAACAGTACCATGTAAATGGTTATATTACATCTGTGACCAGAAAATGTCAAATTCAGCTTCTAATCTTTTACATTTCTTTTGGTTATCCATGAACATAATTCAATAAACAAATTATATTATGTGCTTTTCTGATTATTGATTGTCATTTAAAAAATAAATTCTAATGTGCTATAAAACTTCATTTAAGATGAACAGACCAGAAACATTTTCACCTATTCAGATTTTTTTTTTTGAAAATTCCTTCAATGAACCAATAAGCATTTATAAATTTCTACTATGTGTCAGTCACTGCTCTAGGCACTAGAGATTATGGAGATAAAGTGAAACAAACAGCCCTTCCTCTCAAAGAGCTCAAATTATATTTTGGATGACAATCTATACATACATAAGTTTTTGTAAAATAAATACAAGATAATATTTTGGAGGAAGGCACTAGCAGTTGGCGGGAATCAGAGAAAGGGCCTTGAAGCTGAGTTTTCCCCATGCTAATAATGCCAAAGGACTAAGCATAAAGTTTGGTCATAAACTAGGTAATACCTATCAACAATGAGTTACTTAAAAGATTATGTCTACCTTCACTTTTTTTGTGCTTACAATTTAATTTAGAGAAGACCTAAAAGTATTTTTAAAAAATGTCCCGAGAAGAAAAGAGTAAATTATAAGAAAATTTATTACATTGTAAAAACTCAGCAAACATGTTGAAGTATCACTATGCTTTACTGATAAAGGTAGAAATGATGAAAGAGAAACATGGAAAATTCAGAAGAACCAAGAGTAATTTAGACAATTAAAACACTAAAGAAAAACAAATCTGAAATTCTTAAGAAGTCTCATCAATGTAATGACCAGCCCTGACTGCAGAAGACAGATGATGAAATATGTTGTCTAATACCCAGGAAAATGGAATATTACTGTGCAGTCTAGAAGTGCAAACGGAGATATACATTATATTTTGGACATGGCCAAACTATAGGTCTGTTTCATGTAATTTGCCAATTTTTTCAAGTTTGTTTTTTTGCTTAAAAAAAATATTTCTGGGGGAATTACAGTGGGAGAAGTGGACTAACAACAGTGATGATCAACGGCAACAATAAGAAGAAAGGGGTTTATCACAGAATTTGTTTTTTAAATGGAAAGAAGAGAATAGGAGGAAGTTCAGAGGGAGACACAAGCAGGAAAGCTTTGTGACTAATATGCTGAGCTGATCACATAAATCAGAGAAGAATCACAAGCCACATGCAATGGAGATGAACTGTTTCACAGGCAATTCTCTTTTTTTGCTCTCTGGATATGAAAACTCTTATGTCTGAGAAGATTACAGTAATAAAAAATAAAAACATTACATTAAAAGTGATTATAGAAGAGGAGTTGAAAACTGAGAACTTAATTAATGATGGACATGACCATGATAAGCCATGCATTTTAATATAGATGGATATTTTACTAAGAAAAATTTTGCACAAAAACAAATTCCAGTATGAAAACATTAAAACTCATTAATGCTTTCTCTCTCTCTTTACTCATCCTTCAAACTATGAACTTAAAAGGTTATTTATAGAACTAAAGGAAAACTTAACATATATTGGCTTCATCAGTATAACAAAAATAATTCTACTGAAATTTATAGATGTAGAGCTACACTAATCATACTAACAAAAAGTTACTTTACAGAACTAGAGGAAATAAAAATTTATTTGGATTAACAGGAGTTCAATAATTGGGAGGAAAATGTTGGAATAAATGTAGAAATAAGGGGCATCTACCACGATCAAATTTCAAACAATATTACAAAGTAGTAATCATCTTAATTATATGGTACTGTTTTAAAAAACACATTGCAAGACTTCAAAGCAAAAGAACAGAGTCATCTGCTGTTTGATAAATTCCAGAGTACAACCTACTGAAAGAAGGTCCCTCCCTATTCAATAAGAACAGCTAGGAAAATTTACAAGTAGCTTGGTAGAAAATATCTTCGTATCGCTATCTCACAACACATACAGTAAGTTCCAGTTGGGTATATGACCTCAATTCCATCAAAAAAACAAAACTAGGAGGAAGAAAGGAGATACCTTTAATATCTCTAATTAGAAGAATTCTTAACCAAATAAGACTACCCAAGATGAGACAATTTTGATTATATAAAAATTTAAAACTTCTGCATAAACAAAATCAATGAGGTTATAAGAGAAGCTGTTAAATGGGAAGGGCTTAGGAGAGACATATGTAACAAAGTATGCCATCCCAGATGAATATAGAAATACTCAAGTCAAAGAACCACTTACTGAAAAATAAGGAGGCAAGGAACTGATTTTGGAAGAAAAAAAAGATAATCCATCACTAAGAAAAATACTAATTAAAACAATTCTTAGTTTTCACTTCATAACCACCAAATCAGCAGAGATGATACAGTCATTAAAACTAGTTAATTAGTATAGCCATTGCAATAAAATATAAAGTTACTGAATCCTCCACATCCTTTGACCTGACAATGTTACTAGTGGGCAAATACCCCCTGTATAGAAACAACCAAGAGAAAGCTTTCAAAGATACCACTATACTCATAGTAGCACTCTTTTATTTAGTTGCAAAAAACTGGATAAACTGACTATAACTAGGGAACAGATGAAAAAATGGTGGTATATGAATGAAATAAAATACTGCTGTGTCATATAAAACATAGCAAGACTTGTATGAAGAACAATGAAGCAAACAGAAACGGGAAAACCAGCTCAACTATAATAATTGAAGTCATCTGTATTCGGATTATGGAAAAACGTCGTTTTCGTTTTACAGAACTGATGGTGAAGCACACTTTGTTTCTCTGAACAGAAAGGCTGTGTATGATGGATATGGAATGTTCACCTGCTGGAAGCCAGTGTTAGGGCAGTTGGTCTTGTTTAACTGTTGGGGGAGGGACTAACTGGAAAGGGATGTGTGTAAAAACAACAATAAAGATCAATAAAATAATATGATCAAGAAAAGGATAAGGGCAGATAAATTCTATTTATTTTGAGGCCAAAGGGACCTTAGATATCATCTAGTCCAACTCATTTATTACAGAGATGAATAAACAGGCTAAATCCAACTGATATGTCGAGGAGGCAAGCATCAAGAGAAGTCACGGTATTTCCTCCCCCACATGACACCATGTTATCTCAGGTTAAAAGTAGCTACACAAAAAGTGTTACTCGGAGTCATAAACATCTCTAACACTGCATTTATTGGTATGGAATTAGGGGAACTTTTATTTGAAATAGGAAAAAATCAGTTCTAGACTTACCTATGTGGACAACCTTGGCAAATCTTCTGATCAGCAAAAGAACCTCCTAAGACTTTACTTAGCATAGCAGGATGTCCCAATGCTTTTAAAGCTTCATCTAAACTATCCACCAAAGAATTAAAAAATTCTAAAGCATCGTGTTGTTCACGTAGGTTAACAGGCTCACCCCAAAGCCTAATTTTAAACAAAATAAAAAGGAAAGCATTACTTTGACACAGTATTTTACAGGAAAAAAGTTAACATAAGAAAGCTACTTACTTGTAAAAGATGTGTACCAACGCACCCCTAAGGTTAGGTAGGGAACACCACCAAGTTATAACCAACAATGAGCATATATGAATGATCTTCACAAGATAGAATAAAAAACATTTTACTCCCAATGCCAGGTACCTCACATATCAGGTAGAGAAATATAGTCATTTGCAAAGTCAAAATAGAGATATCACAAGGGAGGAAAGGCATAGTAGAGAATATCCTGATAAAGAATGTAAGGCAAAGCTTTATAAATATATATTGGTTTTAAACAAAATTGAATTGTACTTATGATCTAATGCTGACATAATTCTGGTAAGTATAGACAAAACATTTCCTCTAAACCTAAGCCACTCATAAAACAGGGTCCTGCTCTATGGGACAACAAATGAGTCTGCTAAACTTCAGGGATGTCCCTATCCTTCTTTACAAGGTAATTAAGTGAAATTAGGTATAGCTCATTTTACCAATAGGTATCCTCCTTCAAATTTGCGTATAAAAAGGTAATATTTAAAATTTGCCACAACCGTTCATTATTTAAAGAAGTCATGGGAAAATCTTTGTAAAGACACTGTTTACGAGAGGAATGGTCTAATTTGTTCTTTTTTTTTGTGGGGGGGATAAAGGGACAGGCACATCTACTTGCAGATGTCTAATAGATAAGGCAACTGGTTACAAAGTATTAGAATTAAAGATTAAGGTTGTATATCTATAGATCTCGGAATCATCTGAAGAGAGATCAATGAAATGGGACCTGATGGGTACAGAGTAAATGGGACAGTGGGTACAGAGTAAAAAGAGGGCTCAAATAAAAGCCCTGGAGTACACTCAAGATAGGAAACAGTACAGTGCCACATAAAAGCAAGGAGAACAAATTATCCAGGAGAAAAGGGCAGTCAACAGTATCAAAGACTGGAGAAGGATGAGAATTAAGAACACGACATAAGATTTGGCAAGTAAGAAATTATTGGTAATCTTAAAGAGAAGAGGGTTATTGATAGAACTTGCTATGAGAAGGAAGAGATTTAGGATGACAACTTGAGTGAGGGATGATCATAAGGGAGGATAAGAGGAAGGATAAGGGATGGGGGATCTAGGGATCTCCGAGAAAGGGAGGCAACAGATAGGCAGAGGCCAAAGAAGAGAGGAATGGCGATAGATTGGAAGGAGATGAAGGAGGGAAGGGAAAATAAAGGGTGGAGACTGGGAAGGGGAAAAATAGGGTGAGGAAGATATGGGGAAAGGGGAGAGACAAGAGACACAGAAAGGAAAGAGAGAGAAGCTTAAACTAATGAAGACTGATACAAGAGAATACATAAAGGGACTAGCCTTGATAAAGGAGGGAATGGTATCTCCCTGTCAGAGAAAGGGAGGTAATATTAAACAAAGTTTTGAGGAAAGGGATAGAGAAGAGCAACTTCACAATGGATGACAGTCACAGAAAAGTAATGAACGTAGAGTAAAAGGATCCTGGGTTAGAATCTCGCTTTGGCCACTTACTACTAGCGAGATCTTGGGCAAGTCACTTCACCTCTCTGAGCTTCAGTTTCCTCATCTGCAAAATAAGAGGGTTTGACTAGAGGGCCCTTCAAGCCCTAAATCTAGAAACTGTTATTGTTTCTATTTTCTGGGTAAAACAGGAAGCCAAGTCCTTGGCTGAAAGCAGGTGAGTGAGGTGGGGGTATGTGTGGGCCTGGAGGAAAAAAAAAAAGGAAGATTTGAAACAGCTACTTCAGGGAATGTGATGCTTAATTATGGAAGAATAAAGGGACTGCTATACAGCAGTGAAGATCAGCTGAGAGTAGATACATTTTAGCGCACCTACCCGTAACAGCGAGTCTAAATTCACCCAATGACTTTTGGGAGCATATCTCCTAGAGTGGCAAAGACGAATGAAGGACGTGACCCAGACTTGGGGTTGGAAAGGCATGAACAAGATCAGGAAAAGGGTGCAGGGTATTTGAAAGTTAAAGACTTAAAAGACTAAATGCTGAAATGGTTAAGTAGAAGGCCAAAACTTTGAAGTGAAAACAGAGAGACCAGAACACAAGTGAAAGATTGAAACAGAAGAAATGTGTGAAGGGACAGACAATGAAGAGGAACAGGTGAAGGGGTGGATAAGGACAAAGACATGATGGATAAAAGGTAATTCTGGGTGAGACCATGAGACTAAGTGTACGTCCATTCTTACGTGTGGCTCAAGTGAAGTGAAAACGTAGGTGAATAGAGGTTAATAAACTGGGAAGGCCAGCTTGTTTGAGGGGAAATCAAAGACATTGCAGTTTCCAAGCATAAGGATAGGGGATAAGGTAGAGAAGAGAAAGAACTATGAGCCAGTTGCAAAATTCTTGGGAGAGAAAAACGAACAGAATTCATGACTACAACTAGAAAACAAGAAAGCATATTTGCATTCTAAATTTAAAGTGCTTTAAGAGTTCAGAGGAAGGAAGTAACCATGGAAGTTCAAGTATTATTTAGTACAGACTTCAAGAGAGAACAATACACAGAGATTGGAAAGGCAAAGTGAGTAAAGGCATGATATGAGCAAGATAAAGTTCAGTGAAACAAACTACCTCAAAGGAGCAAAGTGTCCTTGGGAGGTAAATGGAAAGAAGAGCTAAATAGGTGGAATTTGACAGAAGACAGGGAAATCCTATCTCAAATCCCCAAATAAGAACTACCTGATTTTTCTTTGGACCACCTGTGTTCTACTCTCCTAAAAAAGAGTAAAAACATATGGACAGGGACTGGACCTGAGGATCAACTGGTACAGGGAACACAGGGATGAGGAAATTACATCTACTAATGCAAATTGATATCTTCTCAGCAATATAGTCTCAGCCTAGCTGTGTCAGAAGGAAGACTTGAACCCTGAGGCTACTTTGCCTCACTGCTTTTAAAAGTAGATAGAAATTAGTAATGACCAGATAGGGAACTATGGACTTTTTTAATTCTAAAAACAAATGAGGCATTGATAACTTATAACTTGAGAGAGAAGCATTTTTAATTCCCTAGGATTATTGCTTCCATAATTTCAAGACTAATCCTGCCTAAAAGGGAGATTAATTACAAGAATAATCTAATATACTTCAAATAAATATGTAACCTTCTTTTAAAAGTTAATTCATACTTTCATAACAACTAATTATCAAATACTTCAATTTTTATCTAGCTAACACTTACCTAAATTGTTTCCAAAATCCTCTTGGTACATAATATTGTAATCTAGAAGCTGCTAAATGACCAAAAATGACCTGGAGATGTCTTAAAACACCAATATTGTATTCTTTTCTGTCTTCAGTTTTATTCAATGCTGGTTTGTCTTCATATTGATGAGGATATCCAAATACATCATCTCGGGGATCAACGTTACTCTGAAAAAAGCCAAGCATATTAAAAAAAAAAGTGAAAATGGTATAAATAATAGCCTGAAAATGTTTTAGTTAGTGCAGGGATAAGCACAATTTACTAAACACATTTTACATTTGTATTATAATCCTTACTTTCAAAGAACTTTAAAGATCAAGTCAGGAAGTATAATATTTGTATGAAATAAGCACCTCTTTATTGAAGGTAACTTCAATAAATGAAAGTAACTTGTAACTATTTGTTACAGTTTATTTATAGCATTAGAAGGCTAATCTTTCCTTTAGAGGATTAAGCTATAAGAGCTACTCAGTTAAAATACTCAAGGATTCAC
Organism: Potorous gilbertii; assembly: GCA_028658325.1. Taxonomy (NCBI): domain Eukaryota; kingdom Metazoa; phylum Chordata; class Mammalia; order Diprotodontia; family Potoroidae; genus Potorous; species Potorous gilbertii. The sequence goes on from CM053771.1 coordinate 358,471,365, forward strand.
ACATTTTAATTTACATTTAAAAGAACAATAACTGAAGATAGCTAACATCAATCTAAATGGACTTTAAAGTTTGCAAAACATCTTACATGCATTATATCATTTAACTGATACCATATCTAGTGCTACAGTATTTCATTCTTATTGCTAAAGAAACAAAAAGGATCAAAAGTTATATAACTTGGTGTATGTAAGGTGAATTTTAGTGTAAGACACTTCAGTGTGTGTAAAGTGAATTTTTGTTACTATTTCTTAGAGCACAGTTTCCATAGCCATAACAATCTCCTGTTCCCAAGTATTAGATATTAGATCTTATAGTTATGATTCAAAACATCTCCACTACACTTACAGAGTGATACAATGATAAATAATATAAACATCCACTGTGGCTGCACAGTGAGATACAAGGGATAAGGTGATGTAAACTTGTGTGAGGCTACTGCTGGCAAATGCCTTCTTTGTCTTTTGCCCTATAAAGCAGGTGTTATTGGTCAGTGAATGAGGAACCTTAGGGCTGAGTGCACAAGCCGGAATGCTGTGTGTGCCTTGATCGAGCTCCATCAAGGCTTGGGGAGGGATCTGTGTTTTCCTCAACTGGCCTCCACAGAGACTTTGGGGATTCAGGGGGAAGGACAAGTTATCTGGATGGATGCCATCGAGATGTAGGGGTAGTTCCCTTCCCCCCTTTCTGGCTGACCCCTGCGAGAGAAGGGTGATTAGGGAATGCTGTAGGAATTGTGTTCCCATTATCAGCAAGCCTCTTCTGAGAAAACTGGACTAGAATAAAGTGTTATTAACACCTTCTGAGTGTCAAGACTGAACTTGTGTTAGCAGCCCTCCTATGTGCTGTGTTTGTCTGTCTTGCACTTGGGCTAAGTCATACAGTTTTTAAATGTCAGAGGCAGGATTCAAAGACAAATGTCTTCTGATTTGAAAGTGTTCTTTAAATGCTGCCTCTCTCTCATTTCAAAACACTGAATAAAATATTCAAGAAAAATTTCTGATACATTCTGAAAAAAAAGAAATACTTTTGTCTGAAAAGTACTCGATCTCATCCTATTGTGAAAGTATTTCACAATACATTCTAAATATTAGGAAGCTAGGGATACAGTATATAAAATGAAATATTTTTTAAAATATGTGGCAGATTTTCCTTATATTCTTTCAATCATTAATGACTACATATATAATAGTGGAAGGATTGATAACTAAAAAATAGGGCTAAATTTGCTTATGAGGTCAGAATAGATTTGGATATTGAATATGCCTACATTCACTGATTATGCTATAAAACAGAGAAAGTGATGAGGCAAAATAAGCAATAAAGTAAGGGGTTACACACCCTCTTCTCCCAAAAGAAAATCACAGGGTAAAAGTCAGATACAGTAGACATAAATCTAATTCCTAGTTCTGACACTGAAGGGTTAGGGCACATATTACTTGAATATGCTGGAGCCTTGGCTTCCTCAATAAGAAAAGTACAATAAAATTGACAATGTCAAACAGAGGGAAGGGCATTAGGACTTCTTTCAGGTCTGAATCATGTGGTTCTCTCTTTTACTCTCTCTACTATTCCTAAAAAGAATTCCTTATGATTCCAGTCTCAGCTGAGAATGCTCAGTAGAAAAATTAACACTTACTGTTCTTTTCTTGTCTCCAACACATACTGTTTGTTTGACTCTGGACATGTCAATTTGTTTCTCAGTGCTCTAGGCAGTTCTTTAAGACTATAAATTGCAGAAAATCTGGGGCCCTGCAGTGGAAGGGGTAGTTTCTTCCTCTGGGAACTGCTCACACCAACAAAACCATAAATTCAGTTCCTGATCCTTTCTGTTAACATTAAATGATGTGCCACTAACTGCAAAGGTAATAGAGTAGCAACAGCTAAAAGCTCATGAATAAAGCATGATAAAAATACGAACGGCATTTTAGTTTGTGCTATTAATCATCTGTACGCCACTAGTGTTTGGATTCTATAGGAAAACAGAGCAATTCAAAATCCTATGGAAAATACAAAATTCTAAAGTGGAAGTACCAGTGGTCAGAAACAATTCAATTCAACATACATTTATTAAATAGCTCTTACGCATCGTGCTAGGTGCCAGGGATACAAAAACAAAAACAAAACAATTCTGTTCTATAGCAGCAGTTCTGAAGTACAGTGGAGAGCATGCTGCACCTGGAGGAGATACAAGTTCAAATTCTGCCTCAGATACTTATGAGCTGTTCGACCCTGGGTAAGACACTTAATCCTTGTCTGCTTCAGTTTCCTGAACTGCAAATGTGGATAATATCATCACCTACCTCCCAGATTTGTTGTGTCAAATGAGACAATATTTGTAAAATACTTAGCAAACTTTAAAGTGCCACACAAATGAGAACTAGTATCATTATTAGCATTAATGCTGTATAAAACCAGACTTACGAACACAAATATAGAATGATTACAAAATAAAATTTACCTCATTGTCTTGCTTCTCATCTCCAGACATATCATCATCTACATCACTGCCAGTGCCTTCTATTGCAAGAATACCATTCCTGATGGCAGGAATCATGTACAGTTGCTGGATCACTGAGTTCATATAACAAGTAGCTCCAGCATTTTTCAGACCCACAAATCCTTTTGGTGGTCGAGGTCCAACAGGTGGCAGATATTCCCATTCCGTAAGTGCCTCACATGCTGAAGGTGATTAAAACAAGTTGTTACAAGATGACCAAAGTTCTACTGCTACTTGGAAATTCTAACAGGTTCAAAACCAAAAGAAACTATAATAATACCTTAGATTTATAGAACGCTTTACAGTTTTCAATGTGGTTTCATAAAGTATTCTTGTTTGACTCTTACAACAACACTAAGAGGCAAATATCATCTCCTTTTTGCAGATTGCCCCTCTGTATGAGTTTCCTTAAATGGCTTCTTCAATGTTAGATGGCTACTTAGAAGTCCTCTTTACAGTCTAATACATTACATAACTAGTCAAGAGCGGCTTAGCCTGTGATATCTAACAGTCAGTGCTGAATGTGCTATTTTGTTACCTAAGTTAGAAGGCTAAGTCAGCACACTCATCCATGACCTGCACTAAATAACTGCCTTGGAGTACTGATTTTTCTTTGGTACTGTCTGCACTACATGGCCTCATTATATTAAAATAGCAGGGCCAGCATAGAATCACAAAATTTCAAAGCTAGAAAGAATGCTCAGACACTATTCTATTTCAGTCATATATGAATGTGAATTCCCTCTACAGATATTCTGGGTAAGTGTGTATAATCTGCCCTGAGTATATGATCATATGCTCAGTAAAGGAAAAACACAAATGCACACAACTTCCTGGAATCAGGTCAGGAAATCTGTGTCTCACTGACAACTGTATAAATGTATATTGCATAAATGGATAAAAAGCTGAGGGATGAAAAGAGGTAGTTTGGATTTAATTTTGATTAGTAAAGAATAACTGATTTCTGATTTAGAAATAACAGAATCCTTCCAAGAAAGTGACTATGTCATCTTAACAGTAAACAGCAGTCAAGGAAGAGGACGGTGGGCAATAGGATATGTATTCTAAACTTGATGGAAGTAGATTTTTAAAAGTTCAGATAAATGAGATATTCTCCCACAGCTTTAATTCTTGAGCAAAAAGTTTCAAGTGATGAGATAGATGGTCTACAAAAATGCTATTTTGACGATACTATAGAGAAGGGAACTAAAGAAAAAAAGGAGAAAAAGACCAAAATGCCTTCAAGGAGTCTTCTCTGATGAGTTCAGATTTTAAAAGTACAGGTAAAAAAGATGGCATAAAAAGAAAAAAAAAAGCAATAAAGACCGCCCTCCCACAGTTAAGGACAATGAAAAGAGCTTTAAAAAAAAGCTAGATCTAGAAGAATAAAAGTAATGAAAAACAAAGCCTCTGTCTCAAAGTTGGAGGCAACACAGCATAATAGATCAAGAGTTATTTAGATTCAGAACCAGAAAGAAGGGAGTTCAAGACACGCCTCTGATAAATGCTAACTGTGCGACTCTTAGGCAAGTCATTTAAGTCTTCAGCTGAAACTCCGTGACTAACTATATAAAGACGCAGACAAGAACCAAACATGTAGAGTATCAAAGAATCACGTACTGTTTGTACTTCATTTTGTAAATGCTCATTTTTGACAGAACACTGAGTGTTGTTTGATCAATGCAGAATCATGTGGGACCATTATCATTCTTCACTGCTATTGTAACTGAAAATTTTATACATTTTTTGGTAGTTACTACTCACTTGCTGAGCTTGGAAATGAACCCTCAAATCTTCTTCCATGTACTGCTGATTAACTACATCTCACTTATCCCATCTGCTTGTGAAGACCTCACTTGACTTTTAGATACTGAACTGTGATTTCACTGGCTTTGAAAGCTTCCAGGAAGAAATGTCCTTTTTTTAAAATTTGTTTTTAAACCAATGCAGACTGGTACATTCTCTGTCAAGTTCTATACAAACAAAGGTGCAAACAGTCTCTGCTCTCAAGAAGCTTACATTTTAATGGGGGGAGACAATATGCAAATAGCTAGACATGCATAAGATATATATAGAGTAGACAAAAGGTAATCTTAGAAGGGAAAGTTGTAGCAGCTAGGGAGACAAGAAAAGGCCTTCCACAGAAGATACAGTTTGAGCTGAGTATCGAAGGAAGCCATGGATTCGAAGTAGAGAGTTCTGGGCACAGGAAACAGCTAATTGCAAAGGCATAAAGATGGAACATGGAGCATCATGTGAGGAACAAGTAAGTCAGTATATCATGATTGGGAATAATTAGGAATAAAGACTAAGACTGTAAAGGGTCAGATACTTGGAAGACCTTTAAATGACAAAGGAATTTATATTTGATCCTAAAGGCAATAAAAAGTCAGTGGAATTTTACTGAGCTGGGAATTACAAGTTTAACCTGAGGCTTTAGGAAAGCCTTACTGGGTAACCTGTGGGCAACAAACTGAAATTATGGTGTAAGATTTAATGCAGGGATACATATTAGAAGACTACTGCAGTCATCCCAGAAGTGATGAGAAACTGGTAGCCGTGTGAGGAGAGAAGGAGGTGAAAGATAATATGAAAGCAAAAACAAGAATCAGCAACTGGAGTTGAGAATGACATGAAATCTGTGAATCCAGATGACCTGGAACACCTTGGGGGAGGAAATAACACCAGTAACCATCATTATAACAACACCTAATGTCCACCCTGCCGACCCTGGGCCAGATATTGTGCCAAGTGCTTTCTAACTATTATCTCACTTGATCCTCACAACAACCCTGGGTGAGGCACTATCCTCATTTTACAGATGGGGTAATTGTGACAAACAGTCTTCCTGACTCCAAGCCAGTGCACTACCCACAGGATCACCAGGAATGATGAGTATTACTTTGGACAAGCTGACTCTGAAAGACTCAACTGCCAGTTGGTGATGTGGGACTGTACTTCTGTGACTAGGATCAATATACAGATCTGGGAATAATCTGCATGAGTTAATGAGGTCACCCAAGTAAGAAAATGTAGAAAGAAAAGAAAGTCTAGGATAGATACTCCAAGTTGGTGGGCATGACATAGATGAAGAGCCAGGAAGGGACATAGAAAAGGCATAATACATAGGTACAAGATACAGAAAGAGCACTGTAATGAAAACTTAGGAAGAGCATCCAAGAGGAGAAAGTGATCACTGGTGAATAACACCGTGGAGTCAGAAAAAGTGATGGGATCAGAACATATCAGCACCACTGGTAACTTTGGAAGATGTCTGTTCCAGTTCACTGACAAGGCTGGATACCAGACTGCAGAGGGCTGAGAAAAAAGTGAGAGAAGAGAAGGAGGAGGAACCACTGTCAAGGAGTTCAGCTGAAATGGAAAAAGAGGAGAGATGAAAGATGACAGTTAGTAGAGATCAAGAGAGGCTGTTTTAAGGATAAAGGATAAATGGTTATGTTGGAATGGAAGCAGGGAAGGAACTAGCTGACAGGGAGATTAAAAATGAGAGATAAAGAGGGAGATCACTTTGGGGTCTAATTATTATAGAGACTGGGCCTTTTCATGGACTAGATCTTGATTAGACAGTGGAGTTAAGAAAGATGAAGAAGTAAGAGATATGTGAGATCAGAAGAGAAGAAAAGAGCTTTCAGGGAATTTTATTTCCATTGAGACCATAATCCCAACAAGACTGTTGATACATTTCTAGAAATGTTAGCTGAGGAAGAGAGTTAGGAGCAGGGTGGAAAGAGGGAGGAGATACAAGGTTTGGCCAGCTGCTGTGGTAGGTGGGATAGAAAATCCATTAAGAAGATGTAGAAAGAATGCTTTACTTCAGTTCTAGTTAACCTTAGAAAATATAAATCAATCAACATGGTTAGTGATTTCCTATAGCTCCATTCACATGCTAGTGAGCAGGGGACAGCAGGAGTTATCCACGGTGGGGATTTGTCAAGGAGTGATAGGAAATTACACAAAAGAATAAGGGATTGATTGGTAAAGAGTGGAGTTTAGAGGCAGCAATGTGGCTCCATGGATAGAGAGCAGGGCTTGGATTAAGGAAGACCTGAGTTCAAATTCAGCCTTAGACAGTAGCAGTATGACCCTGGACAAGTTACTCTGGTATCTTTGCCAAGAAAAGTCCCATGGACAGCACTGACGTGCCATTGTCCACATGGGTCATGAAGAATTGGACCTGACTGAACAACAATCAGAATTTGTAGAGTCAAACATCAAGAAGATGAGAATGGGAAGGAAGACATGTGGAGCAAGAAAGTGTAATGACCAAATAAAGTACAGGAGAATTTGAGAGATTTAAGGTGACAGTGAAAACAAAAGACAGGATAGTAAAATATAGAACAGATGTAATCATAAAAGATCCTGATTGGACAAGGGAATTTCAAAATTCATGTACATGAAGATGGGGCATTTGTTCATGATAGCAATATAAAGATATGACTGTCTATACAAAGAGAGCCTGAGAAATAAGTGTACTAAGGAACTGGGAAGAGTAGGTTATTTGAGGAAACATTAAAATGTATGTTGAGGTCCCCTAGTATTGAGAGCTGGAAAGGGAGACTGTGAGCAAGGCATAATTTTAGAGAGAAGAATGAGGAGGAAAGGAAGAAATCAAAATAAAGCAATTTCACTCAATATTAAGAAAAACTTGGCAGTTACTAAAATTTAAGAAGATATCTGTCTTATGAGGTGTCTGAAGTTGTTTATGAAGAGAATGGATGCTTATCCATCAGGGATACGGAATTTGGAATCTCTTAACAGATAGCTAACAGCACTAGATGATATGTAAGGCTAACACCAAGACTCTATCATTCTGAATTGTAGGACCTGGAACTTAGATGAAGTTGGCTTAAAGGGAAACATCAGGAGCTTTCCTATACTCATACTGTGACAAGTAAATAAAAGCTTTAATGTTTTGAATAGAAGGCATATATTTCAGATTTTGTTTTGCCTTATTTAAAATCACTGGCTAAATTCTGGAGAGACGAAAAGTTATTACAGCAGTATCAACAAGATTACTGTTATTAAAACCATTTCAATGATTAATTGTGACATGAAAATGTAAGAATTTACTATGGAAAATTTAGTAACTGAGTATATTTTTCTTTTTAAAAGTTCTTAGCTTAATGGCAGTAATTATACATATATTTAATAAAAATTTAATAAGAAAATCAATAAGATACCACTGTGAAAAATATCTGCATTCAATAAAATAACCAATGATTTAAAGGTATTACGTACTAGTTATTGCTGTACCTATGTAATACATCTCTGTCAATGTGTCCACTATCTGTTTGAGATTTCTCACACAACCAACAGCTAATGCTACAAGCAGCTCAAAACCAGCATTGATGGTAGCTGGTGAACTGCAGACTGGTATGGCCTGCTCAGCTGGCAGTTCTCCATTTCTCATATATTGTAAGTAAACATTAGATGCAGGAAAGATGAAATCGTCAATTAACTCCTGGAAAGTAAAAAAAAGAATGAAATATATTAATAAGTAGAGTCAAAGAAACTAATAAATGCTTTAAAAAAGAAATTTGATAATTTTTTTTTTAAGAATTAAAGATTACATATTACTAAGGAGATGACCACAGCAACTGACACTTTAAGGTTGTCAAAAGGCTTTTTATCACAGCAACATCATGAGGAATCAGGGGGGGCCACTATTACTCTCATTTCATAGATGAAGAAATTGGGGTTCAGGGACTCACCTCTGATCACACTGGAAGCATCAAAAAGAATCAGGGTTTGAACCTTGTACCACTTCAAAGCACGGGTAGGTGTTTGTATTTCTATATGTGGGGATTTTGTAACACTACTATCAAATTCTTCTACAATTCAACTTTTTAAAATATTAAACTCCAGGTTTATTTCCCTTCTTTTTTTTTTTAGACACTGACATGATCTTAAATGACTCAAAATGTAGTAACATACAGCTGAAAGGTGTAAGTATATAAATGCTCATGTACAAAAGCTTCCAAATAAAAGCACAGTATCCCTGCTCGAATAAATAAATCAGCAAGCATGTCAGTACCTCCTTGCCAGGCAACGTATTAGGTGTCATAAAGTGGAGACTGTCTATGTCCTAAGACATTACCTTTTACTCTTATGAGCCAGTATGTTCACAGATAAGTAAATAAATAGCATAATTTTAAAGTGCAGCTACTCTGAAAGGTATCAACAACGGAGGAAATCAGAACAGATCTCATGAAGGAGATGATATCAGGAGTTAGATTTCAAGGATGTCAGTCTCCAGGAGGCAGAGTTGAGGAGGAAAAGCATTACAGGCATTTCAGTTTGCACACAGTGGGGGAGGGGCTGAGTGGCGAGAATAGCAAGATGGTCGGTTTGGCAGGACAACAGGTAATAGGAAGGAGTGGCATGGTGCATATATATAATAAAACTAAGAAGTAGACGGGGGGGGGTGCTGGTGGGGGAAGTGAGGGATTTCAACGTCAAAGCGAAGCAACTAAATTTGATCCCAGAAGTTTACTGAGTAGGGCAGTAATGTGTTCAGAACCGCGCATCAGGAATATCCATTTGGACGCTGTAGGTAGAGTGGAGAGATTGGAGGAGAGTTGACATCTGCAGTAAGAACATCAGGAGATGATGACAGTCTAAATTAGGGTGGTGGCCATGTGAGTAAAGAGAATGGTTCAGATGGGAGTCATGTCATGGGGGCAGAAATGACAAGACTCAGCCAACAATAACGTACTGGGG
>CM053771.1:358481103-358593981 GCA_028658325.1 Potorous gilbertii
CCCCAGTACGTTATTGTTGGCTGAGTCTTGTCATTTCTGCCCCCATGACATGACTCCCATCTGAACCATTCTCTTTACTCACATGGCCACCACCCTAATTTAGACTGTCATCATCTCCTGATGTTCTTACTGCAGATGTCAACTCTCCTCCAATCTCTCCACTCTACCTACAGCGTCCAAATGGATATTCCTGATGCGCAGTTCTGAACACATTACTGCCCTACTCAGTAAACTTCTGGGATCAAATTTAGTTGCTTCGCTTTGACGTTGGAATCTCGGACTTCCCCACCTCCCAATCTGGCCATCTAGCTCTTTTTCCCATGCAACCTGTCCTCCTTCCACCTAACCCTTCCACCCCCCCACTTATGCACAGTCTGGAATGCCTCATATGCTTCTCCCTCCTTACCTCTGCTTCTAACTCTAACTGCCCTTAAACCTTACTCCAAATGTCATCTCCTTCAGAAGGCCTTCCCTGACTTCCTTCATGGTTTATGTCTTTCAAAAGGGCTTCCCTAAGTACAGGTGTAAGCATGTTATTAATACTCTGCTCAGTAAACTGTACTAAAACTTTCAGATCCAAGGTTACCTTGTTCTAAGTTTAAATTTTATCTGTCTAAACCTTCCCTGATTACGGTATAGCTTTTGACACTGCTGACTAAAGCCTTTCCTTTTAGCCAGTGGACTTTTTCATTTATTTGTGATTGCTGCTTTCAAGTAGCCTGCACTGATACTTTGTGTATAGATAGGTATCTGGTCTTAACCCCAAAGTACATAATCAATCTAACTTCTATAATGACCATCTGGTGACGTTCATGTGCTGAGCTCCCTTCTGGGTTCTTGAAAAAGAGTGAGCATTATGACCAGTGAATTACTGTGACAAAATTCTTTTAGTCTCTGCCCTGCTTAATATGATATTCTAATTAATCTTGTGATTTCCTACTTTAGTATTCCAGTCCCCTATGATGAATGTGACATCTCTTTTTCGGCGTTATTTTCTAGAAGATGTTGTAGATTTTCACAGAACTGATCAACTTTGGCCTCTTTGGAGTCAATGGTTGGCACATATACTTATTTGTATTACTGTGATGTTGAACAGTTGGTCTTGGATTCAAATAGGCATCATCCTGTCATTTTAAAGATTATATCCAAGTACAGCTTTTCTCACTCTTTTATTGACCATGAGGTGTACATACTCCATTTGTTCTAAGGTGGTCTTGCCCATAGTAGTATATGTAGTGATCACCTGAATTAAATTCCCCCCATTCCTGTTCATTTAAGAAGCAGAAGAACTAAAGACCAAATTTGCTGGATTATGAAGAAAGCAAGGGAGTTCTCAAAAAAATATCTACTTCTGCTTTACTGACTACACTAAAGTCTTTGACTATGTCAATCACAACAAAATGGGCAAGCCCTTGAAGAGATGGGAGTACCAGATCATCTCACTTGCCTTCTGAGGAACCTGTTTGTGGACCAAGAAGCAACAAACTCAGAACTGATTTAAGGCTAGAAAAGGAATATGATGAGTCTGCACCAAGACTGTTTGTGTCTTGCACAAGAAAAGGAATATGATGAGTCTGCACGTTGTCAACTTACTTATTTTAACTCATATGCAGAGTACTTGATGTGAAATGCCTGGATGAATCAAAAGCTGGAATTAAGGTTGATGGGAGAAGTATCAACAACCACATAGATATGTTGTGATACCACTCTGATGGCAGAAAGTGAAAAGGAATTAAGACTTTGATGAGGTTCGTGAAAGAGGAGAATATATAAGCTGGTTTGAGGCTTAACATAAAAAAAAAAATCCCAAAATCTTGGCAATGGGTCCCATCTCTTCCTGGCTGGTACAGGGAAAAGAAATGGAAGCAGTGCCAGATTTAATATTCTTGAGCTCAAAGGATCCTTGCAGATAGTGACTGCAGCAATGAAAAGGTACTTGTTCCTTGGAAGGTAAGCTATGGCAAATCTGGACAGCATACTAAACAACAGATATCATCTTGTTGACAAAGGTATGCATAGTCAAAGTTAGAGGTTTTCTAGTAGCAATGCATGGCTACGAGAGCTACACAATGAGGAAAGCTGAGTGCCACATAAATGATGCTTTTGAATTGTGGTGCTGGAGAAAACTTTCGAGACTGCTATTCCTTGGACAGCAAGGATGTCAAATCAGTCAAAACATAAAGAAAATTAATTCAGGATATTCACTAAATCAGTGTTCCTAGCACACTGTCCTGGGTCCTCTTCTCTTCTGCTTTTATTCTACTTTCACCTGGTGATCTTGTTAGCTTCAATAGTTTCAGTGATCCTCTTTTGTGAGGATCACCTGAAAGTGAAGATTTACTTCAAGAGTTACAGAGCCTCTCTCCTGACCTCCAGTCTTGAATTTCCAATTGCTTGATAAGACATCACAAACTCTGGACCTTCCGCATAAACATCTAAAACTGAACGTTGTCCAAAACAAATTTATCTTCTTTCCCTCCAAACCTTTCCTCTTCTGCATTTCCTTATTACTGACAAGGACACCAACATCCTTCTAGTCACACAGGTTTGTAACTTATGTGTTTTCTTGGGCTTTTCACTTTTACCCACCATATATCCAAATAGTTGAGATGATCTGTCATCTAACATCTGTTTTATATATTCTTTTCTCTCTTTTGACATGACCACCACCCTGATATAGAAACTCATTATTTCAATACGACCTGAATCTTTCTAAAGCTTAATGGTAAATCTCATTGTTTAAAGTTTCTCCCCAATCCAAGTCACTCAGTTGTGAAACTGATCTTTCAAAAGCACAGTTCTTAATGTATCATTCCTTCTCCTTTTTTTTCAGTTTTTATATACTTTATTCCTTTCCTCGCATACTCTGTGACTCAGTGACACCAGCTTTTTCGCTTCTTACAGAGGATATTTCACCTCCAGAGTGGACACTCTCCCTTCCTCATCTGATCACCCTGCTTCCCTATTCTACTTCAAGTGTCACCTACAGTCCCACCTTCTGCACGAAACCATTGCCAGTACTCCTTAATATTGGTCCCTTCCTTCTTAGACGACCCTCAATTGATTCTTTATATATCGTTTTTTCAGTTGTTTGCATGATGTTTGTTCATTAGACTGAACACTTTAAGAGGAGAGATGTCCTTTGCCTTTCTTTGTTATCTCCAGTGCTTAGCACAGTGTAGGCACTTAATGCTTGTTGACTCACTGATTATATAGTTCGTTTCTGTACAAAATACAAAGCAATGACGTGGAATGTGATTAGAACAGTGCTAACTAGAATCACAATGGGAGTACCATTGGAAGAAAAGATGCTAAATAGTTAGGTGAACAATATCAACTAGACATATGGGAACAGAATTTCACCTAGTTTCAATATTTTACATGTAGGTTGAGATTTTCTTTTTAACAGCAATAGATGTCTATGAGGGAACAACATTTTAGTCTATTAAATATAAGACTTCTAAAATAAGAAAAAAGGTGGTTTCTCTACTATTTCTATCCCCACTTCCTTCTACTTTCATTAAGAGAGATAGAATTGCAGGCTCTATAGTTACCACCTAATAGCTAAACATACACTTAGGGCAATGTCAAATTGCAAGAGTATTAATTAAGTGCAGGCTCTATAGTTACCACCTAATATCTAAACATACACTTATGGCAATGTCAAATTGCAAGAGGATTAATTAATTACTACCATAGCAATGCCAGCACAAGTAATCCTTTTAAGAAATGACAATGAATAATGAAATAATGCAAAATTCACAAGTTCAACATTCTAGATCTTCAAAGATTATATTGTATTTAGAAACAAGGGTAGATTCTGTCAAAGATTAAAATTAAATTTAAGTCTTGGCTCAAGTTTGGGGAAAGAAAAATTTAGCACACTTAAGGTAGTTTCCATGGATAAAATTTTCACTATCAACTCAATCATTCTTGCCTTGCTATAAGTGAGAACCAATACTACATGTGCTTTAATTATTTTAAAAATACTTACTTGCTATGACAATGCAAAAGCAAGTCAATGATAAAGGTCTGCCATGCTTTTTCTTTACTAAGTGCGTCTAAGGCTGTTGGAATCAAAGCAAAGCACAGTGTCATCACTTCCAATGCTTCACAACAAACGTGTTCATCTTCCATGTCTGGTTCATTTCCTGCATTTGTCTGTGAAATTACAAACAAGAAATGACTTGGAAATATATAGTTAGGAACATAAGTGACTTAGTTATAAACTCAAAATTAAATATTTACTTACCAAAACAAATAATCTCCCCTCCCAAAAATCTTGCTTTTTTTGGTGATTACTTGAACTGAATAACATTCTATACAATTTAACTTAAAGTGCCTGCTTACATGACAAGGGCTAAGCTAGAGTAAAAGATAGATACAATTATGAATAAAAGCTATTATGATTTCTCTTCTACACAGTACATATATTTCAAAATACAGAAACATCACTAACAGTTAAATTAGCATCAAATCAGTCCCATATTCACTTATTAGGTTTCCAGTATTTGCAAAGGATTGTGCTAGAAACAGAAACAGAAAGGAAAATAAGTTCTGCCTGTTAAGGAGCTTATAATCTTGTAGTAGAATACATACAGTATCTTGGGTCATCCTCAACTCAACAAACATTTAAGTAACTACTGCCTACAAAGTGAAAGGGGTCAAATGGAGCAGGATGAAAACCTGAAGACAGGTAGGTTAAAAAGTGTCAGGAAAGGCTTCCTAAAAGATTATGGCATTTTAGCTTGGGTTTGGAATTCCAGCAACCAGAAAGAAGGAGGGAATTCATTTTGAGCATGGGAGGCAATAACCTTTGCAAATGTGAAGATAAGGGGGAGCAAGATGATTGAATAGTTCAGTTTGCACGAAATATAAGGTGCTAAAGGAAAATATTATGTAATAGTAGCAAGTACAGAAGGATGGGATGCAGTAAGGTTTTAGAGGGCCTTGACCACCAGACTAAGGAATATATATTTTATTCTGTAAGCAATATGGAAACCCTGAAAGTCTAACTAGTAATCCAAGGTTACCATATTATGGTAACATGAAAAGATTCATAATTAAAAACAAACAATAAAACACTATCTTGTTCAGCTCTCTCTCTATAGTTAGGTAGAATTTATAGTTCGTTTATGGGAAAATTTTGTTTCAAAGTCATCATATATGTAACTCTTAAATTTTATAGGGAAACCATTTCATGACTATTCATACAGAATCTATAACTCTGCCTGAGTAGGTACCTATTCTCATAGCTTCTGATCCACCTACCCTAATTAGTATCAAAGTACTTAGTGCCTACTATGTACTCAGGATTCTTTGAGAAATACAACAGGTTATCTTCAGTGAAAAACAATGAATGCTGAGCAAAATAAATAACCTATTATTTACTTATACCTCCTAGACAGAGGACAAGAGATACAAATAGGCAGACTTTATTTAAGGCAGAAAGGTAACAAAGTTAAACATGATCTCAAGCAGTATCTCTCCTCTGTATATAACCTGAATTATATACTAGAGGAATATGAAATATACTCAATTACCTGGTATCTAAAATATCTGTTTGAGCAAATAAGTGCCTACCTAGGAAGGCTGGTTAAGATTTCCAGCTATTTAAGAAAAACACTTCACAAAAACTTATCTACATGAGAATTCTAATTATTCTAGACTGTGTTATAATAATTATAACAGCCTAGAATGCTGAGAAACAGGCCTAGATAATCAGTGGAAAACAGTGAAATGTTACTTTATTGACAGTTCCTAAACAAAGACAAGACTCAAAGACGCATCATTGGTACAGAGCAAGTTTTGTACCCTTTACGGATATTAGAACATAACATTTCAATTAGGTTCTATTATTTTGTAAAGGTTTCAAGGATAATCTTAAGAACAAAGTATGCCTGCTTCTCATTAGAAAGGTAGATTTCTTATCCATGAAATCTTTGGCCATGGCAACCCATTAAAAACAAATGGTCCTAAGTACAAGATCATTATCCAGTTTCCATCAAAATGACACATTATTAAGAGGAAGTGAATCACATCAACATCGATTTTCTTGCTATAAATGAAAATGAGACAAAAGTAAGTTGTGGTAGAAAGAAAGATGATTCTCTCTGGAAAGACAAAGCAAGGCGTCAGTGGAGTTTGTTTTGCTGTGTATCCAAAAAAGACCATTTCGAGAGAAACTTAGTTTCAATAAACCATTTTAATTAGACCAATATAATTTAGTAGTCAATGACTAATGCAAAAGTAGGCACAGAGGAAAACGGTGAAAAATTCTGTAAAACATGACTCAGGGCTAAAAAAACCTCAAGTTCAAAGGTCTGTAGACTAAATAGAAGTCACAAAATTTTGGATCATAAATACTTTCTTTAAGTAGGGAATTGGAGAGGCACTAGATGTGGTTAGCACCAAACAACCTCACAAAAAACTACATGCATATAAACTGCTTTTATCTTAAAAGACAGCAAACAGCTAGTCAAACCACCAACATTTATTAAGCACCTACTACATGCCAGGCACTAAGAGAGCTGGGTAGGCAAAGAAAGACAAAAGGCAGTGCCTGCTCTCAAGGAGTTCACAGTCTAATAGTACAGATCACCTACAAACAAGCTTGTATAGATCTTGGAGATAATCAACAGAGGGAAGGCAACAGTATGAAGGGGATCAGGAAAGGGTTCTTACAGAAGACAGCATTTTAGCTGAAATCTGAAGGAATCCAGGGATGCTAGGAGGCAGAGAGGAGAAGGAATAGAATTCCAGGCATGGAGATAGTAAGTGAAAATGAAGAATTAGAAGAAAACCACTATCACTTCATCAGAGTACATACAGGTGAATAAGGTACAAAAAGACTAGTAAGATAGGAGAGGGCCAAACTATGAAGTAATCTGAATCCCAAACAGAAGGTTTTATATTTGACACTAAGTAAAAGGGAATCACTGGAGTTTATTGATCAGGAGAGTTAACATGTCAAACTGTATTTTAACTGATCAGTTACTGATGTTGCGAGTTCTTTCTAAATCAACTATTTATATGTAAGATTATCAACTACTTAAATGAGAGATCAAAATTTAAAAATCAAAATGAGGAAACAGAATATATTTAATATCACTGTCAGGTGACCTATTTACATAAGCTCGTAATGCTTAAAAATAGGAAGTGGATGAAAGAACAGAGCAAACTACAACTATTTCTAATGGATTTTAACTCTATGATAGATCTTTATAACACGGAGGCCAAAAAGAAGCTAGAAACTACCTTTGTCTGAAAATGTCTCATTTCTTTGACAAGCAGAAAGAAATGGCCCTAAAGGCCAACACCAATTTAAAATATAATATGCATGTAAAATTATATGGAAGATGGTAGACTATGAGCAGCTCAGTTTTAAGTTTAAGTGAAAAGCAGAAGAGGAAATAAGTTTTGTAGAAAACTTAGCAAGAGAAAACATTAAGGTAATTCATGACAAGCTCATTTAATGATGAAACTGGAAGAATAAACATCTGTTGAGGTTTCATAAAATAGTATTTTCTCCACCAACGTTAGTGGAACACACTTTTCGGACTCTTAACATCACACTCTCAGATGTGTTTTCCCTAGAGAAACAACACTAACGAAAATTACAGAAAAATATTGATTGAACACACACACACACACACACACACACACACACATCTTTGTTGGAGGTAATAATTGCGAGGGAGTCAAGAGATTAATTCAGGATAACCAAACACTTAAGAGGGGAAACACTGATTTTACTCTCTGGTCCTTTCAGACAGGTTCTTCTTGGACTGTAATACTCTTGTCTTCTGCTCAAAACTCTCCCAGCAAGACTGCAGGAAGAGGGTGGACAGAGTGATTACACCTTACAATCCATGGCCTTTCCCTGGCAACAGCGACTCTCTGAGATGGTGAGCACTACACTTCACTTGCTCCCCACCACTGCCATGAGAACTAACAAATTCCTAGCACATTTTACCCTTACTCTTCAATCACTCAAACACCAGCTACCTAATGGAAAGGGATGAGGAAAGAGGACACCCACCTATGTGCCAGGCATTATGCCAAGAGCACATACCTATCCACCTGTTTATTCTACCCCACCCCAACCCTGCCTGTTCCCCCTTTTCCACTGTGGATGGAATTCACCTGGAATTCCTGTTCCACACTATTCAAACCGGAGGTGGCTCCCATGTATTACTCTAGATCATTCTCCCTCCTGTCTCAAAGAGTATCAGTATTAGGCACACTGACTACTTTCACACTCTAACTCCTGTCTTTTAAGCAAGTCTTCCATACTTATATGGACACCCCCTTGAATATCCTTAATTTCTCTACTTCTCAGGCTCCTGAAATCTCATGACCTATTCCTTCACCATACCTCTGCCATGACATACAGGGAGGTCATAAACTAGATGTCACCATTAACTACAAGAGTTCCACATATTTGTTCAAAAACTGAGATTCCTCTATTTGACCACGTACATTCCCACCATTACATCTCTGCCTATGTCTTCTTGTTCCTGAACTTATTCTTCCTATTTACTGTGAAAACCCATCCATCCCTCAGTATTTTCTAATGCTAATATATCACCCTGCTCTGATTTCATTTTCTTTCCTTCCCAATCTTGATCCTATCTACAGTTAATCAATTCAACTTTACACAGTCAACTACTCTTAAATGCCTTGATCCTCTTGTTCTGTCACTACTCATATCTTAACAAACTTACTCCCACAATCCTTCTCTATTCCTCATGTACTACTAAATGAAATCAGTTCATGCCTTCACTTCTCTGAGCTCCTAACCCTCTGCAATATGATCTCATCCTTTATCTGATCTCATCTCCCAATGGAAACTGCCTATTTCAAAGTACCAATAATGTCTACATGATCAAATCTGATGTTGTTTTCTTATATTCATCGTTCGGCTCCACGCTGTATTGGATACTGTGGACCAACTACCTGTCTAGCACATAGCAGGTATGTAAGAAATTTTTGATTATTTTAAGAGAGTTATCTAAAAAGTACGTTTTTCACCTCTACAAAATCCTTATGAAAACAAGCTACATGTGTTAGTAAGGGCATTTTCAATCAAGGTATAAGAAGGATATAGGGTCATTTTTTGCTAACAACATGCTCCAGCCATACCATTGCATGGAAAGTGTGAAGAAGCTAAGTTCACAATGTATTAACGTTTGTGAACTATTAAAAAAATATACACCCACGCGCACACGTCTGATTTGGTAGAACACTATCTTAAAGGTTCCCCCTCCGATAAGGGGGTCCCTCATACTAGGAACCTGGAAACCATTACAGTGAGAACTACTGTCAACACATGAAAATCCTAAGTATAAGTTTATCTTCTATAAACACAGTAACTGGTTATTTTAAAAATTACAAACACTGCTTTAATCCAAATAAATACAATAGCTTATTCTCACCTTCTCATAAATTTTACTAATATCATCGTTTGAGCTAAACACCAGTTGTACTGATCCACACCCTGATGCCCAGACAATTTTTTGCACAGCTCGAATAACACAGATATCAGGGATGTATTTTGATGCCTGGAAAGAAACAGAAAAAATATAAGAACAGTTTACAAGGCTATCATAGTAGAATCATTGGAATAAATCAGTTTTGTTTTAATAGGAAATATATTAATTACAAACACAGAAGAACTTAATGTTTCCATATATTCCTTTGTGTCATTTGATATTATCCTATTAACTTCTCATATGTTTAGAACAGAAAAAAGAATAGCTCAAGAAAAATCTGAAAAGTGGGCTTGCTACAGAAATATGGTGTGTGTATATCTATATATCTACATATATATCTATATCAATGTGTGTGTGTATGACATGATGTTTTATAAAGAAAAATCCTTAAAAACAGTATGAAATTTTACAATAGTACCCAAAACAGTAGTTTTATTTTACTGAATTCAAGGAATAGGTAACAGAGAAAAGGCAAAATTGGAATTTGAAGAAATTCAACCAAAGATTTAGTAAATGTTTTAGTTTTCTAGTGTCAGTATACAGGAGAATAAAATAAATTATTTCACTGCTTCCTTTTCCTTCAATAAACCCATTTTCCCAAACTAAAAATTTTTTTATGGTTAATACTAACCTCATCAGATATCTGCTGGGCAAGACGAATTGCCACATTTCTAAGCATACATTCAGATGTTGGATTAGGAATGTTCTGAAGGGCATTCTGTAGCACCACTGCTTGATCATGAGTAGCCTGATTTATCTGTTTAAAAAAAAGTTCCATAAAAAAAAAAACCTGAACCACTTCTACGGAAAGAAGCTTTGGGAGTTCAAGACTTACAATGGGAACTGACAAGTCAAAAGTTTGTATTTCATATTCAACATACTTCAAGGATTTTAAATTTCATCTGTATGCATATGCCAAACACCGTTAATCTTCTACACTTGGTAGAAAAACTTCTAAGAATTGTTGTGACTAAAAAACTAATCAATCTGCAGGAAAACTAATGATAAGCCACTCTAAATAAAGGTAGGTTGATCCTTGATTAAGAGATATCAAGTCTATTAACAGGTCTCTTATTCAAGGTCTTTGTACCTTGGGAGAGCTTGGCAGAGCTTGTGCACCCCTGGCATGAGCCGTAAGAACACACACAAGCAACACAGTGTAGCAGAAAGTGCACTGGCTCTAGAGTAAGAGATCTTGGATTCAAATTGCAGCTAATTCCTACCTAGCTGACATAGAAGACCTCTTGACCTTTAGATATAAGATTCTATGAGGGTAATCTCCAACCTATTATAATCCACTGGATCATGACTTTTACTGAAAGAAATGGCTATATTCACATTTTTTCCTCCAGAAGATTTTCTGAATGATAACTCTTTAGGAAAACAGAAAAGTTTAATACTATTTTTTACGTAAATTTCTACAGCAAAACTCTGGGCTGAAGAACCCCTGAAAGTACGATGCAAAAGATATTCAGATCTACTATGTGTTTTTTTTTCTTCTGGGGGGTTAGAGGTAGGGTGGACAAAGGAGAGAAGAGAGGGGTATGTGAGGAGTACTTTCATACAGTCAGTTCTTTGGATCTCTAGAAGATTTCTGGAGAGGTGTACTAGGATGAGAACAAAAGCAAAGCATGGAGTTAGGATGAATCAAGAGTAGAGATGTGGAGTTTGAAGTCTGGTAGTGAGCACTAACCTCTCTTAGGATGACTATATCAACACTGGTCTGGTTCAGGGCATTTATCACACCATTAGACTAAATTAGCCTTACGTTAATTTTTGGTTATTTTAAGCAGTAGGAGACTTTACTGTTTGTCTTAGATCTGAAAGGTAAATGGTTTCAATCTGGACCAAGAGCATTTTAAAGCTTAGATAAAACTTGGCAGAACAATGGTTACACGCAAAAGACTGAAAACAAATCTTTAAACATTTTGTGGGTAAATCTTGAATTATCTGTTCTGACTTGGCAGGCAGGGTAATGAAAATAGTGCAATATACTGTTGTTATTATTCTTTTTACCGGTGACATGGGATTTGAGCCTTCTGCAACTGGCTGACAAGCTTCTGCTACAGCTCGAACGTGGCCGTAGCCAACAGCAGTTAGCAATAATTTGGCGATCTTAAGAGCATTAAGGTAGGCACCCCTTCGAGTCTCCATATCTGCATTTGGCAGGAAATTATTTCTAGTTAGCATACTCAGGACAAGAGGCAAGCCACCACTTTTTAAGAAATTATACTGAAAGTCACTGGCATCTTCACCCAGAGGTGCATTGGCAGGCATCAACAAGGCATAGACTACCTGAAAAGGAAAAAAAATGTATACATATAGATAGTCAGAAATCAAGTGCTGAAATATCTTTACAAATCTCTTCAATTTTTCTGTCTATAATTGTCTTTGAATATTAGAATAAGTTTTTATTACTATTTTACTTAATCGCAGTGTCACACAAAAATCAAAGAAAACTAAACAGAAAAATATGAAAAACAAAGAAAAATATCACAAACCTCTGTTAAATATAGCACTTGTGAGGCAGAAGGACCAAAGAAAAGTGAGTCAAGAGATGGACTGAGGCTGCTTTCTCCAAGTTTTGCATGATCTAAGCAAATAGCTCTCAGTTTTTCAACTGTAGTATTATCTGAAAATTTAAAAACTGAGTATTATGAACCAATTTCACATAAATTATAAGATTATAAATCATGAGTCAAGCCATTAGCTCAAAATCTACTGGTCAAAATTTATGGATTGGTAAAGAGCTTCATTTGATAGGCAATCCTGCCATGCATAAAATATTAGAGTTGGAGCCAGAAGACCCCAAGTGCTGCTGGGCAAGTCACTCAACTTGCCTCCACCTTATTTTCCACATCTGCAAAATGGAGATAGTAATATCTACTTCACAGTTTTGTTGTAAGAATCAAATGCGTTACTTGTAAAGCACAATGTAAACCCCAAAATGTTTTAGAAACATTATTATTTTTCTTTGGGTATCAAAGTGATTGTAAAAAAAAAAATGTACACAAGTTTTCTAACCTTACTGCATTATTAACACAAGGATTCCCAATCTTGCAACTATCATTTTGAGGTACCATCTCTACTCTCCCCACTGTGCCCTTCCTTTTCTATATTTTATGATAAAAACTTTAAGGAAATAAATATTAAGTAGAGTTCCTCCTCACAAAAAAAGTTGGAAGTTTCTGTCTGAAAACAACATAGTTCAAATCAGCTTAATCAACTGATGACAAGATTATTCAATATTTAACAAACACCAAGAATACTGCTTTACTGCTGCTACACACAATTCATATATATCCTGTTCTCTACTACTACACTGAGAGGAAGACATAACTATTGTTAAAGAGCTACTGTATTAATGTAACTATTTATAGAAAAAAGAGGGAAGCAAGAATTTTTCTATAATTGCTGTTCTAAATCTCTTCCCCGAGCTTCTTTCAAGGTTCTACCAAGAGAACAGTCTAGTCTAGGGTAAACATTGTACATTGCTCCGGATGGATAAGACAGTTTTTAGATTGTTTATCTTGGCAGTGAGAAAAAAAGGTCAAAGTCAGCTATCCAATATGTTTACTTCATGCCTTCTAAAGGACTTCTAAAAGCAGAAAATGAAAGTTGAACACACTGCTTAAACAAAACTCACTAACATAATAATCTAAGGTCCTACCAATATGGTACATTTATATAAACTTCTCATAACCTAAACAACATAAGCATAAAATTGTGGCTTATAAGTTTTTAGGAAGAGTGGGCAAGTATTGTAGTTTCTCAATAACTAACTGGTAATGTATAAACTTGCAAAACCCAAAATTTCAACTTTCAGCAATATCATGGCTGCAGCCATGAGAAAATATTTGATACTACTGAAAGAAAAAAGGCAAGTGAAAATGATCATTCAACTAGTTTTCTTCAAATACATTATATAGTCTATGGGTTTAACAATCTGCAGATAAATCTACAATACAGCCTCACTCTATCCCCTCACCAAGCTTTAGTTCCAAATCACCAGATGTCTCTTGGACATTTATTCCAAACTGGATGTCTTGGTATTTCCATCAATTCCTCACCCCACACACAAATCAGTTGCCCAAATCTCACCATTTCACATTTCTTGTGTCCAACCACTTTTCTCCATTCAGAATTCAGGCCCCTATCACTTAAGACCAATTATTACAACAGCCTCTCTTAATGGGTCTTTTCTGTTTTAAGTCTCACTACTCCAGTTCACTCTGCCTGCTGCTGCCAAAGTAATGTTCCTTCACCGTGTCATTCCCCTAACCAATCAACTCCAGAGGCTTCCTATTGCCCCTACGATCAAATGTAAATTTCCTCTTGCCCTCTGGAATTCAATCAAAATGGTATCCCCCCAATTCCTTACTCAAGATGCTCCCCTCTCTTTCATGTCCATGCCTTTGTACAGACTATCCCACACACCTGGCACACCCCACCTCTGTAGTTCTCCTTTCTGTCTGTTAACATGTAGCTCAGGCAGTGTTTTCTTCATGAAACTTTTCCAGATTCCTGTAAATGACGTGTCCATTCCTCCTCAACTACTCCATGCATATATTTATTAACTTCATAATGATGATAAAATGATATAGCTACACACACACATCATGTTAGTTTATGATAAGTAGGGATTGCTTCATTCTTTTTACTTTCATTAAGGGAGCTACGTGGCACAGTGCAAAGAGCCTAGGGAAGGAGTCAAGAAGACCTGAGTTTAAATCTAGCCTCAGACAGTTACTACGTACATAACCTTGAGCAAATCACTCAACCTCTGTCTGCCTCAGTTTTGTGAACTATAAGATGGGAATAATAATCCATCTATCTTCACTTGTCGGGGTGCTGTGAGGATCCAGCAAGATAATACTTGTAAAGCACTTAGTATAAGACCCAGCACAATAGTGAAGCTTAAAAAATGCTTGTTCTCCTTTCTTACCCCACTAAGTACCTAACAATGCTTTGCACATAGTAGTCAATTAATGAATACTTGTTCTTGGTTAATAAAGAAATATGTTTTGCATGGCTTCATATGTAAAATGGGCATATACTTTTTGCCTTCTCAATGGGTGGAAAAGAGACTGGAAGGAGAGAATTTGGAATGGAAATTTGAAATAAAAGGAAAAATAAAATTTTTAAAAGTTAAAACTTGTTGATTGAACAACTGATAAAATTTTTAGAAAAATATGTGGGTGCCATATATGGGACGTTGATTAAAGAAAAGTACCAGAAGCTCCTTTTATGAATAATCTTCCCCCTCTCCCCAATCGATTATTTCCTTTTCGCATGATTTGTTAGCAGGACTTTGATTAAAATGAAAATCCAGTAGACTACCAATTGTAAGAAAAAATAAAGGCCTAAGCTTACCTAATCAGGCACACTCCAATTAACACATTATTCTTATTTACTACTACATGATAAAATACAAAAGCTACCTTATTTTAATTAGGATAAACTGAATCCCAATAGGTTCAGTGTTCTCTATTCAAAGTAATTTACAGAATCTGAACTTAAATAGCACAGGTAAAAAAGAACTAGAATAAAATTCTAAATTAAATTAATAGTGGTCCAACTTTATTTTCTTAATATAGTGAAACAAACTTAAAAATGTGTACCACATAAATTTGAGCATTAACATAACCTAAGTTTGCTTAAATTTTAAAATATTACATGATTTATAAATAACAAAGATGCAATGATGTAAAATTGAAGTATCAGTTAAAAACCAGAAAAATGCTGTCCTGTGTAAAGGGCATGAGCTCTTACAGAAATTTTCAAAAGATATCTTTTCTGTCTAAATCACTATCTGAAGCCACTTCTAATAATATGCTATTGAAATAGTAAATTAAGTATAATATACAAATAAGGTATAATTCATTGTAGAGGAAAAAAATTGACAGGAAAGAAGTTAAAAAGATAAGAGCAGGATGAGGAAATAAGATTAGGAAAAATACCACCAGGATCTTAGTATTCAGCAACAAGTTTTTTAAAATTAAGTTCTGTTCATTATCCCTACACAGGGCATAAAGCATAATGTGGGTAAAAAGCAGGGAGCTGAAAAGGCAAACTAAGGGCAGAATGAATTTATTTTGGACATAGGAACGGATGATTTTTTTTAAGAAAGAACATCAAAATGAGAAAGAACAGCACTGCACTGCCAGAGGACTCTGGTTTCTTTCTCACCTTCGTAAAAAACACCAATATAAGAGAGAACGTGTTCCCCAGATGAACTTGTTCTATATAAGGTTCTTAGAGTTTCCTCTGTAAAGGCTCAAAAGCAGAGGCCACTTCACTGGTCCTGCTGCCCTGGGTCCAAAGATCATTTACGGAAGTCAGGAAGCCTGGTAAGTCTGAAAGTAGGTCCTACTGTTGTCCCCCGTAATTGTAAAAGTGAAACAGTAAAGCAGTAAGTAGGAGGAAAAGCTCATTTTTTATCATTTTTGAGGGAGCTAGGTGAGTTAGCGGATGAAGTGTTAGACCAGAAACCAGAAAGGCTGTGTCTTAAGACACTTACTAGGTATATGACACTGGGTACTTAATAAAGGTCCCTTAACCTCTGTCCTCCTCACTTTCCTCTTCTCTAAAATGAGGGTAAAGATAGTAGCTACTCCTCAGAGCTGTTGTAAGGAATGAACGAGCCATTTATAAGATGCTTTTCAACAAACCTTAAAAATCTAAATAAATGCTACTGATGATGATGACTACCATGATAAAATTATGTCTTAGCAAACTGGTATTCAAGATTTTTTTGAGCCAGTGCAACCATTTATCGCAACATTTGCACCAAAAATCTTGCTAGAGTGAAATCCATCCCATATTTACATTGCACACAGTGAGTCAAAGGGAAGCTACAAAGTTTAGATGATATATAACCTCTCTTGATCTCCCAGAGCTTACAATCTAGCAGAAAAATAAGGAACACTTCCAAATAACTACAAGTAAAAAAAAAATAGGAAAAGTATAGCCACAGTGCAATGGGAAGCTGGGATGTGGACAAGGGAAGGTCTCTATCGAATATGATAATGGGACAGAGATGGAGTAAGGAAGGTTTACTGTAAGATAACATTTTTATAAGTCTTTAAAGTATTTGTAGGAATAAAATAGATATAGGAAAAAGTAAGAATAAGGTAACTAACAGAAGCTAGAAAAGATGGGGCATACACAGTAAATACTGAGTTTAGAGCACAGTACATAGAGAGGGCAGTGGTATTTACATTAGTGTATTTTCATTTTCTTTGAATCACTATGTTATTAATCCAGAAATGTAACTTAAAGATATTAAATTTTCTAAAAGGAAACAATTATTATGAGGTAAAGCTGAAAATGTAGTGTAGTAACAGTGTGTAAAAAGCTTTAATTAAGTGGTAGGCAAGGGCATGGGTGCAAAATGTTGCACAGGCAGAACTCATAGGACCCTATAAATGACTGGTCATTCAAGTAAAGTAAAAGATGACATTAAGGTTTTGAAGATAGAATCTTGTATGAATGGTACTGCCAGTGATAAAAAGGGTCAAGTCTGAAATGAGAGGAGATCTCTTGCTAAAATCAGTAAGACGAGTTTTGGAGATACTGACTTTGAGGTATTAAAATAACATGATGGCAAATTATCATAAGCCATAAGAGATAAGAATGTGGACCTCTTGGTCAGGGCCGGATTTGGGAGTAATAAGTGATTGTTGCAAGGGTTGGAATAAACAAAATACCCAAGTAAATGTTTGTAGAGAGAAAAGATGACTACGCCAACAAGAGAGCTTTGGGGTACGCTTTTGAAGTCTGGAAAAGTCTGGAAGAAGACAGAGATGGGCAAGTAGTTGGAAGAGAACGAACAGAAAGAAATACTAACAGTATCAAATCTAATAAAGGTAAAGGAGAATAAGGACTGAAAAACTTACTACTGGTTTGATGATCAAGAGATTGCTGTCAGCTGTCATCTCTCAAAGAGAAGTTTTCACTGGAATGGAACACCACATTCCTCTTCTGCGTATCACACATATGACATGTACCCTAAACTGGTATTTTATTTAACAAAAACTCATTTTTAAATTTTCTTACCTGGTGGCATAAGTTTCATAAGTACTCGAGCTCCATCTCTTAGGGGTGGCATGTTTAGGCTGCTACCCAAGTCTGCAACTTGCCAAAGGAAAGAAATATATCTGGGATGCATTGACATTATCTAAAAATAAAATAACGTATAAATATTATTAATCTAGTTATTTTAGTCAAAGTAAAACAATTTAACAAATGGACAAAATACAGATTTTAAAAATATCTGAGTCAGTCTATTAAGTATTCTCTAAAAAGTTAGGTTTTATACCCTCCTTTCAAATTCTTATTCACAATTTTGCCCTATCTGAAATTGCATCTCTTCATTTTGATGTTTAAATCCTTGAAGATTCAGCTAAAATTTCCCATCTAAAGTCAAGCTTTTCCCAATTACTTCAGTCCATAAGGATTATTTCCCCTGACACCTCCTATTTGTATTTACTTCTTCTACACATCCAGCAGTTCATATAACGCCTTCTTACATCCACAGAGTGCTGGATTAAACTATCAATTTGCTCCCAGTACAAAAATTACCTCGATAAAAATGACCACCTCTTTCTTGGACCGATGGTGTTCTATGAGTGGAGGGAATCTTTGTTCTTATTGCCAAGATGAGGTAAGAAGTGTTCCCAGCATAATGAAATAAAACCCAGAACACTGTGTTTGATGAGATTGTGAATACTGGTTATATGCCATATTTTGTACTATAAATCAGTGACATAAATATGCACGCAAATATTTTATAAATTATGTGTACTTGGATATACACATAGGTACATCATATAATAGAATTCCTTAAAGTATAGGTTAAATCTTTTTCTTGTTGGCCTTAAAATTGACCATTTTTATCATTGTTTTGATGGAAGATATGCGAAGTTGTTGACAATCAATTAAAAATGTTTAATCACATCCATAGTCCATAAGTAGGGAAATACCTGTATATATCTTTAACTTTTTAAGTTCATGTCTTGCCCCACTACATTCTAATATCATTAAAAGTAATCTGTGTCCTAATACTGAGCATCTTGCAGAGAACTTAGACAGTACCTTGTACATTTTAACACCCTTAATAAATATTTAGTTTATACTTTACTCACCACTCCAGGCAAACAGCTTTCTACCTCTGGATTGGGACCATCACTATAGTGATTTCCATGGTTACCAGGAGAACCAGTTGATGAATCAGAAGAACTATCAGGACTTGAAGGCATATTGGAGCTTATCTGTGTAAGTTTGGCTGTAATTAGCTGAAAATGTATTATATGTTAAGAAATAAAGATAAGGAAAATGTTTCAAAAACAAACAGACCTTACATATTTATATCAATAAAAGTAAAAAAAAAGTAAAGACAGTGAAATCATGGTTTTAGAAGTGGCAGGTATCTGTTCAAAAATGGAACCATTTAAATGAATATTCATTCTTCCGAAATAAATTAAAACCAAATTACTTACCGTTTTGTCTTTTAGGTTTAGTTGTCCAATTAACTTCCTATCATCTGCAGGATCCACCAGTTCACCACCAATGAAAAGCTCTACTTTTGTATGGGCACTGTTAGCCTTAATACGATTGAGAATGCATCGTCTTACTGAACCAATTGTGTCATTTGTATGAGACCAGATATCCAAATCTTCTACCTGTCGGCCTTGATTTGGAAAACGAACTACCAAAGTGATGTGCTTACCACGAAAAGCTCTGCAAAAGGAGGGAGGTTACATAATCACAAAAAGATATTTTATCAGGCTATACAATGTTATTTTTAATTAGCTATAGGAGTGTTTTTATCTGAAAATCTGATACTATTTCAAGATTAATTATAAGACAGAAACATCTCAATACCATAAGTATTTTCAGGATCTTGCAAATAAAATTCTCAGTGCTAGATTCCCCCTTACTGTTTGACCAACATCAACTATATTTAAGAAAAAACAATTATGCTCCACTGGCACGTTGATATTTATTCTACACCATAAACATTAAGGTTTACACTGTAGTAAGAAATAATAAGTACTGTAATTTTACTTACTTTTATGCTACCAGGTTTGAAACACATGAACTTCTAGAGAAACATACAAGATTATGAATTCTAAGTTGGATATGTGAGCAAAATAATAACTTTTGAATGTCTTCTGGAGAATCATCAACATTAAAATCCATAAAAAATGGCATCTTTTAAAATAATAGACTGTTCTTCTCAGATACTCAAAAAGATTATGTTTAAGCAGTAACTTTCTAAAAATATATTGGCAACTGAGGTAAATTAATTAAAACTAATACTGAGGACATTGTTCCTATATAGGAATATAGTCACATCCCATAATAACTTGCTGAATGAACTGTTTTACAGAACCATATCAAATTATAACAAATATCATTAGTTTTTCAAAATGTCGTTATACCTACTTGCAAAAGTTCTCTAACACCAACTTTTTAAAATTCAACTCAACTGTACAGTAATCATTTGTTGCAAGTTTACTATGTGTAATTAACTGACCTAGTAGGTGATGAGATTAAAAAAAGACATGGCTCCTGAGTTTAAGAAATGCACTAAGTTAAATGGAGGTGGGATGCCCTTGGAGGAATAAAGAAGAATTAACATCCAGAAAGCCTGTAAGGGTAGAATGGGAAAGTATATAAGGTAACACACAATTTGGAAGATAAAGGGCATTTCAATCATGGAGGATGGTGTGAACAAAGGCAAGGCTAGACAATATATAGACTGGTTTTAGCTACAGTACGATGCCAAGTGAAAGAGTTTGGATTTATTTTGCTGGAAATGCAGAAATGGAGAACCACAGGCTTCTGAAAACAAGGAAACATACAAATTATACTTTATATGGAGTTCAATGACCACAGTGCATAGACTAGACTAGAGAAGGGAGTGGCTACAAGGACTCATCACTTAGAGAAAGATTACTTTAGGAGAGGCCAAAGTGAACTAGCATAGTAGCAATGTGAAACTAAAGAAACAGAGAGAAGCAGAATATCATTCAGTGCAAGGCAATATGTAAGTGCTTTTTAACTGTCCCAACTGATCGTCAAAAGTATCCTAGGTACTATTTTTATCCCATTTTAGTCATGAAGGGATTAAATTACTTGTCCAGGGTCACCTATCTAATAAGCACTTGAAGTTGAATTTGAACTGAGGGCCAGTGCTCTATCTATTGCACCATCAGCTGCTCCCAAAGGGAAGCTTCAAAAGTGACTTACAAGCTTTAATTTAAAAGAATGGTGAGACCCTAAATAGAAAAAAAGATAAGCTCCAACTATGAAAACATGCTGAAGTTTGAGGTACCGGCAAAAGATCCATGAAAAAAACATTCAATACACAGCTGAAATATGCTTAGAAGTGTCATGGAAGGAAGTAAAGAGAACCTAACGACAAGGGAGAAGTACTAAATCATTAGTATCAAAAACAAAGAGGGTGAATGCAGCATTAATAAAGATGACATAAAAGCAATTATTAAGAGTCATTCTGCCCAATTATACGGCAATAAATTAAACAATTTAAGTAAAATGGAAGAATACTTAACAAAGACATAAACTGCCTAGATTAGTAGAACATAGAATACCTAAAAAAACCTACTTTAGAAAAGAAACTGAACAGGCCATAAATGAGCTCCCTAAAAGATCAACTAATTCTAATATTAAATAATACTGAATAACAGGCAAAGAAAGAGTCCTACACCAAACTAATTTTGTGAAACAAATATCGTGCTGATACCTAAAACACGAAAAGCAAAAAGAGAGAAAGAACATTATGGACTAATTTAATGACTAAATATGAATGCAAAAGTCCTAAATCTACTATTAACTAGGAGAAACCTATCACAAAGAATATCCATTGTGACCAAGTAGAATTTATACCAGCAATGCAGGGATGGCATAACAGAAAGAAAACTATTAACACAATTAATTATATCAGAAACAAAAGTAACAAGAATTGTGTAATACCAGATACCGAAAAAGATTTTCACAAAATACAATACACATTCTTAAGAAAAACACCTGAAAGCATAGATATAAATGGATTTTTCCTTAAATTGGTAAGAAACATACACCTAAGACCACGAGTAAGTACTATTTATGAGAACAAGCTAGAAGTCTTCTCAGTGAGATCAGCAGTGGAAACAGGGATGCATGTTACCATCAATGTTATTCAATATTATATTAGAAATAACAAGAGAAGAAAAAGAAATCGAAGGAATCAGAATGGGCAATGAGGTAATAAAACTATTCTCTTTTGCAGAAGATATGATAATATACTTCGGAAATCCTAGAGATTTAACTAGAAGGTTATTTGAAACAATGATTTTAGCAAAGCAGCAGGATACAAAATAAATCCACCTAAGTCACCAGCATTTCTATATATCACTAAAAAGCCCCCAGCAAGAAGAGATAGTAAGAGATATCCCATTTAAAATAACTGTAGACAGTATAAAAATAACAGGGAGTATACCTGCAAAGATAAACCTACATGAACACAATTATAAAATTTTTTTATACAAATGAGTCACATTTAAATAATTGGAGAAATATTAATTGTTCATGAGTGGGCAGAGCCAATGTAATAAAAATGACAATTTTACCTAAACCACTATACTTATTTTATGCCATCTGAATTAAATCACAAAAATATATTTCATTGAACTTAAAAAAAATAACAAACCTCATTTGGAAAAACAAATGGTCAAGAATATCAAAAGAACTAATGAAAAAATGTGAAGGAAGGTGATTTAGCAGTATCAGATCTTACTATCAAGCAGTCATTGTCAAAATTCTCTGGCACTGGCTAAGAAATAGAAAGGGGGATCAGTGGAAGAGAGTTGAAATACAATACATAGTAGTAAATGATTATAGTAAGATTTAAGCTTTGGGGATAAGAATTCACTATTTGGTAAAAATTATTGGGAAAAGTGGAAAGCTGTCTGGCAGAAACTGGACATAAAGGAATATCTTATACCAATTACTGAGCTAAGGACAAAATGGATACCTGACCTAGACATAAAGGGATATATCATAAGAAAATCAGAAGAATATGGAACATATTATCTATCAATTAGACTTTTGGATAAGAGAATTTATGAATAAACACTAGAGAAAGGGCACTCTGAGATACAAAATGAATAATTATGATCACATTAAATTGAAAAGGTTTTATACAAATAAAACAAATGTAGCTAAGATTAAAAGGAAAGCAGAAAACTGGGGAAAAAACTTAAAGGCAGTTTCTTAGAGATTTCTGCTAAATTTTTAAGGATATGAGTCATTCCTCAATTGATAAATTTTCAAAGGATATGAACAGGCAGTTTTTAAATGAAGAAATCAAAACTATGTATAGTTATATAAAAATATTCTAAAGCATTATTGATTAAAGATATGCAAATTAAAAACAACTCTGAGATATTATCTTACACCTAGTAGAGACTGGGTAAAATTATGGAAGGGGAAAGCGATAAATGTTGGAGGGGATGTGGAAAACTGGGGACCCCAATTCATTGTGGGTGGGACTGTAAACTGACTCAACACTTCTGGAGAGCAGTCTAGAATTATGCCCAGAGAGTTATTAAATGCTTATACCTTTTGACCATACAATATACCATTCACTAGGTCTATTTCCAAAAATGATTAGGAAAAAAAGGAAACAAGCCATATGTTCTAAAATGTTTATGGCACCTCTTTGTAGTGGCAAAGAAAGGGAAACTGAGGGGATGACTATCAACTGAGGAATAGCTGAACAACTTGTGGTAGATGATTATGATGGAATACTACTGTGCTGTAAGAAATCCTGAGCTGGTTGATTTTAGAAAAACATGGGAAGACTTACATGAAATGATGAAGAATGCAATGAGCAGAACCAAGAGAATACTGAATACAGTAACAGCAAAACTGCTTGAAGAACAACTAAGTTATGCTGAGCGTTATAAATGCGGCTATCAATTACAAAGGAGTAATGAAGGCAGATGTTATCCACCTCTAGAAAAAGAACTGGGGGGGGGGAGAGGGGGAGAGAGAAGGAAAGGAAGGGAGAGAAAGAGAGAGAGAGAGCACGTGTGTGTGTGCCTGAGAGAGAGATAGACACATGCAGGGTGAAAAGGAGACAGAAAATGAGTTTTAATGCTTTTGTTACTCTAATTTGAAAAACTTCAAATCTGAAAATATCTGGAAAGAAAAAAGGAATAAACTGAAAGATCATGCTATTTAACTTTTTTCTGAAGAAAGCTATAAAATTTTTTTAAAGGAATAATCAGTAAAAATTTTTTAATAAGTTCATGTTATCACAAACCTTGACATAGGTAGAATTGTCCTTTCTTCATGATAATCACTGTCACATTCATTTATATATTCCCTTAAAACAGTCAATACTCGCACCATTCGTATTGCTTCCTGTCGAGCACAATTAATACTGTCTTTGTCACCATCCAAAACACATAATGTATCATAGGAGGCTTTCAAGCGATCAAAGCAGGATTGAATGAAGTCTTCATGGATTGCTACCTAAAGAAAGATGCCCATTTCAGCCTGATTAAAGCTAAATAAATAACATTTGTTTAGAATTCTGGAGTGTCAGAATTGGAAAGCACTTCAGAAATCATTTACTCAAATACTCTCACATTTATAAATGAGGAAAATGAAGATGGAGGGGGGAAGGAAATAGCATTCATACAACAGTTTTAAGGTTACAAAGTACTTTCCATATATTACACAACTGACCCTCAAAAACCCTTTGAGTAAGACCTAGAACCACCGTTTTACTGAGGTAGAGGTTAAGTGACTAGCTCAGACTCAAATAGAACCTGAACTCAAGTCTTGACTTCCAGTCCAACACCATGCACTCGGCCACCTACTTGCCTAAATGACTTTTCTCAAGTCACAGAATGAATTGCCTATAAAATCAAGGGTTGGAACCGAATCTCATAATTCCTGAGTCAGTGCTATTTCCTAAATATTTTACTAAATAGAAATCTAATGAAACATAATTTCTCTTTTTAAAACAACATTTAATTTTTCTAAGAGGCAAATGACAGGAAAATAAACTAACCCAAAAAATTTACTTAAAAAACTTTTATGGTAGGTATTAGGAGCAGTACAGAATAGCTACTGTTATTTCATCTAATTTCTGTTATCTCAACTTTTATACTTAGAAAACCCAAAATTGGCAATTAATGACTTGGACATATTGTGGAAAATTTACTTATCCAAGATTGAAGTGTGGTCAATATACTCCAACGGTCAGGAGAATGGACTATTAAGTTAAAAAACTCAGCAACAGCAGAAACAAACAAGTTTCTGGTAATCTAGATGAAGCTTTTTTCCTTTAGTCACTTAACAGATTTATTTTTTAAAGGCTGACATTCATCGCCATCAAAAATTGACACTGCATCTAAGACTTAAATGGACTTAGCAAATTCCTCATATATTAATTTGCTATCATGACTGTCTGAGGTATATTGACTATCATGACAGCTTTTATATTACATTCTGAAGAACAAAGTATGAAAGCACAAAAATATTTTGCCTTTATTTAGAAATACCATAAATGATCAGAAATAGAAAAACTTAAGTAGAAAAATTTTCTATGTCCAAGTTATAACAAAGCAAGAAGATACATTAAAACTTCCTTAATTCATGTAATACTACTCCCTCTGGCATCTACAGGTGAGTAACTTGCCAGATCACACAGAACTCTTTACTTAAACACTAGAAATAATTTATTAAACTGTAGAGACAGAGATTATACCTATGACTGCATTTATATAGGGAATCCCCTACTTACAGAGTTTTCAGATTTGTGGAAAATGCTTCTAACTAGATTAAAATATAATTGGGAAAACCAAATAAATAAAAATACAAGACAACACGGCTTTCTAACTCAGCCATTTTTATTTGAGTCTGACACTACTGGCTGAGAGGAGTAGATGGGGAACTTGCTAGAGTCACATAGCATATGTCAGATGTAAGATGAGAATGGTTCTCTATCCATCATGCCAGGCTGCCTCCAATTATACTTTATTAAGAATTAATGGACAAAAAAGATTTTAAAAGGCTGAAATGTAAAGTTTTGACAAATGTGCCCAATATCAACATTCTTAATCGATTCCTAAACACTCTCACCTGATTCACTTGTAATCTTGGCCCAAGGTTAGTATAGATCTCCTTAAGGAGGTCAATTGCTCTGCTGGCAATGTCATCATTTCCCTGAATCACAACCTGCAGTCATAAATGGTAATGTGTTAATATATCCTACACATAGATTCTGATCAAGTTTTAAAATCTACATCTAGTCTTATGGCTAGAAAAAAATAAAAAAGAGATGGAATTATTTCACTTAATATCCCACCTCCAATATCTCTTACAGGCAAGGGAGTCCACTAGATATTTTGCTTGAATTTAAATAATGTGCTTAGTAAATCACATACAATGAGAACCATTTAAGACAAACTTAAGTGTAGAAAAGACACAGTATGTTTCATTACGTTAACTAAGAAAAATGGTGCTTTCATCTTCACTTTTACTGTTACCAATATCTTGGTAGCCCAGTGTTCAGTTCAAGCAGTAGTCAAAGTAAACTCTCAATCAAGGAAGGGCGAGTAAGAAACCATGAGGAAATTTGGCATGAACAATCACCTTAACATTCTGAGGGTGCCATCTGTAATTATTCATACAGTCACTGAAATAGTTTCTAATTTAAAGATTACATCTTAACTCAGTACAGTTTCTTAATTTGCTTGAGTTTCTAGAAAAGTATTACTTTAACTCTAAAACAACAATATAAGCTATCATAACAGATCAAATGCTAATGACAAAATCTCTTTCAAGTATTACTTTTCTAGTAAAAGTACAGAATGACTGACATTAAACTGGATATACCGTTAAATATTACAAAACATATTTCTCTGTTACATTACGATGATAAACAGTAAATCTGGTAGGGAAAAAAAAATTACTGAAGGCCCAAAGGTGACTATTTGGCAAAGATCAATAAAATAAGAAAGTAACTGCTCAGCTTAGGCACAAATTTTTGTCAACATTTTATTTTCTTAGCTGTAGAGTAAATATTACGATAGATAAAAATGTTATAAATGCTGTATTCACTGACAAATCTGTACTTACCCTCCAAAGGTAATCTAAACCAATTAACTCCAAATCATCCATCATATAGGCTCGCCTTTTTGCTACTAATTTCCCTTCTCGACAGTTCACAGCTTTGAAGAAACGCTCAAAACATTTCATTCCATTTTCTGTTAATAGGGAAGGATCGAGCTGAAGCACATTATTTTCAAAGAAGTCTTTATTAATGTCAGGATCTAGGTCTGGTTCATCTCCCATCAATTTGGAATACCACTTAAAACAGGCTTCACGATCACAAAGGTAAACCGCATTTTCAGCTAAACATTTCCAAATTTGCTTTGCCTGAGGAGCACATAGCCATAGTTGACCATCCTTCAATAAAAATCTTGAAAAAAGACAAGAAACTAGGAATTAATACCTCACACAAGACAATGCCCTTAGACCAAAAACAGTTTCAAAAAGAAATACACCAGGTATATGTGTGTGAGAGAAGCAATGAGGAGAGAAAGATCTAGACGTTCATATGGCACCTAATACATGTCAGGAACTGTACTAAACCTTCATAAATATAAGCTGACTAGATGCTCACAACAACCCTAGGAGGTTAGGTGAGCTGCCCATATGTCTGAGACTGGATCAGCACTCTATCCACTGGGCTACTTAGGTACTTATCACCGACAACATCAGTCACAATCTGTAATTGTGTAGAGATGTAATTTAAAATTTAAATGTAATTGAAACAGCAGTTTATTCAAAGTAGAATTTATTAAAAGCAACTCTTACTAACCTACTGTTCATATGGTAGGATACTGTTACTATCATGTTGTTCATTCAGAAAAATTTCCCCGCAGTTAACATTTACTATCTGCTCTGTTCTCAAAAATACTCAACAACATGAAATTGAGTAATGAAAGTATTTTCCTCCTTTGGTTTTTTTAGGCTTTCAATTAAAAAAAGTCTTGTTTTATACAGTGCCACTGAAGACCTGAGGTTTCCTACGAAGAAGATTTTCCAGATAATTAAAGCTTCAGAACAAGGTTTCAATTACCTTGTATAGTTAACATACAATCTGCCTTACACATATATAGTAGGAATGTTTAATAAGGAGTTATTAAAATGAATGCATTTCTCCCAGAACACAAAATATTTTAACTAGTTTTGATTAAAAATAGCCTTAAAATATACTTAACCCTTTCTTGGCCTACTACACCTCTTATACTGAACACATATAACCTAACCTCTTCTTGAAAACTCTAAGACTGATAAAAGATCAATTTTATCAATAAGAGATAGTAACAGTCCCAGATATCTCTATGCTGGAGAACTCTGCTGTAAATGCTTTCTTTCCCTTAAGGGACTCCCTCCCACCATTCCTTTGCTCTTTTTCCAACTGTAATTTGAATACTGAAAGTTACCAAGAAAACCAGATAACAAAGCTGTCAGAGCAATAGGCTTAATTTTTATGCAAATATAAAAAGGCGCATAGATTTTGTTTGTCTAAGACCCTGGGGAAAAGCTCTGTTTCAGATCTGTAACATAAACCATGTGAAACAAGGGTGGCTTTTCTCCACTCATTCATTATATTTTTTAAAAATGACCATAGTTATACCATCACAGAATTTTAAAGGCAGAAGGACCATTAGCCATCATAATATTTAAGTCCCCTTATTTTTTTGGTCATGATCATCCTCCATTTTATTTTTAAAATCTTCATTGAGTATTTTTCTCCAATTACATGTAAATATTTAGCATTTAGGGTGCATTTTTTTCCATGAGTTCCAAATTCTCTCCCTCCTTCGCCTCTCCCCTCACTTGAGAAGACAAGCAGTTTAATATGTATGTGTAGTAGTGCAAAACATCTTTCCATATCAATCACATTGGGCGGAGGGGGGTGGGGAGAGGAGACTCGGGACGACTACAAATAAATAAATACTGGTTTTTGAGATATGCTTTGATTGCATATATGCATTCAGACTCCATCAGATCTTTCCCTGGAAGTACATAACATTTTTCATCATTAAGTCCTTCAAAACTGCCTTGGATCATTGTACTCAGCTGATCATCATACAATACTGCTGTTTCTATGTACACTGTTCAGCTTGATTTGGGCTCACTTCACTTTGCATCAGTTCATATAACACTCTCTGTTTCTGTACATGTAAATCCATCTCCTTTTCATTTTTTAGCTCTCTGGGATACACATCTAGTAGTGGTATTGCTGAGTCAAAGGTTATGAAGTTTTACAACGCTTTGGGCAGAGTTTCAAATTGCTCTACAGAATGGCTGAATCAATCCCCCCCCCCCCACCCCAACAGTGCATTAGTGTTTCAATTTCCCCACATACATTCTCCCCCAACATTCATAATCATCTTTTTCTTTCTCATTAGCCAAACTAGTTATTTTACATGTATTTACATGTAAATTTACATTTTACATGTAATTGGAGAAAAATACTAAATAAAGATTTTAAAAATAAAATGTTACAGACATGAAATAGAGCTTTCCCCAGGGTCTTAGACAAACAAAATCTATGCACCTTTTTATTTGTATAAAAATTAACTAGTTATTTTAATGTGCATTTCTCTAATCAATAATGACTTAGAGCCATTTTTCCTATGACTTTAAGTAATCTTAATGAAAATTGCCTGTTCATACCCTTTCACCACTTATTAACTGGGTTATGGCTCTCATTTTTATAAATTTCACTCAGTTCTCTGTATATTTGAAAAATGAGGCCTTACAGATAATTGCAATAAAATTTTTTTCAGTTATGATTACTATTTCCTTCCATCCTATTTTCACCATTTATTCTCCCCACCCACCCTTCACCCTGTCCATCCTCAAAAGTTTTGCTTGTACAACTACCTCCTCCAGTGTGCACTCTCTTCTATCACTGCTCCCCCCACCTCCCTTCTCTTTACTTTCATGGAGGGTAAGATATTTTTCGGTACCCAACTGAGTGTTTAAGTTGCTCTCCCTTTAAGCCAATTCCAATGAGTAAGGTTCAAGAGCTCCTGCCCACCTTCCTTATCTTTCCCCTCCCATAATTTGCCCCATTCTACCTTCCTCTTCCTCTTCTCCCAGGGCATCCCTCATTCTCACCTCACCCCCATGGCCTCTTATATATCTGAGAAATGAGGGAAACTCGCTGTAAAAACTGTTTCAAACTTATGATCACTATATATGGCTCCTTCCATTCTATTTTTCCTTGTTTCACTTTCTCTGCACCCTATTCCTCCTCAGGTGTTTTGTTTCTGACAATCACCTCCAGTCCACCCTCTCTTCTATCAGTCCCTCTTCTGCTCTTGCTTTTCTGTAGGATAAAAGATTTCTACAATACCCAATGACGAAAGTAAGATTTCCCAACCCTTCCCTTACCCTCCACTATAAAAAATGCTCACACTACTTTTAGGAGATAATTTACCTCATTTTACTGCTCCCAACCCCGTCCTCCCAGTGCATCCCTCTTTCTCATCCCTTAGTTTTACTTTTTTAAGGTATCACCCTAACACAATCAACTCACACAAGCATCACCTGTCTTTGTATACTCATTCTAACGACCCTAACAATGATAAAGTTCTTAGGAGTTGTATCATCTTCCCATGTAGGAATGTAAGCAGTTTAACCTTATTAAGTCCCATATGATTTCTCTTTCCTGTTTACCTTTTTATGCTTCTCTTGAGTCTTGTATTTGAAAGTCAAATTTTCTATTTAGTTCTGGTCTTTTCATTAGGAATGGGAGAAAGCCCTCTGTTTCATTGAATGCCTATTTTTTTCCACTGAAGGACTATGCTCAGTTTTGCCCAGTAATGTGATTCTTGGTTGTAATCCTACCTTCTTTCCCCTCTGGAATATCATATTCCAAGCCTGCTCCTTTAATGTAGAAGCTGCTAGATTCTTACTTTTAACTGTAGCTCCACAACATTTGAACTATTTCTTTCTGGCTACTTGTACTATTTTCTCCTTGACATGGGAACTCT
The DNA here is from genome assembly GCA_028658325.1 of Potorous gilbertii. Taxonomy (NCBI): domain Eukaryota; kingdom Metazoa; phylum Chordata; class Mammalia; order Diprotodontia; family Potoroidae; genus Potorous; species Potorous gilbertii. The sequence continues at coordinate 358,511,696 of CM053771.1, forward strand.
GGAATTTGGCTCCTGGGAATTTTCATTTTGGGATAGCTTCTAGGAGATGATTGGTAGATTCTTTTAATTTCTAGTTTACCCTCTGGATCTAAGACATCAAGGCAGTTTTCCTTGATAATTTGTGAAAAAGAGTGTGTAGGCTCTTATTTGAACATGGCTTTCATTATTGCTTCTTGATGAGTCATTAGGTTCCATTTGTCCCAATTCTAATTTAAAAAAATTTTTTTTGGCGAGCATTTGTACTTCCTTTTCCATTTGGGTAATTCTACTTTTTAAGGAGTTCTCTTCATTGGATTTTTATGCCTCTTTTAGCATTTGGCATATTTTTTTTTCAAGGAGTGCTTTTATTCACTTTTTAAAGTGCCTCTTTTACCAAGCAAGCTGTTAATTCTCTTTTCTTAATTTTCTTGCATCAGTCTCATTTCTTTTCCTGATTTTTTTCCTTTGGCTATCTTACTTGAGCTCTTCCAGGAATTTTTTCTTTTGAGGCTGAGATCAATTCACATTTTTCTCTGAGGCTTTGGATATAGCAGTTTTGATTCAGTTGTGTTCTTATGAGCTTCTGCTTTCATCCCTGTCACCATAGTAATTTTCTATGGTCAGGATCCTTCTTTGTTGTTTGCTCATTTTTCCAAACTATTTCTTGACTTTTAGCTTTATGTTAAAGTTGGAATCTGCTCCAGGGGTGGAGGGCGTATTGCACTAAGCTTCAGGATTTTTCTGCTAGTGTTTACACAGTTAATTCTGGGGGTTTGTAAACTGTAAGTTCTTCCAAGGTGGCATGAATAGGTGTGTTTACTAGTCTTCTGACTACAAACTCTGGTTTGTGAATGACCACAAGCACTCCATTCTGCCCTGGAACTATCCCAGCTCCCCTGTAGCCAACTAGCTCTGGTGTGTCAGTCTTCCTCTTCACCCTCAGACTGCCTGCCATTAAGAACTGTGAGCTGGAGTCAAGTAAGGTTACAAGAGTCTTCCAACTGGTTCCAGCAAAGGGACCCCAATAACCTCTTTCTAATCAGTTGTTTGACTTCTTTACCATTTGTGGGATGAGAACTCAGGAAGCAGCTGCCTTTGCCACTAATTCAGCACTCCTGACTCTTGCTGCTGGTTTCCTGGGGTAAGGCCTGTGGTACAACATGCTCTGTTTTCACCCAAATGCAATAAACCTTTCCCACCAACCAAAGTTATCCTAAGCTGGAAATTTTTTTCACCCCTTCCTAAGTACCTTTATTTTACATGAACAAGCCCAGTTACAGAAAGGTTAAATGAGTTTAATTATAAGAGTAGAGCCTAGCCTGAATCAAAATCTTCTGAACTCTCGTTGAAGGCTATTCCTGACAGCATTCCTAAGTTATGACTGCATTCACAAGTTCTTGATGATAGGTGAGTCTCAGCTGTTTACCCTACCATTAAGGATTCTGGATGGCTGAAGTTGCTGCAGGTGGTCCTTTAAACACAAAGTTATTACATACCAAATGTTATCATAGCCATTACAAGCAGCCTTCACTTCATCAATTATATATTTTCTAAAATTATCACTGCCTTATGGAAAATTATTTATAAAGAAAGATTTAATAGAAAATATGAAAATATCCATAGCATGACCCAGATATACCAGTAGTAGACCTATATTCACGAGATCAACAAGAATATAAAAATACAGCAGCTCTTTTTGTGGAGGTAGAAAAAATGGAAACAAGTAGGATGACAAATAACCGAGGAATGGCTGGATTAAGTTGTGGTATAAAAAATGTGATTTGAGTCTTACTCTGTTGTAAGATGAAACAGGGGACTCTAAAAAGACATGGATAGACGTATAAATTTATTTGGAGCGGAGTGAGCAGAAGCAAAACAATCTATACGCTAACATCAATATAAAAATAACCTTGACTTATAAATGAATGAAAATGGGTAGAATAAAAATAATTTATATGACAGGGTAAACAGCAACACCCGAGAAAGCTGTGAAACCTGTAGTCACTGCAATATTACTCATGACTCTGTACTATCTATTACGAGAACATATGCTCTCCATCACAAAGAGGTGACATTTAAGGTATGGAATGAAACACATTTTTTTGTGTGCAGTTGTTGGGGGGGTTTGTCGGACTACTCATATTTGTTACCAAGAAAATCTTTTTTGTTTGTTCATTTTTTTAATAGGATGGAGTGGGGAGAGAGAAAAATATTAATTTCTGCTAATTTTCTTAAAAATAGAAGGGCAGTGCTAAAGATGTGAAATACAGCACGAACTTTCAAAGCAGATCATTATATGAGTAGCTTGAACTTAACCTTTTTACTTCGTTAAAAGAGATCTCTCATGAAGTGAAAATAATTTGTAAATGTATATAATCTAAAGATAAAACATATTAATAAAACTCAAAGTGTAGAAATGAAAAAAATTAAAACTGGGAAAGACAAGCATGAAAAATTATACACAGCATCAATGCCCAATCATCCATTCAGCTGTTCAGTCTTTGTATATCAAAGGAGGGTGGGGTAGTTTGGGGCTGGAGTGGGAATTACTCTCCACAATAATAGAAACATTTTAGCCTTGGAGATGGCTACCCTCTATGTAGCTGGATTTCTAATTAAAATGAATCAACATGTTTTTCTTGTGGAATTCAGGCAGCTGCACTAGAGCGCATGGAGCACTAGACACATTGAGGCATAGGACGTGGGGCAGTCACTTAAGTTCTATGACGCTCCTTCGTTCCCTCATCTGCAAAACGGAACACAACACTACTTGTTCTAGCCCCTTCACTGGGTAAGGACCACATGAGATAACGTATGTTAGGATGTTTTAATGAAAAGTTTATACAAACAGAAGCAGCTACTAATATGAACCACACGTTTTCTACTTTTAGCCACTTACTGATGACTAAAAAAGCAAATTATCAATAGAAAATAGTCTCTTCTTTCTGGCAATGATGCAGTTTTGAAGATTATAAATTTTCCCAATAAATGCTGGCATTTCTATGAGCAGTTGGTACTGTGCTAGGCCCTGGGTGAAATACACAATTAGGCAAGACAGTTCTCTTTCCTCAAGAAACTTATAGCAAAACAGGTTACATTAAAAATAATTTAAGGAGAAGCAATAATAAAATTAGCTTATTAACAGGAGGCAAAGAGGCCAAGCTAAGGAGGTTCCTTCCTTTTATCTATTAATTGAATTGTAAATTGAATTAAATTAACTATTAAGTGGGTGGTAGGAGAATATTTGAAGTTTCCTCTAAGATCAGATCAAACTTTTCATCTCCTGAAGGATTTCCCATGCCTATGATTTATTTCTGAGTCTGAAGCTAAAGTGTTCTCTGTACACTCTCTTCTAGGGGCTTAAGTCAAAAATTCAAGGGCAATGCTTAGAAATCCAGACTTTCATCTTTAGTTGCTCAAGGATGTTTGTTAATTGTTTTTCACTTCAAAAAAAAAAAAAAAGAACCTTGACTAAATTTTGTAATCAATTTGCAGTGTTATTCATTTTCTTATTAACTCTTTGGTGTTCCTACTTATTTCATCTTCTTTTATTCCTTCAAATAAGTATCTGAAAGTACCAATCTAGGCGTTCAGTTCCATGTACCACAAACAATAATAATTAGAGTTAATATTTACAAAGCATTTACTATGTGTCATGTACTATACTAAGTGCTTTACAATTAATGTCTTATCTCTCACAACCATCCTGGGTTATTAGCCCCATTTTACAGATGAGGAAACTGTGGCAAACAAATCTTAAGTTGACTCACCCAGGATCACACAATTGTTAAGCATCTGAGACCAGATTTCAAATCAGATCTTTCTGATCTAAGGCCCACTGCACCACCTATCTGCCCTAGGAATAAAGAAGGTTAAGATCCTTTCTTTCCTCCGCTTCCAAGAAGCACTTTAGTGCTCCAAAAGAGGGTCCTCACAAATTCATTACAAGGGGTTGACCTAATGTGCTGGAGACCACAATTTTTCACTGATACCATAAGGATACACTCATGAACTGTCTACATATCATCTTGCCAAGATCACACTGTATCATTTTCTATTATGCAATCTTTTCTGATGACATATTTTGTATTTTCCTTCAAAGTTAATTTGTAGCCTGCTCACACCCACGGTGTATGTACCTCTCTATGGACTTTGATGAGATATTTATTTTTAATTATTCAGAGATGGTTGTGTTAAATATCTCGCAGTTACATAGCAACACCAGTATAATGCTGGTATTAAAGAGGTGGGCTTCTAAGTTTTTTAAGTTTTGGGTCATTAAAAAAGCTTTTCAATTTCCTAAAAATAATCCAGCTTGCTGTTTACTGTTTATCTCCTGTTTGTTCTGGACTGAACCCACTGTCCATGGGTACTGTTTGTCATAGAAATTGTATGTGGTTTGCCCTTCATTCTCAGAGAGGATCATGTCATCAGGAAGATGATGACATGACTTGCAATTGGAGTTGGTGAGGGAGGGCTGTGCAAAGTTACCAGCCTAGAGGTTCCCAAACTTTTTTGGCTGACTGACCCCTTAAAAAAAAATTAACTCAGCATCCCCCTGAAAATATTTCTTTAACGTTGTTGTTTTTTAAATTGCATCACTTCAAGAAAATATAAATTTTTTTAAGAGGACACATCTTAAATTTAATAACATTGTAAATTTCTGTTCTTTTCCTGCACTTCTGATGATGTTACACTGCATCATATAGTATCATATGGTAAAGAAGTCATTAACACACATATTCTTGCTGATGCATGCTGGACTTTCTGAAAAGTGCATGACAGCCTTGCCTGCCAACACTTGCTTGGTTAAGACCTGTCAGTAGACTAGGCTACAGATTGCTTATAACTTGCATTTTGTGTGTTTATTTGGAAAATAATGTAATTTCTATGACTTTACATAGAAGTCTATATATGTTTATATTGTATATATTCTGTATATGTTACATCTGGACATATACAGAACATATACAGAAGTTTTCCAAAAATTTCTTTTCTTCTCTTCTTTCCTCATGCTTCTACTACCCCCTTATTTTTATTCAATGCCCCCCAATATACGAGAAGCTACACTCTTCCAGTAATCCCCCCAGGGGGCGGTATCCCCACTTTAGGAAGCCATGCTCCAGTCTCACTTTCTACTCCAGAGCCATTTGGGTCCACTGGCCAGCTATAGATCAGGATGACTGGAGAGGCCCAAGGTGCAGTGGGAGATTTTGGCCTTTTTAAAGTTAAGGTCTTTCTGAGCTCTCATTTTGCATGAAGCAACACCAATTCAATGAATAGGTCTTTTTAAGAAGTGAGGACAGATACTTTAATAATGAAAAAAAAATCAAACTGGGAAGGACCGGCTAAAACTGAACAATTACTATTTATATTCACTCTGAGTCAGAAGGCCCCAAAAAGTAATAATTGGTGCTTGGGCAGGGACTTATTGTTGTCCAATCAATGAGAGCCAGAATGAATTGCGTTTAAAGTGTGGTCTTTAAGGAAAAAATCTAGCCAGTAAACCCCAAGATAACTAGGTAGGTTTCAACCATCAAAATTTCCCTTCCTTTGGGCAGAACACCTTCAAGTAAGGTTAAGATACCTCATGTGGGATCAGAGCAGGGGGAGGAGATGGGAGGGAGGAGAGAGAGACATTCTGATGAACAAACTCTAGAGTTATTCCTCTAATTGCCTATTTTCTAAGTGGACAGTGAGGTTAAAAAATGTTGAATAGTTATGGATCTATTCGAGGAGTCTCTGCAAAGATCTGGGGCTTGTACAACATGACTATAACATCACTTTGATACATTTAGCGATGTCTCCATCTCAAAAATCCCTCTTAAACTTGGGTTCTGCATAAGATATCCTTCATCTTACTATTAAGTATACTTATTTTTGGTAAAAATGTATACTTACTTTTGGTAAGTGTACATTTCCCTATTTTATGACTTGCATGATATATCAGCAGATTGAAAAAAGTTCTTTGTTGTTATATCTTTCAAGGAATCTTAAAAGGTTTTGGTGTACGAGTGGGATACATCTTTGCTTAAAGAAGACTTTGAGGCAATGTTTTGTTCCACTAGATCAAATGCACAAGGGAATAGAAAACTGGACTTGGGAGTTAGGAAGATGTCAAAGCCTGCCTCAGACATTACTGGTTGTGCCGCTTTGGGCAAGGTTTTCTAGGACTGTTTCTTCAACTGTGAAACGAAAAGACTGACCTTAATGAATTCTACAATTCTTAAATCTTTGGTCTTACAGAGTATCAATTGTGAAAGCCTGTCTATTTCCTCCCAATAACCACACTAAGGGTGTCAATTTGTGTACAGATGATTCTCATACGAACTTTGTACAGAAGGTAAAATAGGCAAACAGGTCATATGGAGTTGTTGGTTTTACTATAAAGTTGGAGATCCTTGGCCTAGTTGCAACAGTATAAGGAAATGGACCAAACATGTTAAACTATCTCAGCATATAGGAATTAAGACTGCCCAAATGAGGAATGGAGCATTTCTGGAATTAAAAGCCTCAAGGTTCAAAACGGCAAATGCATACATTAAAACAGCAACAAAAACAAACAAAATTCTAGGAGTGGTTTTTTTAGTCATTTCCCAATGACTAAAAATCTTGTCCTGGCACATGACAAGATAAAAAAATCAAACAAAAAAACTATCTTTTAACCTTTTTGAGAGAATTTAACACAACTTGATTAAAAGAAAACTGGCTACAAGGTAACACAATGACCTAGGTACACAATTTTCAAGACCTCTTTTAATCCAGTTTTCAAAAAATGCAATTTCAGTGGGAAATAGTAAAGGAGGCCAATCACAACAATTCAGTCATTGACTGGAATGTCAGTTTCTAAACTATATGGTACTCACAGAAGAATTAAATCCTTTTTATTCTGATCTAGTTCCCTAACAAGATAAACTATATCATCTTTCTCTGGGATGCCTAGTGAAAAATACATATATACATATACGTTACACACATTTTTTTCCTTCTACTGATGTGAATATCGAAATTTGGAACCAAACTAAATGCCATCTAAATCCTACTTTCCTAATTTTAAGAGACTTCAACCATAGGAAATATGGGCAAATTTCTCCTGCGATTGCCTGAATCAAAGCAGTAAATATTTGGTTAAGATTTTATCATCAAAAAATGTACCATACCTTTTTATCTAGCAATACCACTTCTGGGGCTATATTCCCAAAGAGATCATACAAATGGGAAAAGGACCCACATGTACAAAAATTTATAACAGCTTTTTTTGTGGTGGCCAAGAATCTGAAATTGAATAGAAGCCCCTATTTCAATAGGGGAATGACTGAACAAGCTGTGGTATATGAACGTAATGGAATACTAGTGTGCTATAAGAAATGATGAGCAGGTATACTTCAGAAAATGCTAGAAAGACTTATATGAACTGATGCTGAATGAGGGGAGCAGAACCAAGGGAACATCGTACACAGTTACAGCAACACTGTGCAATGACCAACTCTGACAGACTTGGCTCTTCTCAGCAATGCAAGGTTCTAAGACAAGTCCAAAAGGCTCATGATGGAAAATGCTATCCATATCCAGAGAAAGAACTAGAGTCTTAAGGCAGATTGAAGCATAATATTTTCTCTCTCTCTCTCTTTTTTTTGGTTTCTTCTTTCTCATGGTGTTTCCCTTTGGTTCTAATTCTTCTTTTAAAACATGACTACCTTTGACCCAGCAATATTGTTTTTAGGACTGTATCCCCAAGAGATCATAAAAATGGGAAAGAGTTCCACATGTACAAAAATATTTATAGTAGCACTCTTTGTGGTGGCCAAAAACTGGAAATCAGGGGGACGCCCATCAATTGGGGAATGGCTGAATAAATTATGGTATAAGAATGTAATGGAATACTACTGTGCTGTAACAAATGATGAACAGGAGGACTTCAGAGAGGCCTGGAGAGACTTATATGATCTGATGCTGAGTGAAAGGAGCAGAACCAGGAGAACTTTATACACAGCAACAGCCAGAGTGAGTAAGGATTTTTTCTGGTAAACTTAGAACTTCATTGCAATACAAGGACTTAAAAAATTCCCAATGATCTTTTAAGGCAAAATGCCTTCCACATCCAGAGAAAGAACCATGGAATTCAATCACAGATTGTAGCAGATCGTTTTCTTTTGTATTATGTTTTGCTTTGTTATATGATTTCTCCCATTCATTTTAATTCTTCTATACAACATGACTATGGTGAAACTGTATTTAATAGGAATTTATATGTAGAACCTATATAAAATTGTATGCCATCTCAGGGAGGGAAGGGGGAAGGTGAGAAAGAAAAAATCTAGGTTGTATGGTAGTGATTGTGGAATACTGAAAATAAAATTTAAAAAACCCAAATAAACAAGAAAAACCATGAATAATGTGTAAATATGTTTAATATGACTGTACATGTATAGCCTATATCAGATTGCCCGCTGTCTTGGAGAGGGGAGAAAGGACGGAGTTTGAGAAAATTTAAAACTCAAAAGTTTGTGGAACTCAATGTTGTAAACTAAAAATAAATAAACAAAACTTAAAAAAAGATTTTATCATCGAAGTCTCATGTTAGACTTCATCACTTTCTACCAAAAACTACTTCCCCTCTAAATTTTTCCGTGTTGGTTAACACCACCACCATATACAATCACCTACATATTTGAGTCTCCTCTCACCTACCACAGGAAGTTGTCAATTCTCATCAATTTTATCTTGATTTTTCTCATATTTATCCCCTTCTTTCCACTCCTAAAGATAGTATTATATGTAAGTCTCTCATTAATTTTTCATCTAGTCAGTAATCCACTGAACTGCCAACATAAGTTTCCTATGGGATCTGATCATATTATTGCTCTGTTCAAAAACCTTTGGTGGATCCCTTGTGCCCCTACAACACATTAAAAACTCTAGTCTAACATGTGAGACTCTCCTTAATCTGTACGCATGCCTCTAGGATCTTCTCCATATCTAGAATGCACTCCCTTGATACCTCATTTGCTGAACCCCTAACTTTACTTCAAGGCCTATCCCAGGTACCATTTCCTTCCTCTATCCCCCTAATTTCTTCTACTTGCTATGGCTTAAAATGTTGTCAGATTTTCCTACAGCTCTCTGAACTATCCACTATCCTTCCTTGCCTTATCACTTTTTATTTTATATTTTTATTTTTCTGTATGTTATTTCCCTCTAAAAGGTCCTCAAGAGTAGGAATTTAAAAAATTTTTTATCTTTATATCGCCAGAACCTGAGTATAGTGTAAGTAATTATGATTAATAAAAGTCCATTGAATCGAAATGGAACGAAGGCACTGGAAAAGGTGGCATATATGTGTATAAAAACCCAGGGCTCAGAATAATAATGACTGATATTTTCATGTAATTTTGTGTATTTTTATATAGATTATATCATTTGATGTGGTCATTTAGTTGTTTTCAGTGGTGTCCAACTCTGTGACCCCATTTTTTTTTTTTTTAAAAACAAAGATACTGGAGTGATTTGCTATTTCTTTCTTTAGTTCATTTTACAGATGAGGAAACTAAAGCAAAAAGGGTTAAATGACTTACTCATAACTTGAAAGAGTGTGAGGTCACACATGAACTCAGAAAGCTGACTCTTTCTGACTCCACTTTGACATCTAGCTGCTCATTTCATTTGAAAGATAACTATGAAATAGTAAAAGGAGTATTAGTCTATTTTTTCTTTTGCAGATGAGTAAAGCTGGAAAAGGCTGAGTGATTAGTGTAAAAGTCTCAAAGTTATTGAAAACAAAGAACTTGCACCCAGGTCCAATGGTTCTGAAACATAAAATAATATGGAAAGACAGTCCCTGACCTCAAGGAGCTCACAATCTACTGAGGGAAACAATAAACAAATATGTAGAAATAAACTAAATAAGGAGAAAATAATCAACAGAGGGGGGAAAATGGAATTAAGAGGGATTGGGGAAGGTTTCCTGTAAAAGGTGGAATTTTAGCTAGGAGTCAGGCAAGTCAATAGGCAGAAAAGAGGAAGGAGAACATACTAAGAAGAGGGGCTAGAAGTTCAAAGACAGTTAAAGAAAATACGTGGAGTCAAGAGTTGGAGTATCTTGTTCATGGAAATGTCAGTGTCACTGATCAATGAATACATGGAATAAGATATAATAGGACTGGAAAGGTAGGAAGGGGTCATGTTATGAAGGGCTTTGAAAGACAAGAATAAGATTTTGTATTTGATCCTGGAGTACTATCAAGAAAGGGCTAGACTTAATAAACTAATCAAGAAAAGATTCCTTTGGCAAATTAAAGTTGAGCTCAGTTTTAAAGGAAGCTAAGTAATGTAACTGGCAGAGCTGAGAATGGAGAACATTCCAGGAATGAGAGACAATTTATATCAATTTATTGATGCCAGAAATGAGATGCCATGGGCCAGAAAAATATGTAGGTCAATTTCACTAAGTTGAGAATATGAAGTAGAAGATTATGTAGTAAGTTTAGAGAGGTAAGTAGTTAAGAGTGAGATTGTGAAGGGCTTTAAATATGAAACAGAAATCAGTATTTTACATTAGAAGCAATGATTATCCAGTGGAGTTTTTGAAAAAGTGCCATGGTCAGATATTGCATGTGGGCCTATCAGCTTGGCAGCTATGTGAATGATGGAACGAAAGCAGAGACCTATTTGGAATTTCTGCAATATTCCAGAAAAGAGTTATTGAGGGTCTGAACTTCTTTCAGATAGTCTTTCCAGACTTTTTGACATTGCTGTCTTCCCCAACTAGGTGGACATTCCTTCCTTGGTCTCTTTTGCTAGTTCATCACATATCATGCTCCTATCCGTGGGGATTCCCCAAAGTTCTATCCTGGGTTCTTTTATTTGTCTCTTTCCATAATCTCCCTTGGTGATCTCATCAGCTTCTAGGGGTCTAACTGTTACCTCTATGCAGGTAATTTCTAGAGCTTTATGTCCAGCCCTAGTTTCTCTCGTGAGGTCTGAATCCCCCAGTACTTAATGCCTATTACATATTTCAAAGTAGATGTTCCACATATTACCCAAAACTCAATATATCTAAAATAGATGATTATCTTCCTCCCCTCTGCCTTCCAATTCACCCCTTTTATGAAGCTCTATTACTTTCAAGGGCACCATTGTCCTCCGAGACTTCTAGGTTACAAACCCAGTGTCACCCCCAGCTCCTTACTTTCATGTAACAAATCAGTTGTGAAATTTTGTAACTTATTTGTCCAAAGCATCTCTAAAAAATATTCTCTTTTCTGCACTCATACAGGAACCATCTAGTTCAGGCCCCACTCATATCTCATCGGCAATAACTTTTTAATTGGACCCCTTCCCTTAAGTCTCTTCCCAATTCAATCTATGCTCCACATAGCCGCTGAAGTTATTTTCCTAAAGTGAAACTCTAAAGTATTTTACCTCAATCCAACCCCTCAACAAATGCCAGTGGTTCCCTAGGATAAAGCAGTTATTTGGTATTTAAAAAGCTTTTCAAAATTTTGCCTTTTCCTATCTTTCCAGTTTTCTTTCACATGATAACTCAACCATACTGGCTTCTTTGATGTTCCTCACACATAATTTTTGATTTGCCATCTCCATTTCTTTGTATTAGCTGTCCCTCACTCTTGGAATGCTTTCATATTCTTACCTCTTCTTCTGATAATCAATGGTTTTCTCCAAGACTTGAGTTAAGCACTGCCATCTACAGGGCACTTGTCTCAGGTTTTTCAGTAATTAATGTCTTTCCCTTTAAAGCTGCTCCCTAACTATTTTGTATTTATCTTTCATGTACTTAATTATATACATGTGTTCTCCATAACAACAAGTTTCTTGAAATTGGGAACTATTTTTGCTTTTTGTATTCCCAGACATCAACAGCGCCTGATACTGTTAAATGCTTAATAAATGTTTTTTGATGCGCTGATTAAATGAGGGCAGTAGCAGAAGAGGCATTTTAAAAAATTTCCTGCATTTCATTCAGCAGTAATTAACTCATTTCATGATCCTCTAAAAACTATTTCTTTTAAACTAGCTTATGTTATGTTTCTGTTCTGTTATGCCATACTTATTACATTATTTGATATTCCCTTTGGAAATATGTAGAGTATAATTTTAAATAAATATTGAAGTTAAAATATGTGATGCCATAAGAATACAAAACCTGTGCTTTTCACTTAAGTAGGGCAAAAGGAGGGGGAAAAACGAATCTTTAATTGGTAAGATATTAAGATACTACTATATCATTTTAATATAAAAAGATGCATCATAGCAACTTGTCTATACATTAAAGAGTACAACATACAAACTTGCTGTACTACTACAGTATAGCAATAAAATGACCGCATTACAAAAATTCAGATTTGCAAGTAATTGAAATGTTTCTTATTCTTATGTAGAAAAAAGCTAACATTTCATTTAGAAAATTTCTGAAGTCCACAAAACAGGAGTGAAAAACATCTGTAAAAATGATATGACCAACCAACTCCTCATTATATGGATGAGCTCAAGACACTTGCTTGTGTTTGCAGAGCTGTTCAGTGACAAAGATGAGTCTAGAACCCACATCTTCAGACATAACAATCTGGGACTGTTTTTCTGCTTGAGTTTTTAAACACTAAACTGTGTTCAATTTTAGTGTTCAGTTCATTTGTGTTTTTATCCATTTATATTTAAAAGGGTAAATTTTAAAAGTAAATCAACTTTTCTTAATCAACTCATCAACATCTTAAATTCAATCTTTTAAATTCACTCAATTTACAATGAATTAGATTCAAAAAACTAAAGTACTTCGTTAAGTCAATAAACAGAATCATAAAATAAAGTTTGAGAAGGAAATTTCTCACACAGAAATTAATAGGAACAGAAACATTAAAGAAACTGAACCACTAAAAGACTATTTACTCTTGAAATTTTTATCTATTAACTGTAACTACACAAGTTACTACTTCTGCAACTGATATGTACAGGAATGTTCAGCTTAAAACATCACCATAAATTATCCATGAAGATTCTCATATTAGTCCCACTTTTATCAGGTATTTGAAAACAAAAAAACCGAACAATTACAAAGGTTCAACATTATTCTCTGAAAAATTTAAACATTTAACCATAGAAGGTACAAAGATTGGGGGGAGGAGGGTGCAATTAGTTTTATGTGAGAAAAGGACAAATGCTAATCTAATCAATACCCATTATAATGCCATTAATCAATTTAATTCCTTATTTCTTATCTTTTAAAGAAAGTAAAACTAATAATTTAAAACCAACCTTAGGAAATTAAGTCGTTCTTGGACTTCTTGCACATGACTATATCTACTTCCTGGTCTTACAGTTTGTGGATCATATTCTCCATGCTCTGCAAGTAAAGAAAATAATGAATTACACACATATATTCAAATACAGCAATATTGACTTGAAATTTAAAAAAGTTTCATTCTACCTACTATTAAAAGGTCTATTAAAAGATTATTTAATGCTTAATGCTATTATAATATTATTTAATGTCTAATGGCACAAAGATGGCATACTGGTGACCTGTATTCCCCTCCTATAGCAACCTATCTTTTCTCTCTAGGCAGTATCAATACATAAAAAACAAAACATGAAGTTTTAATTTGAATAAATCCAAAGTTCAAAAAAATACTCCTCCAAATTCTCAGCTCTGTATGTTTTTAATGACATACAAGTCCTGGGTTCTCTTCCTATATGTCTGAATTCTTCTGAGTATCCTTTGCTGGACATTCACATTATGGCCATTATATGCTGGCATCCCTCAAATAAATGTCCTAGTTTTTATTTCTCTTTTTTTATCTATACTCTTTCATTTGATAACTTTATCCACTCCCATGAGTAGAATTATCATTTCAACAGCAGACACATGTTATGTCCTAGTTTCTCCTGAGGTCCAGTCCTGAATACCAAGTGCTACTGGACATTTCTAATTACATTAAATTGGCAACCAAAAACACCCAAAACAACTCAAAACATTTAAAGTGATTACTTTTACACACACAAGAACACCTACCCTTCTATAGGCCTGAAATACTCTTCTTCCTTATTTCTGCTTCTTGGCTTCCTTCAAGTTCCACCTTCTAAAGAAAATCTTTTGTCACCTCTCTTAAGGTTCCCTCAAATTGATAATCTCTAATTTATTCTGCAAATATCTTCTTTACACATCATCATTTGCATGTAGTCTCCACCATCAGACCATCAATTGCTTAAAAGTAGGAATGGTCTTTTGCCTTTGTATCCCCAGTGCATAGCACAGCGCTTGGCAGATAGATGATGCTTAAAAAACGTTAAGTCAACTGACTTCCTTATTGACTGTCTGTTCACATCGGTGACCATTTCCTTCAAGAATGAGCCCTGAATCATTATTCTGCTGTATTCTCTTGCTATCTTCTACTTCCTGTTTCCCTTTAACCTCTTGCCACATGGTTCCCAAGTGAACCACACCACAGACACTTCTCTCTCAAAGACGATCTCTTCTCTATACGACGGCTTTGCTCTCCATGACTTTACTACATGTTGCACACATTCTTCGTGAACATCTTCTCTTTACTTCTTTTCTAACAACAGTACACTCTCCTTTGGTACCTCTTACCTTCCTGGCCATTCTTACTCAGTGTCCTTTGCTGGTTTGTCCTTTACATCTCCAAACTGCAGGCTTGCTGGGAATTGCCTTCTCTTAATTCCTTACAATCTCTCCCTCCATGATCTCATCAACTCTAATGGAAGCAAGTGTCATTTTTTAGCAAATGACTGCTAAATTTATATATCTAGTCCTAATTTCTCTGCTAAATGTTTGTCCTACGTAGCCACATGTCTACAGGCTATGTCCAACTTATACACCACCACAAACTCAACAAGTCCAAAATGGAATTCATCCTCTTCTCCCTAAATGTATCATTCCTTTAAATACCTTATATTCTCTCTTTCTCTGTTAGTCATCCAAGGTACAAAACTTCAGAATACTTTACTCTTTTATTTTCTTTATCACCACCACCATATCCAATCACATATAAAGTTTACTTTCAAAATAATTCTCTTATCTACTCCATTATGTTCATTACCTAAGTGACAGGTAAATAACAGACACTTAAGAAATATTTGACTGGTTAAATGATTTATATTTCAGAAATTTATCCTCTCTTTCAGTGATTATTTGAATAGTTTCCATACTGGTCTCTCTGCCTTCAGTATCTCCTCCACTCTACAATTTATCTTCCAGAGTTGTCAAAATAATATGCCTACAGCACAGATCTGGTGATACTCTTTCTCCTGATAAAAAAGCCTTCCTATCTTCCTAGTGCATAGAACATAAACTACGAACACTCCAGTCAGACCTGGTTCCAAACTACCTTTCTAGATTTCCCATTTGTCAACTTTGCTCCAATTAGACTGTACCACTACCTGTCTCTTCCTCTCTCGGTTCATCTAGTGCCAATGATTGGCAAGCACAATCTTTTCATGTCTTTTTCTACCCTTTTCTTTCTCCAAGACTTAGCTGAGGTGTCATTTCTTCCTTAATAGGAACTGTTGACAAACCTCAGTATAAAATGTTCTTTCCCGTTTCTAATTTTTCTTGGAACATGTTGTCTTGTCCTCTGCTTTGCCCCTATCATTCTCTATCCTTAGATTATAATCATGTGAGTACATGTGAGCACATGTCATGAGTACAAATACGTTTTCAATCCCAAAAGATATGCTCCTTGAGAGTAAGTTTCTACCTATCTATCCCTATAGTTTAATTTAAAAATCTTGCACATAACAGGAACTTATCAAAAGTCTTTTTTTTTCCTCAAAAAAATTAAATTCAGAGGAAGTATATTTTAAAGTCAATGACTCTAGCAAAGAGCTAGAGAACTCTTAAGGCAGAATGCTACATACCTTGCCAGACCATGAGATTTTGTGGGTTGCTTTTGCTTAATGGTTGTTCTTTGTTACAAAGGAGGATACAAAACTTCCCCAAGGAAGAAGAGGAAAAGAGGGTCAGAAATGACTAATTTAAAAAGAAAAAATATAAATAAAAATGTGGACTTTTTACAGTTCAATGAATTAATTAGTAAACTTAGAGGTCTGCAGATGATGGAAACATAAATGAGGAAAGGTGTGATAAAATAATATTATCAAAATCTGAAAGAGGAAAGATTAGGAATTTTCATTTAGGAATAATCTTGAAGTACCTGAATTCTTAAGTATAAACAAATCATTAGTAACTATTTTAAAAATTAATAGAGTTTCATAAAAATAATCATATTTAACAAAAATGCCATCTCAGATAACTAGTTGCTGTCATTATTATTTCTGTGGTTATCTGATACAAAAAAAACCTCTTTTCCCTCATCATATCATCATAATTCTTTGCATAGGTCTTCAGCTCCACACACTCTATCTAACATGCCTTGGCAAAATCAGAACTATGTACTATGAATAAAGCTTTTGAAAGTCTATATCCTTTCTTTATAATCCCATTAAGAATCATCCTCATAATTGTATTATATTATTAACCACAACAATTTTTTGAGATTTCCGATTGCTCAATGGTACTCTGCAAGAATCTATTCATTCACTTGATCTGGGCCTCAGATGTCAACATAGAATGTAGGATGGAAAAAAGTTGGGTTCAAATACTGGCTCCAATGATTTGGTGGACAAGTCACTTAGTCTTATAACCTCAGATTTTTTTCCTTAGAGGATGCATAGAGAAAAATGTTCTGAAAACTTTTAGTGCTACATATGTGCTTGTATGTATACAGGGATTACTTTCTCAGTATTATGCTTATTATTCCTTTGTGCATGAAGAAATCAGACATAAAGAATACAGGATACTCCAAAAGTTTTGGTGTAATTTTAATGTTTTAAAGTTTAAAAGGACACTAAGGCTTTGGGGACACACCATGTAACCATCAAAGAAGCTCTACATCTTAGATTAATATCTTATTTATTCACAATACAAATAAATGGCACCATCACTTTCTCAGACAACAATCAAGTATTCTTGACATTCATTAGACCAAAAAATCTAGAGCTGAATAACACTCTCACAAACCATTTAGGTGAATCTCATTTAACATATGAGAAAACTGATTCAGAGAGATTAAGAGGTTTTTCCAATGTGACATAGTTAAGTGGCAGAGGCAAGATATGAACCCAGGTCCTCTGACTCCAGAGTCAGGCACCACAGTGCCTCCCAATGTATTTCAAAAAGCCTTAGGCACTAACGATTCTTACTTTAACAAAGAAAAGTCCATAAGGTCTCACTCAGAATCTATTAACACAGAAATCTAATATGTGTTTCATTTCCAGTTACACACTACACAAAATTAGCTAAAAGTCAGAAAGGAGAGGAAAGGCAGACTTAGAGAAATATCATCTGACAGCTAAGGAAGGAAGAGGAAAATTACAAAAGACTTATAAAAAAAGTATAACTATTTTGAGAGGCAGTGTAATACAGCAGAAATTTTCCTTATGATAGCCAGATCTCATGTAGAGGACTTTAAGAATGACACTGATAAGCTGGAGTGCAGAGGCAGGGGAAGGCCCTGAGATCAGGAAAGTGAGGGTGAGCTGAATAAACATGTCATTTTTTAACTTTATGACAACTTGGGAGGCGGGGAGAAAAGAAGGAGGTGGCATGAAAGCTTGTTTGAAGGGCTATCAGCTGTTTTTTGGCCCCCGAGGGTAGAATCAGGAACAATGGGTTAAAGAAGCACAGAAGCCAATTTAGGCCAAGAAAACCTTCCTAACAATTACAGCTGTCCAAAAGTGGAGGTCTTCAAGCAGAGGCCAGGCAATACTCAATCAAGTTTTATATAATGGTGATTCTTTTTGTGTATGGATTGGATTAGATGGCTTAGAGAAACCTTTCAATTCTAAAATTTTATGATTCTACTAAAGAACACTTTATTTGGGGGGAGATAACCTGGGTTCAGATACCAGTTAACATTTAATTTCTACCTGTGTGCCCCTAGACCTTCATTTATAATAGACAGTCACTGAGGTCTCTTTCAGCTCTAAATTCTATGATTCTATTATAAGGGAAAACTTCTCTATTCAATGAGTCTATGAGAGTGTCACTGTATCACAACAAAACACAAAGAAGTCTATGCTGTACAAACATTGTAGCTGTTACCTCTGCAAGACTCGTCTCCTATTAGATTCTAAGATTCTTTATGCATAGACTGCAATTTATCTTTTAAAATATCCCATTCCATTATTTGTCTTACACATAACAGATATTCAATAAATGCATATTAAGTAAACTGAATGAGTATTCAAAGAATCAATGAACAGTTAGATTATGCTCAGTATAATAATCTGTCTGAAAGGCCATGTGTATAATGGATAGAAAAAGGGCAGTTACTCAGAAAGACTTGGGTTGAAGCTCTGCCTTTGATATATACTAACAATATAATTATGGACAATTCAGGTGTGTAATGGCAACTGTTTTTTGTCTCCAATGCTTAGTGCATCATAAGCATCTAATAAAAAGCTGCTTGAACTGAACTATTGGTAGAGATGGGCTTCTGCTTACTCCTTTTCTGTGCCTCCATTTCACTCTTACTCCCCAACATCCAATAGACTGCACAGCTCTACAACAAATCACTCTAGGCTCAGGGGACTTACAAAACAATTAGACAAAGGAAACAGTATAGTATGTAGAATCATGGAAAATTTTCCAAAGCTGAAAAATGAGCCAGGTTTTATTACGGGAAAAAAAAATTGGACTGACTGCCACATTTAAGTCTTTTTTTCTTTTTTTGCATGTTTCAGTTCCTGACATGAGGATGATACCCAGTTACTAAAGGCTCCAAAAGTGGAGTAGGTTATGTGGTAAGTCCTAGCAAATTAGAAAGAATTTTGTAAAGTCCTGGACATAAGACTCTTTGAGAAATAGCACAGGTCAAAGAGATTTTATGAAATGGTCTATGAAAACACTGAAGAGTTGCCCTCTGCATCAGTTAGGATATACTTAGCAATGAAATATATTATAAATTTTTGGAAGAACTGAAAATATGGGATGGTCAGGGTAGGAAATAGGATCTATGGTTTAAGAATGAGCAAGTTATAGGAAGGGAGGAAAACCAACTATAGAGGGTATGTGGGGGCAACAGAAAAAAATTGTTCAGATGAAGGGCAGTGAGTTAATAGTCCTGAAAAGACAGGTTGATGTGTAGAGTCGTATGATTCCGGAAGGAAAAATGCTACATAAACTGAAATCAGATTTGTTCTCTTGAATCCTCTCATCCTTTCTACAATAAATATTGTGCATTCTCCAAGAAAACTTTGATCATGGTCTCATTCAAGTACTTAGTCTCTCCACCACTACAGATCACATCCCCACCATCACATGAAATTCTTGTCCACACCTTTGGGTATGTGCTCCACTGAAGAACTACTGAACAAGCTAGAGGCCTTCTTTTTATGAGTTATAATATTTTATGGAAACTATTATAAAACTTAGGCTATTGATATAATCTTTTACTTTTAAAATATGGTAAAACAAATGAGAAAATAGAGAAAAAAAAATTTAAGAGAGGTGACACATTGTAAATTGTTAAATGTATTCTGGTTTTAGGGAGCTCTTTAATCACTTACCTTTTGCATATTGTCTCATACTTTCCATATAAGCGGAGAGATTTTCTGCTACCAGAGTAACTAGGGCATGATTGTGCTGAAGTTGATTGATTAAATCATGACGATAAAACACATGTGGACTTCGCTGTGTCTGACTGAAACACAAACAATATGTAATAGTACAAGGTGACATTTAACTGTGTAATATATTATGTATGAACTTAGACATTCTTATTTAACGCTGGCTTGAAAAGCCAAACATTTTGCATTATCACAGATAAAAACGGTTTATAATCACAATGACATTTATGTTACAGAAGTCAACCACACACAGTGTTGTTTGTATTGTTGTTTTAAAAAGGAAAAGCAATCCAAATATAGTTTATTAAAATTACCTCTCACCATCACACAATTTTGAGTAAGAAAAGTTTACATTACAGCATTCTCTAATCTCCTGAAACACCTTAATGTTTTCTGGTGACTTCTCTTTACACCAAAACAGTTATGGAGTTTAAAGGAAAAAGTGAGGACAGTGGTTTTTGTTAATAGCAAAAAGCATTCTTTTAGACTGGTTTGTTGTCAATTTTTCAACCTAAAAGGGCAGAGGTCATCAAAAGCCTTTTCTTTGGCTTATTGATGAAAGTAATGATCTCTTCCTCTGATGCCTGATGTCCCTGTTTCTTGTAGTATGCATTGTTGACATGGCTTGCAAGAAAGATGATTAGGAACAAGAAAAAAAATAAGTTGTCTGAAAATGAACCCATGCGATTATTAATGGAGATATTTTGTATTTAAGTGGATTGGAGTGCTGTTAGTGTCTTATTTGCTTTATCTCTTCATTATTTTATATTTCCACTGGTGACACTTTTGATTTGATTCTCTATTTTAGTGGTGTCAAAAATCAGGGTCTGAAGCTAGCAGGAAAATTATTTTGTTTTAAATCAGTCCCTAAAAGGTTTTGACTCTTAACTAAATTAATTTGCTATACAAAAAGTCAGACTGTTTGTATGTTAAATTGTTATAGTGACTTCTTGAATTGTTGTGAAAAAGCTCCACCAAGAAAAAAATTTATATGCTTATCAAGGACCAAAGATGTTGTTCTTCTAAGCATTCACCTTGGGAGGTAACACACATTTCAAAAAATGTACACGTACTAGAAGTGACTTTGAAGTAAGTGGATCGCATCCCACTGGGATGAAGGAGTATTACGGCCCCCTAAAGCAAGAATCTGCTGTTTAACCAACTATGTGATCTTAGATAACACGTCACTAAATCTCTCTGTTTCATTTTTCTAATCTGTGAAATGTGGGAAACAGACAAGATGGATTTGAAGGGTTTCCAGCGCTAACACTACATTTCTATAACTTGAATTTATTTTAAAAAATCTCATTGCATTATAACTATACTTGGAATGTAATCGTAGTAATTACTAAACTAAGCACCTTCTTGTGACTCTGAAGAAGTTTAAGATGTAATATCTGATATAGTGCTTAACAATTACCCCTTTTTGATGTTATGTAAATAAAAATCACAACCATCTCTACTCTCCACCACCCTAAAATGACATCTTCTTTAAGACAACTTGCAATTTTCTCTGCACTAATAACCAAATGAAACTGGAAGTTTATTCCTTGTTTTTTCACTATTTCTAATGTTATACACATTGAAAAGGAGAATAATGCACATTTGTTACATTTTTGTAACAATTGTTCCTAGGACCCTAAAGCTCGAGGGTTGAATTTAGATTGAACCTCCAGTCAAGAATTTTGGAATGGGGAGAGATTATTAGACGCTCTGCTCTGTACATGTCTAAATTTAAGTCTGAGGAAAAAGTTCAATGAACGACATATGTAAATGTTTTCTTCCAAAATTTAACCTTTGTTCTAAGGTTAAAAGTCACCCAACTATTATTAATCTATATCCAAATTTATATTTTTGTTGTTGTTGTTAAACAGCACAGGGTCATCACACAAATTATGGTAGTTTATCAACCATGTCTATAATTGATCTACATTTATGGGATTTACCATTAAAATAAAAATGTGAGACATTCTTTATTGAATGTAATTTGGATAAAGAACTAAGGATTTAGATCCAGTTCTTTTAATTCCTATTTCAAAGCTCTTTTTTTTTTTTTACAACACCCAGCTGCTATTTTGTGCATATAAATTTAAATTTCAGCACCATAAAAATCAATTAAATGGCAAAGATATTCAGTTCCAGATTTTTTTCATTTATTCAAATGAAGATTTATATAAGCATCAGGTCACTAAAAATTTTTAAATACCTGAAAATTCTAGAATTCAGTAAGAAAAGCATCTAAAAAGAAGAGAGAGGAATGAGGGACCTGACAATTCTTGTAAGAGAAACAAATCACTTCAGTTCTGAAACCAAATAAATATCAATAAAAAAGAATGATTCCAACTGTGATAATTATCTCTCGAAATTAGCCTTTTAAAAGTTAATGTCAATGAGATCACAAAAATATAGTGTTACTAAAAAAAAGTTAAAAATACAGTGTGAAATATATGATTAAAACTTATGAGGGGACAAAATAAGGCTTTCTATTTTAAAAATTACAAAAAACAAAATGAATTTTCCTCTGAAAGTTATCCCAAAAATTTGGGAGAAAAGGGAAACAAAAATCTCTGATTATAAACTTTCTATGAATGATCCTTATTAGTGACAAATTAGCTGTGTATAGGTGCTTGTGTGCACATGTGCTTCTGCATGAGAATGCAACACACACACACTCACATTTTTTTATGATGACAGAGTGAAAAATGTATTTTAAAGGTAAGAAAACACAAGGATGTCAGCCAGAAGAATTAAGTTCATAATAAGGAGAGCTATGTCAATATTAATCTCTTTAAATTAATTTTTAAAAATTCAAACCTTATTACAGCTCACTTCTCCAGAAAGTAGTTTAAGGTATTTAAATTTCCCAGTATTTTAGAGTTTACTTCTTAAAATTTTAAAACCCCTTTTACTATTTAAATGTATCCCTATTACCTGAAATTATAGTTGTTTTGTACCTAATTTTCCCTCTTTTATGTTTACTTTTGTGATCTAATTCTGTCACCGAAATCCAGAACAATATTCCCCAAAATTTCAAGACTTGTCTTCAAACTTATAACCCATGAGTTTTCTGAATAAATGTTTCTACATAATACATATTTTAACATTTGTTTATTTGGAAAAAAAAAGATCCATACCTCAAATTTTGTGGTGCTTCACCAAACAAACTACAAATTTCCCTAATTTGTTTCAGTGCAGGAATCACCCACTTATCATTCGTGCGAAGTTCTTCTATAAAACGATCTATCCATTGGATCTTTTGTGTGTCTCGATCCTTAAAAAACCAAATTTCAGAGTTTTAATGTTGACTGCAGCCATAAAAAAATTCTGTTTTCAAAGAATTTTTCCGTGTTTTAAAACAGCTGCACTTTGTGTAATTTATACTTTACAAGCTTTATTGAGACAAAGGAAAATGTCTAAGTCTGTATGATCGTTAAATAAACTGAAAGTTTGGCCACACAAGTCACATCTATATTAATAATCCTAATGCGTTTGGACTTTTTGGCTTATTCAGTGATTATAACCACTATTTTATACATTAAATGTTCATATTTAAATATAGAGTATCGGTAAGGAATGCAATTTCTCTAACATTAAATTCTTGGGACAATTAAAAAAACTTACTTATTTAAAATTAACTACTTTAGGCCAGCAGCTATGTGGCACAGTAGATAGAGTGCCAAGCCTGGAATCAGGAAAACTCCTCTTCCTGAGTTCAAATCTGGCCTCAGATAGTTAACCAGCTATGTGATCCTATGCAAGTTTACCTTTTAGTTTCCTCATCTGTAAAATGAGCTAGAGAAGGAAATGGCATTTCAGTATATTTACCAAAAATCCCACCCCGCCACAGAAACAGAAAACCCTAAACCCAAATGAGGTCACAAAGAGTTGGACAGGCCTGAAATGAAACTGAACATTTTGGGGAAACTGAACTACTACTATTTCATTTTACAAATAATGAGGAAATCATAATAGTTCACAATTTACTACTAAATTTTAATGGTATTATTCTAAATAAGCAAATACCCTTGGTTTCAGATACCCCCTCTTTCAAAACTTAATTTTGAAGTTCCAATTTATATCCCCAAAGTGATAAGCCACTGGGGATTATCACTGTTTAGCTGGCATGACAGCTAGAAAATGTGTTAATATATACCTTCAGTTTACCAGAATTTTTAACTCCAACTTTGCCAAGGGTGAAAATTCAATTAATTGGGCAAAGTATTTCAACACGAACACATTCAACAAGAAATAGAAAAATAGGATTCAATATATGAGATTTTGTTTCATATAAACCTCGGAAGAAATGTTATCTATTCATCCAGGGACTTATACTCCAAGTAGAACATTTTTTATATGAAAAATACAAGAGAATCAATGGGTCTCTGATTTGGCCATTAGTGTATGGAGTAAATTTCACTAATTCAGGAAAATCAATGTATTTAATAGAATACTAACATTAACATAATAAGACTAAATTAATTTATTTGTAATTAATGTCCCAGAACTTCAAATTTGATTAAGGCCAGGCAAACCAAAAATGATTGTTTTATTTAAGGAGCCTTTCCAAGTAAAGTGTTTTTAAATTCTGTAATGTGGTGTTTTCCCAATTACTCGCCAGATGGGAAACATCAGAAGTGGTAAACCACAATCTACCTTAATTGGGGTCAAAATGTTCAATAATTAAAACCTAGAAGGACAGGAGCAATGTGAATTACTCTAACACAGAGATACACCTGAAATGAGAGAAATTAGGTCAATTTCTCAAAGATCATTCCAAAATATCAATGTTAAGGACAAGGTTAGGAAGGGCTTATAATTAAGCTGCCCAAACAATTATAAGATACAATGCGAGAGAATGACAAACTAGCAAAACCAACCAACCAACCAACCTGTGAACAACTATAATCTAAGATTTTAATGTGAGCACTGAGAGCCTGGTCCATAATATCAACAGGTACATCGTCACTGTGGGCCAAGTTCCACAACAGATTCAAAACTTTATGGGCCATCACACCATCTTTATCATCTTCTGCAAGACGACGTATTAGCTCAAGTAATTTTTCACGTTGTTTTTTACTTGCATTTGTCCAACTTGCCTAGAAAATAAATTTATCATGCTGTAAAACATGTCAGTAATCCAGGTCAAATTCTCGATTTATAAAGTCAGCTATCATCAGAACATGAAGCTAGATGCTGTAGTGGATAGAGTGCTAGAAGATCCAAGCTCAAATCCTGCCTAGGACACTAACTGTGGGACCTGCGGGCAAGTCACTTAACCTTTCAGTCTCATTTCCTCATCTGTAAAATTTTAAGTACTTATTCCCAGAGTAGTTGTGAAGATCAAATGAGATACTACATATAAAGTGCTTTATAAACCTTAAAGCACTATGTAAATGCTACCTATTACATTAAATTTCTTTGGAAAACACCATATCTTTAAGAGGGAAAAGGAGAGAACTGAGAACTGAAAATAAAGTTATTGGGGAAAAATATGTGGTTTATTATTAAAAAAAAAAGGAAAAATACCATATTGAAACAGGAATACTAAAACACAAATTCAAAGGAAACTATAATGTTAGAAGTGCAAATAATTTTAAATAAATGTAAACTTATTTAAAGTTAAAGATTTGTTGACAAACTTAGCCTCGATTAGAAATGCTACAGTACACAAAGGTTGCCAGGTGAAAAGCAACAAGAAAAGTTTATAGAGATATGGGTCCTTTGAGAGAACAGACAAATCACAATTAAAAAAGAGGGCAAAGTTACAGATGAAAACACAAAAATTTCAAAGATGAGAGTAACAGTAGGTAAGAAATGAAACTACACACTGAAGCCAATTTCTCCATGGTTGATGAATAAGTTGATACTAAGTGCCTACTATGTGTTAAGGGCATCTAGGTGGAATAGGTCTGGAATCGGGAAGGCTCATGTTCCTAAATTCAAATCTGGCCTCAGAATACTCGCTGCAAGACCACAGGCAAATCATTTAATCCTATTTGTCTCAGTTTCCTCATCTGTAAAATGAACTGGGGAAGGAAATGGCAAACCACTCTAGTATCTTTGCCAAGAAAACCCCAAATGAGGTCATGGAGAGTTGGACATGACTAAAAGGACTCAACAACAATACCATATGCCAGGTACTGTGCTAAGAACTACAAAAGAGCTAGTTTCAGGCAGTCTTAAATATTGAAAGAAAACATTAATTTCATACTCAATGATCAGCCTGATTGGTACACTTACTCAAAATAAAAATTATCGTAATATTAAAACCAAAATGAAATGAGATGTTTTACAAACATTATTTAAAGTTGATTAAAAAAACCAAAAGATATTCACTTTTGACATTTCCATG
Source organism: Potorous gilbertii (assembly GCA_028658325.1). Classification (NCBI taxonomy): domain Eukaryota; kingdom Metazoa; phylum Chordata; class Mammalia; order Diprotodontia; family Potoroidae; genus Potorous; species Potorous gilbertii. The sequence continues at coordinate 358,537,689 of CM053771.1, forward strand.
TTAAGAAATGAGAAACATTTAAATATCTTTCAACCTTGAAATAAGAAAACAAAATTATGCCTTAATGTAATGCTCAATTTCAACAATAATAACAATTAAAATGGCTAGCTGATAAAAAAATTATGTATAATACTTAAAATGACATGTAATAAACAATATTGTTGGTGAAGACAATTATCAGAAAGAAAACTGTTCTAGAAGATGCAGCCACTTTTCTCCCTTATAACTGTAAATGTCTGACTGAGTCACAGAAAAAAAATGATAAAAATAGAACTCTAAACTTCTAGGATTACCAACTCATGCCAGTCCCCTCCAAGAACAGAGAACACCCTTGCAAATTTAGTCTTATCTCAAGAGTGGATACCTAAGAGCTGGTACCTCTCAGTGCTTAGGAGGCAGGGCCTTTAAAAAAAATTATTTTTCAAAAATTGGTTTTTACTGATCTATTTTCTTTCCTTTTAAATTGGCTAGACTTGGCCATTTCTGTCCCCTTCCCAGAGAATCATTCCTTATGAAAAATTATTTATAAAAAGAGGAAGTGAGGAAGAAATCAGCAAAATACGATGTGATATGCAATGGTCCAAAAGTGAACCCCATGTTCTCCTCCTCAGCACAGATGGAGGATATGATGCTCTTATGCTTCTTTCTGCAGAAGGGGGTGGGGGCAAATTTATGCCTTATGGTTTAGCAACACTCATTAAAAAAAAAAAAATTCTTACTGATACCTTGTTTTTACACCACCTAAAGTTCTTCAATGAATGCCTTCCCTTGCAAGATCTTTGTAAAAAAGAATTCAAAGAGTAAAAAAAAAAAAAAAGAATTCAGCAAAACTCATCAGTGCATTGGAAAAACCTGACATTATGCTATGTTTTACATCTGACTTCTTCCCCCCAAATAAAAAAGGGAGTACAGAGGGGTATCTTCTCATATCTTCTTGAGGCCCAGGATTGATCTTGATAATTTGAAATAATTACTTGCCAGTAGTTTAGGGGTTATTATCCTTTCCATATATGTTTTTGTTGTCATTGACTAGAATACTGTTTCTCTGCTTTAACTTTTACTTCATTGGGCATGAGTTCATTCAAGACTTTGCACGCTTCTGTTTCATCATGTTCATTGTTTCTTCCAGCAAGGTAATATTCCATTACATTTATGTAACATAATTTATTTACAGCTATTCCCCAATTAATGGCCATCTACAATGTTTCCAGCTCTCAGCTGCCATAAAGACTGCTGTGATAAATGTCTTGGTGAAATGTCTTGGTGTTTATGTCTACCCGTGGATTCTTTGGGTGGAGTTATGGACATTTTCACCACTTTTACCACCATCTTTCAGAATGGTTGTACTAATTCACTTTGCTAACAATTCCTGTCTTTTCCACATGAAAATCTGTCAACTAAGTTTGATAGTAATTATCCTATTTGTTACCACAGACTGGCCGTGAACACTGAATATCCTAACAGTTATTTAAACTATCCTTTATTGAGGAATGCTTTATAATTTTGTTTCTACAGTTATTAGATAAATTGATTCTCATATAGTTTAAGTATTTTGTAGTTACTGTTATTACGGGCAGCGAGATGGGATAGTGAACAGAGCACTGGGCATAGAGTCAGCAAGAACTAAGTTCATGTTTGACCTCAGATACTTACTGTCTTGTTGTCTCCTGGATTCTGTAGTTGCTATAACAAAATTCTGTTTTATATTTATAGTAATATACAATTTTACAAAAGGTACTGATTTTCTTGATCAGTTTCTTGTTTCCCTAGCTTGCAAAGCAACATGCCACTAAAAAGGACAGCTCTTTGCTTATCTTATGATTTTAATTTCTTTCTTGAGTCTTATTATTATTGATGGTGCCATGGTCAAATATCAGTGGGGGAAAGGGAACCTTGGTTTTACTTTTTACATTTATTGAGAAAATTTCTGTTGTAAGGGTTTTTACCTTTATGTTACACACCCTTATGGCCATCTGGTTAACCAGTGGAACTCCTCAAAATGTTATCAAAAATATAATATAAAAATAAAATAAGACCAGGATTACACAAAGTAAAATAATAAAAATGGCATCTAGTTATCAAAATATTCTTCAAAACTTTACACATGCCTGAAGACAACCTGTTTTAGTGTTTACCCGTTGTATATAATGCTACTTTGGGGTGTTAAATAGACAGTTTAAAATCAAAGAAAAGATCCTATGCCTGTACTTTGTAATTTTTTTCTTTCTTTTCTTTTTTTATTAAACATGAAGTGAATGAATATTGTACTTTGTGAAGCCTTTTTGCTTACTCAACAATATTACCAGGAGCTTCAGGAAACTTTTGTTTTTAAAATGATAATGGCAATTGCTTTCCTAATGTTGAACCATCTTTGCTTCTCAAATATAGATCTACCTTGATCATAACGATTTTTTTTTAACTGCTATGCTCTTTCTGGCAGAATTAAAAATTTTGGCATAAATATTCATTCGTGAGAAGCTTATAGTACTTTCGATCCTTCAGTTCAAGGATAAAGAAAAATTTAATTTCTGCTAAGAACATTTCTTGGTAGTAATTTTACAAGAAGTTCAAGTTTCTTTTCCTGAGATTAGATTATTTAAATTCTCCATATGGTAAATGATTACTTGGGATATTTTTATAATTTTGTAGACTGTCCTTTATTTCTTTTGATTCTTAGGATTTTTTGGTTTCTAACTATTCAAAGTAGGTTCTAATGGGCTCTTTTCTTTCTTTTGGGCTTTGTGCTTTCACCTTGTTCAATTTTTTATTTTGCTAATTTGATAGTCTTCCTCTTTTAATCAAGCTGGATAAAGGTTTACCAATATTTTTTTTAGCTTTGGGACAATTAGTTTTGTTCAGCAGAGCAGTTCTATAGGTTTTTTTCTTTTTGTTTCCAATTTGTCTATTTCTCCTCTAATTTTCAAATTTTCCTTGTATTATTTTGGATTTGTTGGTTTTCTGTTTTTTAAAGTGCATATTCAGTTTACTAATCCTTTTCTTCAATTTTGTAATTTAGCAGGATATAAACTTTTCTGAGGACATCTTTGCTTCCTAGGAATCAGGGTATGTTGTCTCATCATTATGACTGCTTCTGTAGTTAACTATTTCACAGCTGTTTAATGTAATCAGTTTAGTATTTTATTATTAAACTTAGTTCTATGTCTTTGATTTTGGTACTTGCATTTTACTACTTCTATTGTGTTATGGTCTCCAAATGATATTTCTGCTTTTTATGTTTACCTGCAATTTTTCTGTACCCTAATACACTTTATTTTTGTAGAGTTGTCATATGCTGCTGATATGTGTGTGTATGTATGTGTATGTGTTTCTACATGGAAAATGCCATAAATCTTTTCACAAAATTCTCCAACATTTCAGTTCTTCCCTTTTATTAATCTTTCTATTTGATATTTTAAGTTCTGAGAGAATATTTTAGTCTCAAATTATTACTGTGTTAATAGTTATCCATTATATTTTTGCACAGCAGCAAATTTTTCCTTTATTACTTTAGATCATGTTGTATCTGTACACCCTATCAGAATCACAGATAGTGACATCATCTACGGGTTCTTAAAGAATGTTGTATCTTTGATTATGTCTATTTATGTGAATTTTAATTTTTGCTTTATGTGACAGACTGATTGCATGTCCTGATTTTTGAGATATACCTGATACATAGTAAATTTTGTTCCAGCTCTGATTTTGATTCTATGTGCCTTTTTGCTTTCTAGTTGAAGGAAGTCCAATAGCAAAATACATGAGCAGCAGCAAAATTAGGCCATGCCCAGACACAGCACCACCTATTCACCCTTTCTTCTTCCCAGTCATCCCACAGGAAAACCAGTAGCAGAAGTCTAGAGCTGTAGCATTGCAAAGCTGGGGCCCTCCCAAGATTCAGGATTGGTACAGTAACCACTGCTAGCCTGGATATGGAAAAGGAAAGAAATTAAAACAGACATGCTTGTCTAACATATATTACAACTCATAAAAATGGTATTAGTGCAATTAGAAACAGTTAGACTTCATTCATCAAATCTAATCAGCAGAATTCTTCACCGAAATCTACCTCTGGCTCCCCATTGTAAGCAATGGGACAACTTCAGGTTCAGGAGCACTGTGCTAGCAGAAAATACTCTGGCATATTTACATCCTGTCAAACTATAAAGTCTTGAATTATGTTGATATATATTCACTGACAGTTTAATCACAAGAATAGTCTAGTAGTTAGTGTAGAAAGTAGTGGATTTAGAGACAGAGATGATGGAGTCAAATTCCAATTAAGCTTTTTGTTACTTCTGTGGGCCTTGGGGACAAGCGACTCCATCTTTTGGCATTCAGCTTCAATTTGTGTAAAGTAGGAGATTAGATTAAATGATTTCTACATTTTCTTTCTGCTGCAAATTCTATAACCCTACTAATTCGCAGGGGGGCTGCAATCTGCACTGGAACATATATTCTGATGAAATCAAGATTCATGAAGTACTGAAGTAATAACTGGGGCAGTAGGTACCATAGATGAGAAAAATTTTGAGATAAATGGAACTTTCCCCTTTAAGTATCAATTAAAAGTTTTTTAAAATTCATTTTAATAGCAATCACTAAAACTTTTTTCTGCCTTAGTAAAATAAATAACCTACATATATATTAAACACTTTTTAAGTAAGGGGCAACATAATGGACAGAAAACATTATGTCAAAATATAGTGATCTGCTGAGGAGTTACTGAGTTACTAACACCTCTGTTAGCCCTCATATCAAATAGTGCTAGACTAAAAATGTAACCACTAGATCAATATACTAATCCTTGCTATCAGCTACCATTTCTTCTTGGTCAGTAGTTCTACTTCTAGCATCTTTCTATCAACAAACTGTTTATTTTAATTTTGAGATATCTTTGATTCTGGCCTAGATTAGATAACAAACCTGGTTATACAAAACTTAGACAGTCTCTCTCTGAAATTATCTCTACTATTTTGGATCTATAATTTATTTTCCTTGATGCTGAGAGGCTTTCTGATTTAGTTCCAGATTCAAGGATGTTCTAAAAGTCTACATTACAAGTATAAAGAACAGTACTGCTTGGATTTGTAATTTCATTGGTACAAGGAACTCCCAGGTGAGGAAAAATCTCTACCAATATAGGATGCACCTTTTACGCAACTTACAGTCCTAAGAATGTTGCTTAGATCAGTGGGAGTTAAGTGAATTGCCCAAGGTCATACAGAGTTTGTGTAAGAGGCAGGACCCAAACTCTGCTCTTCCTGATTTCAAAGTCATTTCCCCTCCCCACTATGCCATACTTCATCTTATTTACAATTATTTCCTCATTTGAAGACAATAACAAACACCAAACATAAGATATTTGCTTCCATTTTTCATTTACCTTCCAAGTGTTAAATTTTGCTCGTGGCCTATGTTAATGGAATCAGAATTCAGAGATTTAAAACATTAATTTGTATCACTCAAGGAAGTGTTTACCTTAAAGCAGTCAAAGAGATGATCAAGCTGTTCAGGAGAAAAATCCCAGGCCAATTTTGCTAGGAGATCATGTACATTCTTTACAATGGCTTCATGTTTTCCTGCCTGAAAAGATGGAATGAATGTTTTATTCCTCAATTTTATCAAAGAACAGAAAGTTTAAGGTATGGTCTTCCTAGAAGTATAAAAAAAAATACTTTGAAACTTCAGCTAAAAGTTTATCCTTGATCTTAATCAAAATAACCTAATTCACTCAAAGATGAAGCTTCTCGATGTTAAATTTTATAAAGCAAGTCATTAGCAAAAATGATGGAAAAAATGGTCATAAAAATACCATCTAAAGACAAAAGTTAAGTCAAATTCTCTAGATGTACTAAATAGTCTACTCTTTGAAAACAGCTTAAAGAATTCTTCCAGAACTGACCATGGATAAGAATTTTGTCATGGAGATAAACACAGAACAATTATTGTCACTCTCAACTTGGAAATAAGCACTTTATCCTTTTCTAAAAAGTAGGCTTTTACCCCTTAAGAAATTACTTCATAGCTTTCATATATAAGTTAGCTTAGAAGACACTGACTTATTAATGCACTAATGCACATGCCACCTTCAGCAAGAGTTTATTTTTCTTTAATCTCTACAAAAAAAATTCTGCTTGTGCTTGGCACAGTGGCTAACAAATAACGGGTGCTACATAAACGCTTATTCCTTGTTTTCCTTCTTCCCCCACCCCACCCCTTCCATACGGTAGGCAATATATCACATGACTTTAATACAGTTATTATGCTTAGGAAAACAACACACAAACATTCAACCTTATGAAAATCCTGAAGAGAGGTATTTTGCTTTCATAAAACTTTTAAAATCCTGTAGCTACACTTAATTACAGCTCCTAGTTTTGGAAAAGTGAAGAGTGATTAGACAGGTTATAAAATCAATCACTCATTCCTCAAAATGAAACAAAAACTCTGTTTCTCCTGAAAGGGTAATTACCGTACTTCCCTTTGACTTACAGAAATATAGGTTCCTGCTGATGTCTCCTGTCTGTCTTGATATTCAAATTTTTGGAATTGGAATAGTTATTCTATTTACAATATTTGAAGGAGTTAATCTTGTTGAAGCTATGTCTCCCAAATTTACAAAATGATAAACATTTAAAATATGATATGATTTACAAAATTTTAAAATTTTCACTATCACATATCCACCATTTCTCTTAATATACATCACCTCATGTACTACTTTGACATATTTTGCAAAAATTCTTATTATAAGGGGAGATTTTCATCTCATATTCCTTACCTGTGCTGCCCAAATATTGTCAAGATCTTGCAAGGTAAGAGCTTTTTCTTTTATAACAAAACGAAGAATCTTCTCCAGTTTTTCTACATATTGTGGTTGATGAAGACTATCCCGTAAAACTATAGATAAAATATTGTTCTGCTGTATCCATTCCTAAATGTAAATGCAAAGTATGGTTTGAAAGCATCAGAGGTTAAAATCAGAAACGTTAAGTAAACGTAAAATAAGGTGTCTTAATATTCAATGATTTATTCATAGAGTACTTCACTCATATTTTAAAAATATAAATGAAACACAAGACAGTACTTATTTTCTAAAATTTTACTTTATAAGTTCCATTATTATTAGATTCTAAATTTCAGATAGGAAAAAACTGTATTTAATTATCTATATTCTGAGTTGTCTTATTACCTTCCAAAACAAATCAAAAAGTACTTATTAAAGTTATGTTCAAGAAACCAGGCTGGATACAGGAACACAAATACAAAAATGGAACTGTTCCTGCCTCTAAGAAGCTTACATTCTATTGAAGAGCACAACATATAGATAGGTAAGTATACAAAACAAATTCAACGTAATTTAGGAGAAGAGAAGGCCCTCATAATTGCAGGCTCCATGTAAGAGGTGACACTTAAGCTGAACATAGAGATTCTAAATTGTTGATGTGAAGACAGATTATGCAAGTCTAGGGAACAGTCTCTGCCAAGGTCCAGACATGGATGACTGTGCATAAGGAATAGTGCAGGATCAAAGAAAAGAGGAAAGACTAATATATAATAAAACTGGAAGATAAAGGGAGACATTTTAAAGGTCAATGAGGGTAGCCTGTACTTGATCCTAGAAGTAACAGAGAGCCACTAGATTTTCTATGCAGGTTCTAGAGTTGACAATAATATAAATACTTTCATGTTTATAAAAATTTACTACTTTCAAACTAAAACTACCACATACAAAAGACAGTTTTTCCATCAAATTAGCCTGTCATAAAAGTGAAAGTATTTCAATAAGTTATTATATTAATGATATAATTATATTAATGAGTTCTTATTAATTTGTTTACTCTTTTTTATTTAAATATTTGACATACAGTCCATCTAGAAGCAATGTAAGAGTGAATTTCTTTTTAATCTTTCAGGTTGTTAAATACTGTGTGGAAAATCCTGAATGTGAAACCTAGTTTGAAGAATAGTATATTGTATCCAACTAATAAAATTACCTGAAGTAGAAAAAAAAATCTTCTCTAGTAAATGCTACCCTGTGATGTGTACCACTTTGCTCTAGATATTAAGGGTTTCTTTATCATCTACTAAAAAGTCTTTGGCAAAAAAACAAAAAGTAACTTGAGAAATAATATAACTTAGAGTCATGGATTATTCTTCTCCATAATACTGTTCTGCAGGAACTTCTCACAGGAAAATTATTTACTACCAAGGATGATTTCATCATCTATAACCATGAAATGGCTCATATAAGGGGAAGATAGTATGTTTCACATATTACCCCACCTTTATCTTATGTGACATATTCTGCTTGAGTTTATATAGCTCATGGGTAAGTGTGTGTGTGCGTGCGCGTGTGTTTTCATCCTTCGTTGCTGAAGGGGACCATGTCATTAGAGAAATGATGACATGACTTGCATTTGACTTTGTTTTGAGTGAGAGAGGGCTATGTAGGTCACCAGCCTCATTTCTCCTCCACAGCCTGAATCCAATGACCAGATATTCATCAGGATGACTGGAGATGACCCACAATGATGAGGCAATTGGGGTTAAGTGACTTGCCCAAGGTCACACAGCTAGTGAGTGTCAAGTGTCTGAGGTGAGATTTGAACTCAGGTCCTCCTGACTCCTGCATTGGCGCTCTATCCACTGCACCACCCAGCGGCCCCGGGGTAAATGTATAAGAACACTAAGAACACAGGGGAAAAAAAAACCAAAACAGAAACCCTGACATCTAAGGTTCAATTATGCTTATCCATGTTCTGAATCTATGACTAACACAGATCATGGCACCTTACATGAATAAGCTGAAGGAATGACAACAAACCCAAATATGAGTGTTTCAACAAACTGTCAGTTCCTTTTGGTAATTATGAAACTGTCACAGAAAAGGGCAAGCTCAAGTAATCAACATACATATAACTCTTCCACTCCCTCCTCCCCAATGTTTTCTTCCAAAAGGAAGAAATTTAACCTTCAAGTCACTCTTCACTACAAAGAGTTTTAGAATTCTTCACTAGAGTACTTATATGCACTGCCGTCTTCTGGTTAACTCATCTATCATGTTATGTTTTCTTCTTAAGCACTGTTTATTACATTTTATCTACATTCCCCCAGAGACTGAACTCTTGCAATACAAATTTCTCAATGATACTAGGAAAAACCACATCAGCAAAACCAATCATCATATCAACAATGTCTGTGTAACTTTCTATTTTAGAGTCCTCCATCTCTGTAATTATAGTTTTCCTACTTTCCACTCATATTTAAGCCATCCTTTTATTTCTTTAAAGAATATTTTGGATTTGGTTTCCATATCTTGATAGACTGATTCCCAGACAGTCTATTATATATTCTGTAACTCATTTCAATTGAAATTACAGTTTCTTATTTGTTCTAGATTTTAATACTGCTGTATGGAAATACTGAAATTTGTGGTGTCCCTGCTATTTTTACTGAAACTATAAATCATCTTAGTTTCTTTGCTGATTCTTTGGAGTTTTCTAAAGAAGTCAACATGTAAGGAGTAAAAAGGAGTATTTTTTCTCATCTAACCACTGTCTATGCCTTGAATTCTTTCTCCTCTCTTGCCTCAATTATTAGTATTTCTAGAATTATGTCAATTAAAATTGGGAAGAGGGGACATCCTTTCTTTACTCCTCAATTTAATAGGAAAGTTTCTAAATATATCCTCATTATAAAAATACCAGCTTCTTGGTTTAAGATATGTACCCTTTTCAAATTACAAAAAAAAAAAAAAAAAAAGGCCATTGCTATGTATGATTATAGAATTTTTTGCAAAAGTGATTATGTTTTATCAAAAGTTTTTTGCATCTAATTACACAATCATGTGGTTTGGTGTGGTTTTGGTTTTTTCTATGATTACATTAGCTTTTTCCTAATGTTGAACCATCCTAACCTGCTAGGTGCAAATTAAACCTGGTGAGAGTAAATTAGCTTCCTTAGGAGGAGTTTATTTAACATTTTAGCATTAACATCCATTTTTGGAATTTGTTAGAGTACTTTCTTTTGTAACTTTGAAGATTGTGTAACAAAGGTATTACTTGTTCCTTAAACCTCCAATTAGACCTCACCTGCAATTCCATCAGGACCTTGAGTTTTTTCTTTGAATAATCCATAAAGAAACGTTTCAATTTTTTTGACATTTAGTTGTGCAACATCTCTATTTCATGTTCTATTAATATGGACATTGTTGCAAGTAATTTTGATTCTGTCATGTTCATTTTTAATTTAGTCATTTTATTCTTTTTTTAAATGACGTTATTAGCAAGAGGCTCATAAACTATACTGGTAGTAAAAAGTATATATTTATATAATATTTTCATTTTGTGTTTTTTTTGATCTTTTGGTTTTTAAAAAATTATATAATTAAGCTAATAAATTATGTTCCCTTTTTTTTGGTTAATACGCTTTCAGAAAAATATTTCCTTGTCTGTGGACTGGTTTAGGTGCATTTTGGAAATGTTATGTTCTATTTCTTCATTATAATTTTCTTCCAAATAGTCACTGACTTTCTATTATTTGTTCTTATGAAAATAATTTAGGTATCTTATTCATGTGTACCCTGTACCACTATCTTTATTGCATTAGTCTGTAAAATGTTAGTATTTCTGCTTTTCTATACTGATATATTCTTTCATTTTCCCATTCAGAAATCATCCTAAGTCTTTCACAGCTTTTATAACTTGAACATTTGCTTAATTTTAACCTTACTTTAATATGTCCACCTCTGAGGAAATATTAAAGTCTGTTAAAATTACATTATAATGATTTATGATTTTTGCAGTAAATTTTTCCTTTATCAATTAAGACACAAGCTTTTTTGTACATATATACCTAGTTTGAATATTGATTCCTTATCTATCGTTTCTTTGAATAATGATAAAGCCTCTGCTTTTTTAGAATAACTTGATGGATAAGTAAATTTTGTTGTAAACAATCATTTTCATTCCAAATTTCTCTTCTCTATATACAGCTGGTTGGATTTGGTTTTCATCTGTTTTATATATAGTCTTTTATTTTATTGGATGGCTTAATTCATTCACGTGGAAAGTTATTATTAGTGTTTTTTGTCATTTATTTCCTTCATTTGGATTAATATTCTCTTCCTATTTAAATCAATATATTATCCCAACAATAAGTTTTGCTTACATTATCTTTTTAATTTTATTACCATAGGCTCTCCCCTCCTTTCTCCAATAAGTTTACTTGCTCTATCTGAAGTTTCCTAACTTTACTTAAATTGTTTATTTCTCCTCCCTTTCTAAACCATTTATTATTTAGCTCTTGCTCACATACATCTAGGAAGAAACACTGAAAGATGTGTTGCAATGTACTTCAATAAAGGCAACTCATTCAAAGATTACATTATTTTCTTTCTTTTTGAAAGACTCTAAAAACTAACGTAACTAAAAGAAACTAAAGTATACCTACTGCCAAAGAACACATAAAAATGCTACTGTATTTTGTTACAAAATTCCATAAGCAACTCATGCTGAAATATTATTTTAGTAAATTACTAAAGAACAAACAATAGTGTGGCAAGTAGCAAAGCCATAATTTCTGCCATGCAATAAATCAATCAACAGAAAATTCTTATAATTACTAATAAAAATTGTAAGTTACCCAGATTTTTATAATTTACACTTTACAAAGTTCAACTAGAATTAATCTGATTTCTGCCACAAACTATCCCTTTCACATATATGATAAGAAGCAGAAAATTAAAGAACTTACTGCCATTCGTTCTGCAGTGAGCCACTCTTCCTCCTCAGGATTACCATGCCGATGGGTATAATACGATACACTAGAGATCACTTTATTAACCTCATTTAGGGCATTCATCTTGCCGTTGAAAGAAGAAATTTGTAACAACCTAGAAGAAGAACCAGGTGTTAGAATTTTTTTTTTAAAACCCACATAAAAAATTTCAAATGGAAAACAGCTTACCTAAGTATCATTTTTAATCTAAATATTTCTAAATTTTTTACAGTTTCTTCTTGTCCTGGCACTCGTGAAGCTAAATTCTTCAAAGATTTTATTATCATTGACAAAGCATCATTTTTTGCTTCATTTTTTGCTTCTTTTTTCAGTTCATCATCAGTTAAGTTTTCTAAAAACTGTGGAACCATTTCTATAATTGGAAGGAAATATTTCTTCACTGTATGAAGTGTCAAAAACTCATAGCACTGTCCAAATGGTCTGAAAATAAGGAAAATATTAGAATTTGTGTAAAATTCAATTTTAAATCAAATTATCTTTGTAAAAATTTTCACAGTACTTATAGAAAGAAAAACAAACATTTCAATTTTAATTTAATATTGTTCAAAGAAAAATCAATCAGATATGCAATATTAAATTTGCAAAAGCAATACTGAGTTTCTAGTGCAAAACAAATGTTCAATTTTTAGTTTAACTTACTTAATAAGAGCTGCAATAATTTGGACATTCAATGCTGAGCCACTAATGAAGCGATCGTGTAAAATCTGGAACCCGTTTAATGTGCCAAATTTATTGATAAGATCCACTAGCCAACCCTGTAATACATTTAACAATAAAAATTAATTTTTATCTCTTTAGTATAAAGGTAAATATTACCTGAAATACTAATTTTCAAAGGAAAAACGATAACAGAAGCGGAGACTTAGAAGACTAATAGGAAATTCAAGTAATTAACTTGCAATATTGGATCACTTTCTAAAGGAATTCACTTTAAAAGTATTCTGTAATACATACCTTACATTTGCAGAGTACTTTTATATAAAAAAGAGTAAAATGATTTGCCTATTAGCATTACATGGCCATCTGGTTGACAAATAAGAGTGAAAATCCATGTCTTCTAGCTCCTACCCCCAAGTTTTTCCCCATCAAAGGCTATTGCTTCAGACATCTTTTGAGTGTTTTTTATCTTATATAATAAAACTTGTATAAGGAAAAAAGCTTATCGTGTTCTAGAAAGGAAAACCCAAGATTCTTGATTACAAAATAGTTTGCTTGAGTTTATTTCATACCAATATAACTAGTTACAAAGTACTATGCTGCCCAGAGATTAATTTCAACATCTCAGATGTTAAACATGCTTTTGATCTTAGAAACAATATGTAATAGATTTATAAATTCAAGAAACCTCACTCCCTCCACCTTTCCCCAGAGGCATAATACAGCAAACAAGTCAGATAAGAGAGTCCACTTCCTCTTCCCACAATTGCCTGTTTCTGATGAATTGGACCAATTTTTAATTATCTTGGGGAAAATTCCATAATATGGCACAGATTGTCTCATAGTCCCTGCCCCAGGCATAAACCCACCAGAACTTAACCTAAAATGAAGTTAGAAGAAATCTTTCTACACATGAACATATATAAAAGGAAAAATAAATTTTACAAGGACACATACGCTTTTAATGTGGCAGGAAAGATCTAAGAAATGGTAACACAGGAACATGAATTTCTGTACAGAGAGCTTGCTGTAACTTTTTTTCTTTTCCCAAACACTTTTAAAAATACATCATCAATGGGAAAAAAGAAACAAAATCATTCCTTCCCCAAGCTTTGTTTCTTAAAGCATATGCTTATGGAAAGCTTCTAAATAAGAAGAGGTATAAAAGCATGATAATAAGTCAAAATCTGACATTTAATTCAAAACAGAAAAATTCAGATCTAAAATACAGAGAATTTTCTAACACAAACACTTGGTGTCCCATCCAGTTCATGCTGCTCTTTGCATCACTAAGTGCCTTTTGTTCAGGCTGTCCTAAAGTTTTTATCTGCATTATCAATCAATAAGCATCAATAGTCCTCAAACCCATAATAATTTTTATTACCTTTCAATGAAAAACGTAGTTCTCATTAAAACATTCTCAGTTATATGATGGGGCAAGTGGGGTTGGAAGAGAGAGAATGAATGAGGGAGAGAAAGAATTCATTACAGTTCTACGTAAATTCTAGAAACTCCTGATTCCTATTCTACTTTGTATCAATGTCTGCAGCAAAGGACGCACTGTGAACAATTTTAATTTTGTCTTCTCCCAAATCCTAGAATAAGTATATTTATTTTTAGCCCAGACTTAAGATTCCCTTCCATCTGGCTGGGGGCAAACATTTTTGTTTTCCATGCTCCCATCCATGGAGGCCCCAAGCAAAGTAATCTTTTATAAATATGGATAGAAATTAACAATGATTTTAAGCTTTTTCTTTCTTTGTAAAACACAAACAACTAAAAGAATTCAAATATAAGAAGGCTCTAATAATCTGGAGATTGTTCGTAAAAGTTAGGGATGACTAAGGAACAAATCCAATGTCTATCAAAGCAGAACAACCCTGACTGAAGGTCTGAACTTTTAACTTTTCCAAAGGAATGCAGGGAATTGTTGCTGTGATGATTTATCATTTTTCCCTGATGCTCTTGGAGAAGAAGAGTAAGTCATTTATTTTCATTTCCTTGGATCTCCTATTTGGAACTCTGCTTGCCAACATTCAACTGATGACTATCTTTTAATATCCTGTACAGGTGCACAAAATTTAATCAATTTTGAAGAGATAAGTCTTTAAAACAACTTCCATCCTTAGACACTTTGCTAGAAAAATTGCAATAAAATCTTTTCCACTTTCAGTTGGGAATAAATGCAAACTAAAGGGTAAGCCTCAATAAAGTAAGTTACTCATTCTCTGAGGTGGATTAAATTTTTCTGATTATCAGAATAACTAATCTTCATTCCTATAAAGTGCAGGGACTACTCTGCTGGGGGACTGAAATTATCTCCATAGGCACTTTCAATAAACAGGTAGATATAAATAATTTTCTCCCCAAAACTTCTCACATAATGCTAGATAAAAATATTCTTTGATTATTATAAAGAAACATAACAAGATTAACCATAAATCACAGGGACTTTTTCTAAGCCACAAGTCAAAAATGCTAACAGTGCAAGTACTTAAGACAAAAACAAAGGAAATCCTTGCCAGGTGCTATTTTAAAGTTTCAAATTCAATTCCCTTGATATTGCTTATAAAAGATCAATATCTTTCATTCAATGGCAGAAGCAAACTAGTAAGATAAGAGAACTACAAACTATTTATTAAAATTTTTTTGTAAAGGACCAATATAATGATTTTAAACCTCTTCCTTCATACAGAAAAACTTATCAAGGGGAAAGAGCACTTAAGTTTAAACATCCAATAACAGCTTTAGAGACAGGAAGCACCCAAATTATTCCTTATTAATGCTACTAAATTCTAAGAACGAAAACAAAATAGCAAGTAAATTTTAGATAAGCATTAGCTAAAGCTCGCATATTATTTTTAGATCAAATTAACAATTAAGAAGAACTTTTATGTATTTGCCAACATCAAACAGATGAAGACTTTTCAAAACCTTGCCCAGCTGTACAAAAAAAAATTAACCAAATTGTGGATAAGCTTAAAAAAAAAACATACTATAAAGTGAGAGTATGCTAACAAAACTGAGAATTTTTTTTTGTTGATTCTAGAAAGAAACAAATGAAAATTTATGCAATAAATCAAATGGAGTAAGATGTTCCTTATATGGGTGAGATGGATAAAGTTAGGCATATTAAAAAGCATGCCTATATGATGTTATATATAATTTTATTCTTAAAATCTTTAAATTTTAAGAACTTTGCTTTTATAATATAATAAAGACCATGTCATGCCATGGTATGACAGAATCACAGAATTTTAGGGCAACTAGAAATCTTAGAGGTTTGCAGGTCAACCTCTCTGCTCTAGGAAGTCACCATCACATACTACCCATGTGCTGGTAAGAAAACAAGAAGCTTCATGGCAGCATTTTGGTCAGAAAATAAACAAAAAACTAACTGGCTGTAAAATAAGAAGCTGAAGAAGAATAGTTACGATCTCCAAGGTGATCATTGAAAAAAGTCTCCAAAAGTCCCTGAAGTTAGTTTCACAACACCATCTTAAAAACTTTACCAATTGTTACATGTTTCTTAAACAGAATGTCAAAGAAGTTAAAACTAGAAGACAATAATTAAAAGACTAATTTCTATAGGTACAAATAAAAAGTACAAAATAATGCAGAAACCCTTTAAGAGAAATACTGGATGACTATTGCTTTATTATTATTTTTTTTTAATAAATGAGTGGTTATCTCAATCTAGAGAGCTGTAGTAAAAATGCAAGTGGAATTTTAATTCTGAAAACAAACCAACACACTTTTGGAGATCGTGGATCTGGAGGACGGGCGTAGAGTTCATCCTCTGCCAACTGAACACCTGCAGGAATTGTTTCAGATGGGCGTGTACCATTGTATATATGGAATTTGCAATGAGGATTTAAGGCCATCGCAAGAAGTTCTAGAAGAGGAAACCAATCTTGGGAAAGCTTGGCCACACAAAGCTCCACTAGGCGATGAGTGTTGTTAATAATACACCTCTGTTTTAAAGGGAAAAAAGAGACGTTTTACAATTTACGAAAATATTGTAATTTTAGCAATGGTTATGCCTTCTAAAATTATTTTTACTAATGAGATCTATTTTTCTGTATTGGCCAGCAAGACTAAATCTAATTTCACTCTAGAATTTCAAAATGCTTTAACAACATTAAGCACATAAAGAATAAGTTATTTGCTATATATACTGCTACCAGCAATGATATGGCATCTGCAATGTTAAAACTGTATTATTTTTTTTAAAAGTTTTATCTCTTAGACAAAATCAAGATTCCACCTTCTGTAAGAAATGAAAGAGGGCCTCCATTCTTCTGTTTTCATTTCCTAATGGTTAGTCTTAAAACAACTTTCAGCAAACTAATCACCTTTTCCTAGCTAAACTATACATATCGGTACCATTAACAGATTTCAAGGCATAGCTTGGGAATCTAAAAAAGTAAAAGGGACAGAAAAGAATACAACACCCCCACCCACCCACCCACCCACACACACACACCCCCACCCACACACACCCCCTCTCACACCCCCCGCCCCCTCCAAAGTTCCATATCCCAAGGAGAGACTACACTTTTAGGATGAGGGGGTAGTTTTGAATACACAACACTTGGGAGACGTAATGTTTACAATGGGGAATAGACAATGGTAGAGTTGCATACACAGATCATGTTTTCGCAACTTGAAACTAGATTATAGAGGGTTTCAAGTACATTCAAAGCAAAGGAGGTTTCTATTTTGTTCTACAAGAAGCCACTGAAGATTTCTGAACAGAACACTAACAAGCAGAGAAATGAAGATTACTTTTGGAAGTTACAAAGACATGGGAAGGGGCAAGATTGAAAGATGGAATAATAAAGGAAATTACAGCAAGAACATGATCACTGGGGGGCATGAATTAGGCGCTGGCCACCTGAGCAAAGAGCAGGGGTCACATGGGAGAGATTTCACGGACAGACACTAATTGCTCTAAGTGATGAGAGAGAGGATCAGACGACTCAAGAATGACTCTAAGTGATGAGGCTTGGCTCTATGGTGGTATGCTCAGAAGAAACAGGTAAAATGGAAAAAGGACTACTTCATCTACAAAATTCAGAATATCCTGATGTAAAGCTAAGGAGAGTTAAAGATCTGTCCATTAAAGAAAGCTTCATTAGGGGAGATATGCTTTGTATTGGAAGGCCTAAACCTTTTGTTAATGTCTAATGAGGCATCAGTTCTCAAGGGTTGTGATATGCCTTCTGGTTCTGAAAAAGTATGTATGTTGTGAGGTGAGGTTTTACTTGGGGGCTTACTCACTGAAACTGTTTGTCTGGCCAGAGGAGACTGGGCTATAATGGTCAGATAGTTGGGTATGTCTGTTGATCTGTAATGTATGTATTGCTTACTGTCGGACGGTTGGAAGCCCTGTCTACTAACCTTCGTTTCCCTGTTTGTATTTTCTCTGAAGTTCAGGGTGCTGATTTTTCCCCCTAAACTAAGTGAATGACATAAATGCTTGACTAAAGTGATTGCTGACCGGTCAAAGCCACTTCCCTTTTAGAAGAGCAGATCTAAGAACCTGCACAGCAGGCCCTCCTGCGTGTGTCAGGGTCTTTGCTGTTACACCTGAGCTTCAGGTAGGAACAGGATACTTAACAAGAAGATGCTGAGCACGCAGATGGCAGTGCAAAAATAGAAGTCGAGAGAAATTAGGGAAAGGGATAAAGATTTAAGTCATTTGCTCCGAGACGCTAACTGAACCCACACGAGCTGATGAAGTCACCAAAGGAAATAGCTAAAATAAAATAAAGCCTAGAATAAGATACCTGTGCTTAACTGAGTAGAGGAGAAAAACCACAAACCAGAAGATACTGTTAAAACAGATAAAAAAGAAGAATGAGGAGGGAGCAGTATCTTGGAAGTCAAGTAAGGAAAAAAGTGTCCAGTAACAGGGAGGACCAACAGAAGCAAAAGTGAGCGTAGTCAAGGAAGAGGAGGAATACTGAGAAAAAAAGAATTGAGAAATCTGCTATCACTGAGATCCTTCAGACAGAAGTGTCATTGGGTGAAATCTGAAGCAAAACAGGCTGCAAGTTCAGATAGCTGTGAGAAATGTGGTCATAAAAGGCAGAAAAGAAACCAGCCAAAGGTCATCTCTAGAAATAGGCTAGAGGAAGAAAGCATGACGAGTGGTAATCAACTTGATAACAGTCACTAAGACACTGAAATAAATGTTTCCTAGCCATTTATCCTAGAGGTGGCAATGAATTTCCCAAGACTTGTCAAAACAGGTGACAAGCATCTATTTTTGGTAATTCACATTAAACAAGTAATTTTGCCAGAAGGACCACAGAAATTTCTGTAACAAATTAGGAAAACTTGGGCAAGAAATCAGCAATTATTCGACTTCCCTTTCAACTTTTTCAAAGGATTTGATTATTGCTATATGAAAATATTTAATTTCTATCATTCTACTTTACAGAAATTATAAAATTTCTCAATGAGTTTCTTTGTGGATTTTCAGGGGTTTTCTCCGAGTAAATCATGATGGCATCAACAAAAAGTATAATTTTGCCTCTTTCCTGAATATAATGAAACATTTAGTCTCTATTGCTATCAGTTGAATTTTAGCCTATTTTAAGTGACAATGGGTACAATGGGTAATAGGGAAGCATATAAGCTTGATGTTCATGTATTTATCAGGAAAACTAGAGTTTTCTCATTACAAATTATTTTAGCTTTTGGTTTTAGATAACTTTAAATCATACGCTTATGTTTTCTAATTTTTTTTTTAGCATAAAACTGTTATAAAATTTATCAGTTTATTTTTACATCTATAAAAAGGATCTTGTGGTTTCAAATATTTTGGACTTTAATGTTTTCAATCATGTTAATTATTTTTTCTCATGTTGGAATATCTTTGCATCTATGGTATAAATTTAATTTATCATAGAGAATAACTTTTTGGCTATATTAATATATTCTAAAAACAACTTGGAATTATGATAAATGAGAGATATCTATACTCTTTGATTTAGATATTTCACTGCTAGGCATATAACCCAAAAAGAATTAAAACTGAAGTTCCTATATATATAGAAAATATTTAAATTAATACTTTAAGTGGAAACAAAGAAATGTAAACACAAGTAAAAGACCATCAACTGAAGAATGCCTAAACAAATTTTGGAATGATGATGTAATATACTATTATTGTGTTTGAATGAATGAAGAGAAATATGGGAAAACTTTTATGACACTGTACAGAATAAAGTAGAAAAAGGAAATCAATATATACAATGATTAAAACAATATACAGGTCATACACAAAAGTCCTAAACACACCTGAAGCCTGTGCAAATTCAGTAAACATGTTGCTTAGTTTTCCTGACCTGCTATCTTCTCCACTCCACTTCCCCTCCCCATCTTCTCCCCTCCTTCTCTCTGAAATAGTTCAGTGCACAGTAAAGGAGAAGATGTGATCAGAAAAGAAAATGATATAAAAACAAAATATATCAACAAAAATTTGAAAAGAATTAAAAAAAAGAATGTGTTTACTTTTAGTCTTATATATCTAATTATAGGGGCTTTAAAAAAGAGAGAGAGAGAGAAGGTACAGGATAGGAAGAGCAGCTTGAACTAGATTTTTTTGATAGGTGACAAAATCCAAGAAAAAATAAAGTAGTAAAATTCATAGTTTCAATATTCTAAATACAAAACATAAACAAACAAGCAAGCTGAACTGGAGATCAGAAAAATCCTACCTGTATCTGAACAAATCCCTCCCTGAATACGTAGCCTAAATGTTGAGTACTACAAGCAACTTTCTAAGACTGTTTTGTACTTACGCTGATCTACATAAAGAAACAGAGAGAACACAAGGCTCCTGACTGGTAGAATGCCCTCTACCAACGAAACTGAATGGTTGGAGTTGGAAGTGAGACAGTATTGTATCACAGAGCCTTGGTAGGGGGGTCTTATGATTGTCCTAAGACTCTAAATAATTTTACTTAATTCAAAATAAATGGTATGGTGAAAGGGAGAAGGGAAGAATGTGTCCAGGAAGAAGTTTGGAAACTAGAGGGAGGAAGCACGATCTGGGAAAGAGATCACAAGGCTGACAAAGCTGCATTACTGGATAGTGATGTTGGGAGAAAGTATAAGGAAGGGAACTGAAAGGGGACAGAAACTTTCGACTAGATTTTCTTTTTCAAAAGCAGAAAAGCAAATAATTTCGTTAATAGCCTTAAAATAATTTCACCTTTCAAAAAGTAGAGGAACCAACCAAAGGAAATTCTATTCTGGATATGGTTCTCTACAATATGAAAACATGGTTTGTTAGGATGAAAGTAATGGGGAGCTTCCCAAGGTGTGGCTAGGAAAATGGAGTAAACATCTTGAAGCTTGTCACAGAAGGGAAGAAAGCTGCAAATAGTATGGCATGAACCCAAGATTTTATTTTTTAAAGATTCTGAGAAAAATAGACAAAAAATTCCATAGGACAAATCAATCCAGAAGAGATCTGAAGCTCTTGGAAATGAAATTCTGATAAAAGAAATTCCAATGAGGAAGTGTCCTAAAGATATTGATGTCAATGCACCAAGAACTCCCCCATAAGCATTAAGATGTTTCTCACACACACACACAAAATGGAACACAAGTAATAGAAAATGAACACAAATATATAGCATAGCTCCATAAAAAGAATTTTAGGAGTGTCAAAACAAAGAATGAAATGCAAGGAAAAAAGCTAAGGAAAGTAAAATGTGCTTTTGTTTTTTGTTATCCCCCTCCAAAAAAACAAGGAAAGACAACCCCTGCTCAGGGTGGTTATGCGCAAGGTTGGAAGAGCTGCTCAGTTCTAATCTGCCTTCTTCTTTCTCTGCCAAGAGAAAGACTGGACTGGAAAGGATAGAACAAAAAAGAGTTAATATGAAGTTGATATGCAAGTTCATTAAGGAGATGGTAAGAGCTCTTAATGAGTTCCAGTCACTTTACCTAAAGGAACAATATCTTGAAAGGGCTGAAAGAAATGATGTGTATGACTGGGAATGAAAATGACTGGTCTAAAGAAATGCACATGTCCAGATTTCCAAAAATAAAGAGAATGGACTCTGCCAACTATAGATTAATGTGCTTGATTTCAAACACAAAATTAAAGAGATGATTAGTGAACATCTGGAAAAGGAAGCAGTAATCAGAGGTAACCAGTATAGGTTCATCAAGAACAGGTCATGTCAGACTAACCAGGATTCCTTTGACAGGTTTAGTAGTCAAGGTGGTTTATGAAAACGTGATGGAAATGTGGTGATAATAGTTTTCATTTTAGCAAAGCATTTGATTAAGTCTTTCATTATATTTTATTATAAAAGATGATTAAGAATGTTTTGTGTTGCTAGTAACTTTTCTATTTTATTTTTCACCAGTACAAAATATGCTGGATGACGATTAATGCTTTGTAGAATAGTATGAAATCTGCTAAAACTAAGACCCCTTCATTCCTACTTTATTTTTTAAAATAACTTCCACTGAGAGTCTCAATCTCTGGTCCTCAAAATGAAGGTTATTTACTTTGTCGAGTTGTATAAAGTAACTCTATAGAAATCTGATCTGAATGGCACTAAATCTTTAAGTTAATGTAGGCACTCCCACTATTTCGCCATGGCACAGCAATGGATAATGAATTTTCCCAAATAATGAATTATTTTTTATTTTTGTAAAGTGTATTTCAATTATATTTATTGAAGTGTTAAGTATGTGTTTGTATGTTACCTCCCAAATAGCCATATGTATTTTATAGTTATTTTTAAGGGATTTTTTTTCCTATATTCTTCTGAAAAGTCTGATGATATGAGGTTTGTTGTATAGTCTATTTTAATTTAATAAAGTAACTAGTTTCAATTAATTTTAAAATTGAATTTTTAGAGTTTCCTAAGTAAATTATCATATGATTGATCACAGATTTTAAAAGCGAAAGTGACTTTATACTTTATTTCGTTTTATCGATGAGGAAACTGAAGTCAAGCCCATCATTACACAAGAACAGGATCTCAACCCAACTATGTCTTCAGATACTAAGTTCAGGGCTCTTTGCACTATGCCGTGTAGCTTGCTTCCCAAGGAAGGAATAGTGAGTGTACTTGTGTGTGTGCATGCACACATGCACTGCCACAGGCACACGTGTGACACCCACACACAAACAATTATGTATAAAATCTCAACCATACAACCATTGCAATATACTAACAGATTTATAGTATGGGATAAAAAACCTTAGAGTACAGTATGAAAACTTCACAAAGATAGTAATTAAATAATCCTATTTTTTCCTTTTGCCTTAAACTTTTTGCTCTTTTTTTTTCTGGACTTCATTGTTGCCCTTTTTTACACAGATGTAGCTAATGTGCATATTGTTACTGTATCCCCAAGTTAACAAATTTCCTAAGTCTCCATGTATTTCTTTGTATTTTTCCTGCCTGTCATTTTTATGGCACAAAATAACTCCCACACATTAATTATGTTACAATTTATTCAGTCACTCATCAATCATCACTGATTTTTTATTTCTAGTTTTTTCTAGTTATTTCTAGCTTTCTGCTTTCATGAATATATTGACATAAACAGATATACTGTTCCTGGTCAGAACATTCTTAGGAGACATGCGGTCTAGGTCTATGACTGCATCAATGTGTATGAACAACTTTGTAAATTTCATTCTATGACGATACTTCCCCAAAAAGAATACCTGAAATTCATAGGTGCATCAGTAAAAAAAAAATGCAGCTACTTCTCCATAGACTCAACAAAACTTATTATCATTTAAAATTAATTTTAAAAATTATAATCATAGTTACTAATAGTTACAAAATGGAACCTCAGAGTTTTTATTCTTTGTTGTTCTTAATAATTTGTGATTATCCATTCAACAACTGTCTATTCACATCACTCTGATTACTTGTCTACTAAGGAATGGCTTTTGCTCTTAGAAATTTGTTATAGTCTAGACATAAAATTTTTTCAAAAATATTTAAATAAAAGTGGACTTCTTTACCATGAACATGGCTTTTCATTATGTAACGGCCAATCAAATCTATTTGTTTTGACTATTTCTTTTATCTCCTGAATATAGAAAACTGCTTTCACCTTTCTACAACAGTGACAGATAGATTCAACTTATTTTTAATAATTTGGTTACTTGAGTTTATCAGATATGCTGGGAGAGATAAAATCCCCCCTCCCCACTTTAAGACTTATTACTCAATTTCCACAATAAATTTTACAAAATAGTGAATTCCTTCCTGGTTGTTTTGAGGTCTTGGAGTAATCAAAATAATTTACTGTCTGCATGTTGTAATATTCTGAATTAGATACTGTTTAATGAATTTTTGGTGCAAATGCAAATAGCCATATTTTCACCTTTCAATTTGTTATCTTTATCACGCTATAACTATCATTTCTAGGACTATAAAAAATAATAGCTGCAATAAATTTTTCTCCATTAATAATAATAAAACTGACTCATTTTTGGTAGATACTATTTATTGGAAACTTGGACTCAGTCAAAAGGCTGCACCCAAGGACTTAAAAGGCCACATGTGGCCTCAAGACCACAGGTTCCCCACCCCCTGTCTGTAAGATTCCCCATCCCCAAAATAAGAAGTCTGGGATACAAAGCAGAGAATTCTTTTCTCTCCTTTGGGCAGGAAATTAAAGTTATATGAAATAAGGTGAATAGTGATGTGGACTATAACAGTAATACTGCGTTACCGAGTCCTGTATATAAATTTTGATATTAAGTTTAATGTGATAAATCTGGTACTTCTAAATTGCCACTGTCTAACAGAAATGTTCCTATCATTCTTTGGCATTTAAACCAACCTAGACTTGCTTGTCTTCAATTTGAATGAAAGGTCTTACAGATTCTTAGGCTCAGTGGCCTGTATTTAAAATCCTCAAATAGCTGCTAATCTTTTCTGCTTCTCTAACTGATACCACTTGTACTTGGTGGTTGGGTTTCTAATTCCATTTAGTTTATTGTGGCACCAAAGATACATGGGGGAGTAGGGATGGAGGGCATTATTGTTCTGTGGGGGTGGTGTTGAGAATGTGGTTGCTCTTTCCAACAAGGATGCCGAGGAATCTGCCTAGATCTCTACGGGGGAATTGCCTATGGTACAGAATGACCCCCTAGAGAACTTTTGTGTGCCCTGGGTAGAAAGGGACACTTGTCCAGATGCCAGTTGGAAGGTCTTATCCATGAGGAAATCAAGGCAGCATTTGCAGCCAGGACAATTTTCTTATCTGAGAAAGGGGTGAGTTCCTAGTAAACCCCACACTCCAAATTCTGGTGGGAAGAGCTCCAAGTCATTTAGAAAGCTCATTGTAGACTAGACTCCCCATGAGATGGAAGTTAGTTTTCTTTACCTGATTTTGCTTTTTTGCTTCTAGGCTGAAAAAGGCCCTAGAAGGCTAAGGGAACAAATATTTTGACAAACACCATGAAATGTTCCTTGTTTTGTGACTCTGCAACACTTTGTATTTGAGGATAACTGTGAGAATGTCTGTATGATCATACAACATTGGCAGTTTTGAAATCTGACTGCATGAAACTGGAGTAACAAAGTGAATGGAAATTATTTATTTCTCCCCAGAGAGCACAAAAGAACTCTATTGAATCTGGAACAAGAAGGACTGTGTTTAAAAAAAAAAAAAAAAAAAAAGCATCCATGCTGTAGACTACAATTCTAAAACAGGACAAAGTGTATAAGGGCACATTTAAAGCATGTTCAGATGGCCTAACACTTGATTTCCCTGTGCCCCCTATCACGTGCCCTTGCCAGCTGGCCAACACATGCATTAAAGCCATGGTGAAACTGGAGCCAGGACACCAGGTAGGATCTTGTAACCAGCTAGCATGTTTTAACCAGCCTGCCTGGTAGGGAAACCCTAAAATGACTAGGTGCTTGGGACTGAAACTTCAGGGAGAGTTCTGTGCTCTACAGAAAACAACGAAATTAACCCATTTATATATTTGTTTTATACTTTGGAAGTAAATATTTCTTTGTCAAAGCTAATCTACCAGTGTTTAAATGGAGCTGGGATACAGAGGAAACTCTTCTAGACTTAAGGAAACACAATTAGTGAGATGTTGAAGACTTTTGCAGAATCAAGACACCCCTTAATCCCCCTCAGGGAACCCTGGGGGAGGGGTGAAATGTAACATATCTGGTCTTCAGGCAATAGGGGCCAAGGTGGCTAGTTTTAAATGTGGGACCTTATCTGGGATAAAAATGAGTCTTTTGCTTTTCTAAGAGCAAAAGATTCTCTGCTTACCATTTATTTTAGATAACCTTAGAATATTAGATTCTAGAGAAATTGAGCAAAAAAATTTTAGGCAGTAAATATATAGTCCATTTTCCCCCATGAGTGTACTCTCAAACTAATTCTATAAATTTCATTTGTTGATTCTATGATACTTTTTTAAATTATTGAATGTACATATGTATGTATTGATTTATTGATATATTACTGAATTCGATAAGCAAATTTAAATGTAGTAAATTTAACGTGAGAAATCTGTAATTACTATTGTCTAGCAGAGACATTCATACTGTTCTCTGGCATTCAAACTGACCTAGACCACTTGCCAACAGTAACTGGGCTAAGTTGTCTGTATATGTGCTTTGTACCTCTGAAGTAGATATTTCTTTGTAAAAGTCTGTATGAATGAATGAATGAATGAGTCAAGAAATGAATAAATAAATCTGACCTGGTTATAGTAAACTCTAGAATACGTTGCTAGAGTTTCTTCATTAATTTGGGGGGTATTATGAGAAGTACAGAATCATATAGCCTGGTATGTAGTTTAGACATAAATGAATGCTAATCAAATTAAGTCTGAACTTAATAAACAATAAGGATCCACTGAAAATTTCTCATTGCATAATAATATAAGGTCTCTGAAGATCAAAAGAAAGTATATTCTAGGAATAAAACAAAATCAAACTTGAAAGAAGAGGTAAAAAGACCTAGCAATCAGTCAACAAAACTCAAACAGAAAACAAGCCTATCTTAGGGTGGTAATAGGAGGACAAGATTAAGGAAAAAAAGGTGAAATGGTGGAAAATGAATCACTAAAACTGAAAATTGGAGAGGAGAGGTAACAGAAAATTAAAGGGTAACAGCAAAAGTTCTAAAAGGGAAAGTGGGTACATGTTTTGCATTGTCACTGACAAAAGTAAAGCCAGAAGAAGGAGGGGCAGAATCTCAGTTAAAATGTTATTACCTACTGTACTAATAGCCAACAATTATACAGTGCTTTAAGTCACCAAGGAAGAACAGTTAAAACTTACTTAATAAACAACTGCCAACAATATGACCTGCCCGGTAGCTCTGAGGTGTTACTGTTGTCCCACTTTACAAATGAGTACATGGAGGCCTAGAGAGGTTAAGTAACTTGCCCAGATTCACACAGCTTGCCAGTGTGAGGAAGAACGTGAACCTATATCTCTTACACCACCCTACCTGCCAATACAGGAAAGATCTGTGATTTCATCAGTAAGGTCCTTCCATTAACAGAGGCTGTAATCCAGGTGGAATCCCTAGGAGATCACAGGATAAAGAGGAGAACTCGAAGGAAAGAGGAAGTTCCTCCAGGGTAAGGCACTGTTCTAAGTGTTTTACAATTATAATCTCATTGGATCTGGACCACAACCCTGGAAGGGAGGTGCTAGTATTCCGATTGGTTCCTCCATTTGTAAACTGAAGATTAGATGACCTCTAAGTAAGTCATGCTAGCATCTATAAATTTAATAGATAGGGATTTACCTGAGGCACAAAAAACCCGAATGGTTTGGAAAGTGTTATTCCCACACCAGGATCACAGATTTAAGAGTGTAAGAGGAGGGATAGATCTTCTTATTCCAAGGCCAATCCTCTAGGCATGCTGCCTCTCTATATATTAAGTCAGAAATAAGGAGCATCCCACCCCCACCCACCACAAACATGATTCATCCCCAAATACCTACCATACCGTAAATGAACTCAAAACAACCACACCCTTTTTTCAGGGAAAGACAACCAATTCAAGGAGGACATTTTTAATTTAAGATATCAGTAGAAGGCCCAGGTTGTGGAGATGGTCTCATTAGAGATGGGTATCTGGGCAATGGCAAAGAGATCGGGGCTAAAAATACAGAATATGGAGACATCTGTGAAGAAGTGAAAAATGAAGCTGCATAAGGGAAGGATACCGCCAATGGACAACATGTACAAAGAAAATAAAATACTGAACAAAGAATGAAGTGGGAACATTAATCTTTGAGGGTCAAAAAATAAGCCAGCAAAGCCAGTGATTTGACAGAGGTAAGGTATCTCCGAAGCTAAAGGAGAAGAGAATAACCACAAAGAGGGATGGTTGTAGAGAAGTCAAAGGGATGATTCAGTGACTAGATCACCAGAGACCTTTGAGGAAGTCATTGTATTAGCACTAAAAATGAAAAGCCAGATTACAAAAAGGTTGAGGACAAAGCAGCTACGGAAGAAATAGAAAAAGGAAAAACAAAGAAGATAACTAAACAACTTCTCTATGCAAGAAGAGAGGAAGGGAAACCCTTTTGTGTAGGATTGCCTATTTACAGGAAACAAAAGGCGCCCATGGAAATGCAAAGAGTGAAAGTGCAGGGGAGGTAAGATGCCTAGAAGGGTCAAAGGAGGAAGAGCTCAGAATGAAGGGCAATGTAAAGTGCTAATTACTGGAAAGGAGTATACTGGGAAAGAAGGGTAAGGAGATTCACTTTTCTGGGGGTGATGATGCTGTAAAGTATAAAGAATTTTAACAGGGAAGGAAAGGCAATTTCTGGGTTATGATGACTTCAATTTTCTCAATGTAAAAAAAGGAAGCTAAAACATCTGCTATTAGTGTGGAGGACAGACATAGCTGAAGGTTTTAAGTGAGAGGAAGAGGTAGGAAAACATCCATATGTGAAGTAAGACAATAAGTAAGCCAATAAGATTAAGAGGAGGACTAACAAGTAGCAGAACAATCAAATCTAGTGAGTGATTTCATTATCTTTTTCAGGAGCCTAGGAATAGAGAAATTTGACAGGGCTCTGACTCCAGGATGAAAGATGAGCAGAAATGGAACGGTAGGTGAAGGGTTAAAGGATGTAAAGCTAAGGGACAGAATCTCAATGCCAGACCTTCATACTTTCTTAATTCTGCAGATTTTCTCAAAATTTTACACAAAGGGGATTGCCAAGAATTCACACGGCTTTCACAGATTAAATGCAAAACTCACATGAATTTCAAACTTCCAGCCGCTCACGGCCTCATCCGTAAGGATTTTAGTGAAAGATATTGTTAGCCCATCTCGGAAAAAACGTTGACATGCTTCGCTTTTAACATCAAGACCTATGAGAGAAACCAGAAAAGAAATAAAGCTTTGTTTACATAATAATAGCACCTCCCAGGCTTATCACTGACCTGAACTAAAATCATTCAGGTTGTTGATAAATCAATTGTTCAATGAATTTTCAAAAAAGGAAGCCCACTACATTACAAAAGTCTTCTCCAAACATTCAAATTAAAAAGCAAAATGACTTGTGTTTTTTAAAGTGTGGAAAGATCAAAAATTAGCTTGATTTAACCACTTTATCATCAATGGATTTTAAAAATAAATTCATATCCCTAAGTCTCCATTTACAAATAGCAAAAGAATGGCAAATGGTTAATGTATGAATAATGTTGTTTCTCTTGTCATCTCTTTCCCTGAGTTCAGATACCATCTCTAACTCGCCATTAGTGAAATCACAGCCCCAGCCAAGGATCATGTGTGTTATGGTGGATTAGTGGGGTAGAAGTTGTGATGGGAAAAACTGAGAGAGTCTTTCCATTCCTCACTACTTCCCAAAAGGAGCACCTCCCACCTTTGCTTCTAGCATCCTTCTGAACTTGAACCCAGAGCCTCACATCCCAAAACATAGCTTCTTGCCCAGGATAAGTGTGATTTTCCTTTCAAATATATCTGCTATTAAAAAAAAAAAAAGACCTGTGCTTTAGTGTCTATTCTTATACGTGACTATCTTCTCTTTGAGAAATCTGGTATTTTCCTTTTATTTGCTAACAGTTAAAAGAAATAAAAGGAAAAAGGGCAAAGGAAAAGAGAAAATCATTAAGCAACAAGAAGAAGCTTTTATATCTAATTTCTACAGTAAGCCCAATCAAAAGCAACTGATGGATGCAGTTGCTGCAGTGACTTTAAAGAACCATTTTACAGAAGAGGAGCCTGAGTAGGCTCAGTGACTTGCCCAAGGTCACACAGTTAGAGATCATCAAGGATCAATCTGAGCTGAGGCAGACCCCAAGAAAAGGGCTCTTTACATGCACCACGCTAACCCACAGAAAGTGTACAAGTGGGCTTATCCTTGGGGAAGTTGGAAAACAATGCTCTTCAGTCATTCAATAAGCATGTATTATTAAAGACCTACTATGTTCCAGACACTGGGACAAATACCACAAGAGAAGCCAAAATAGTCCGTACACATAAGGAGCAATAATTAGGGAGATTGCAGAAAACTGAAAAAGCTACAAGGGTTTGCTCAGACAAGTGGCCTAAACTCGCACGAACTCTCAAGATGGGGATTTCCTCCACTCTTGCCTCAGCAGTCATCTCAAGCCAGGAGAATTATTACCACAACCAGCTTAGATCCGAGAATATCTACTACTGCTACAGTGGATAAAAAAGTTGAGTTTCTGGATCTTAACACAGTACAGGTGAGGGATGAAAAAATATATTTTGCAATATAAGTAAATTAAAATGATAACTGATCTACTGCTATCATACACTATACAATACTTTCTGGTGAAAAATCATCTGAATGGAATTTAAAAAGGAGTATAAGAGCCTTAAAACCATGTACAGCATTATTTCTATAGTAAAATAGATGGTGTTTAAGCTATTAGGGCACTACAAAAAATCACATATATTCATTATTCACCTCACGAAGTGTTAGAGAAAATTACAAATGAACACAACCCTATGCTAAGTTGGGATTGCTTGACAGAGTAAATCAAATTTTATAGTAACGATTTTCTTTGAATTTCACTGGTATTAATATACTCTCTTCATCAGTGCAAACTAGCATCTTCTCTGCCATTTATAGTCTTAGAAGGTAAACAGTATGGGGACACAGAGTTAAGCAACTTTTCTAGGGTCACACAATCAGTATGAGTCAGAAGAAGGACTCAACCCAGGCTTTCATGGCACCAAGGCTCAGTCCATATTCAATAAGGCAAATGGATTGTAATACTGTAACCAATTGTTAGATCAGAAGTAGTCACTTTGACAACTTGCTCCAATAGAAATAACCTATTACAAGCAGTTTCATATCAGTAATTTCCTTTAAATCTTATACATATAGGTAATTTTGCACTAAACAGTTTATGTGCCTATTACCCAGTAAAAATGTGAACAAGATCATGCTCATGTTTGGCTGTACTTCCCGTACTAACGGACTTCTCTGCTTAGTTGCTTCACATATTTCTAGTGTTAAAAATAGCAATAGAGAGCATTATACTTCTTCAAAGTACAACATCCTTGAATAAATCAGAAGCTAAAAGATGAAAAAACAATGAGGCCACCTACTCAGTGTTATATTTGGACATAATATTTGTATACAATTCCATGCATATGAAACATTGCTAATATCTATTCTTTTAAAAATATATGAAACTGTATTTTTCAACACAGAAATTCCAATTCTACCTCAAACTGAATCCTATGTAGTAAACTTAAGAGTTACAAAGCTGACCTGTCATATAAAAGACCAAAATACACACAACACACAGGCAATACTGGCTTTCTGGATTCGCTTCTTTTATCTTATGAAGGGCCTCTCCTCTCCCCAGATCCCATTAAAAGAATCTGTTTTAATTACCAAGTTTTTGCTGTAATATAATAACATGAACCAAACTAAAAAAGGAGATGTGTGCATATGACAATAAATTAACTATCTGTATCAATGAAACCATGTTAATTTTCATATTATTTTATCTCACAAATAACCATAATAATTTAATGAAGAAATATGAAAAGGTAAATTCACTGGATTTACTATTATTTTTGGTAGTCATGGTATAATTCTAAATCATTTTATCCTGTAATGAAAAATTTCCGGATTATACCATGGAAAAAGTGTAAATTAATTTAGTGGAGAGGAGGAAATTAGATCTGAGGTCATATTAAAAACAAAACAAAAAACACAGAAGCTCAATGCTTCTACTTAGTTTATTACTTAGGCACAGCTTCAAATTCCATTAGGAAAAAGCATTATAATACACACACACACATCAAAGTCTTCAAAGTGACAGACATTTTAGTGGTACACATTTTACTAAGTACTGATAATATTGATAACTCACCTTTTTTACTAAGATCAATAGCAGCTTCTAAAAGAACTTCTAATTCCCCTTTTGGTAAAACTGGAACCACCCATCGGGGCCTAAGGGTTACAATAAAAGTTTTTCATCGGTTAGTGGTAAAAATGGCCTATAAAGAACTGAGCCGTTATAACATTCTCACTGTCATGCAATGAGAATGTAGCTAAAAAATTTTGTAGTCCATTAAATCAGAAAGTATGGAGGTCGGGAAAACCTACTGTTAGTCACCTAGTTCTCTAAGCTGTAGAGCAAAGAGTACACTGATAATGACAGAAGAAGAGAATACTAAATTCTACTTTAAACAAGCTTAACATGTCATCCAAATGGCTTTGTAATGATAAAATATCAGTTAAATGGTGACTTCCAGCTACAAAATACAAAGAGAACCTAGTTATATGTTCAGATGCAATATTCCTACTACTGAAGAGAGATTTGTTAGAAATATCATTACCAGAAACAGAAGTGATAAACAGATATTGAGCTGCTTTCAAATACAGACTCCTCTGTAAATGTTCATTAGGCACCACCTCTTTCTCAAGAAGGTAAAGCGTCATCCCTGCCACTCAATGATGGCACATTCATACCTCTAAAGGTACTACCCAACTAGTAGTTTAGATGACATAACCTAGGTGGCATTTGCCATTCTAAAGAATCTCACAGCTTGAGCACGTGGGTGCCCCATCCCTAACAGACAACATGCGATATAATGGAGGGATTACTAGATTTCGAGTAAGAGAGAAATGGACCTGGTATAACAAATCTGCCACTTGGTGACTTTGAAGCAATTCAAATAACAACTCTGGGCTCTATTTTTTTCCAGATGTAAAACTGAATAATACCTACCTTACCTCAAGGCTTTTGAGAGGATCAAAATCAAACAAATGTGTGAAAGCACATGATTAATCATACATCTCTAACACATTTTACACTATTTCCTCTCCCATCTGATTTATTACTGTTTTACTCCTCCCCTCTCCTAAAAACACCTTAATCTCAATGTCATTTCTCCAAAGTAACTATTTAACAGCTAAATGAAAGAGGAACAAGGTGGAATAAGATACACACACAAAAGAGATGCTATAAATGAAGACGAGGCTTGGGGGTGAGGGGATGTACCAGGGTGAGGAAGGACAGTGGTTCCTAAAAAAAGAAGAGAATATATTAAGATTAACTACTCCAGATGAGCATACTTTGGTAAATGTTTCCAGGAAGGTTGAGAGATTAAGACTAAGAAATTCATATTGGACCCCACTCAAATAACTGCACCCACACTATGGATTGCTCAAACTTTGCTCTAGACAGGTACAATATTTAGGCCCAAACTTCCAAAAGCCTGAGAACCTCATGTATCATGCCAATTGGAACAAAATGCTAAGAGCCCTCCATTTAACAGAGAGGCTTTTAAGTACTAGGCCTTGAACTTTGGTTCAATAGCAAGGGCAACATTCATTCATATGCAAAACTTTTCCCCTTTTCTTGCTTCAAGAAAAAAAAAGCAAAACAAACCAAATGCCCAGATGATTACACTAAAAACTCACAGACATTAGGACAATGTAGGCAATGACCAAAATGACAAACACACAGAGGACGGAGACAGAAGAAACAATAGGGGAAAGACTTCTTAGGGAATCATAACTGTAACAACACACAACTTCTCTATTTCTTCTGATTACTCTCGCATATGCTCTTTTTAACTAGTATATACACACATACATACATGCACATAAACATACACATGTATATATATATAAATAAAAAAATAACAAGAGAGAAAGAGAGAGAGAGAGAGAGACAGAGATATAAATAAAACTACCAGGAATAAGGGAGGATTTAGGGGGAATTATCTACTGCCATCTCATTTGATTTTCCTATCTTGAAGAACAAGTCACAGCACCATTTTGTTAAGCAAGAACTACTAACTCTGGCTCAAGCTTAAATGCCAAATGACAATATGAAACAATGCCAATCTTCAAAATTCTGTATGTAAGTAAAAATAAAAACTAACCTGTTGATCATGTCATCCAACTTTGCCAGGTCAGTATGGGGAAATGCAGGTTCCTCATCTTCAAGCTGGGGTGGGGCATCACCTTGACCCTGTTCATCAGGAGGTGTTGCTGGGGAGTTCTCATTAGAAGAATCAGGCGATGAAGTCTTAATTTCAAATGAAAATTTCAAGATTTAATTTATAGACCATAAACACAGAACATCAAGAGGAAATCATACGTAATTATGAAATTTATGAATTCCTTTTAACTTATAATCTTGTGCTACACTACTAAACCAATGTGATATTGGTTTCCATACAGATTAATTATACTAAATTATAAGATACTATGAGTACATATTTTGTGTGAAAAATTAGATGGTTAGTATAGCTAGGAGCTTAATTGCATTTTTTGCAATTTAAAGTTCTCAACTCTATTTTTAAATCTACAAGTACTCACAATTTATCAAATTATATACAAATAAAAACTCCACTCTAATTTAATAAGGGACATTTAATCAAATAATATTAAGGGGGGGACCTGAAATGTGGTCAATTTTGTCAAAATGAGTTGTCACTCAATTATAACTAAAAGGACTTCAAGAAAATTGCAAGGAAACGACCTATCAGAAGCAGCTAGGTGGTACAGTAAAAGATCTAAACTCAGGAAAACCTGAGTTCAGACATTTAACTATCTTTGTGATTCTACTTTTAAGGAACACTACTATATATGCATAGTCGTTGTACATTAGAATTGGTTGGGGTAGGGAGCAGTGGTTAGATAGTCCAACAGGAAAAAAAAACAACCAAGGATGTTAAAAAAAAAATACCTGTAATACCTGTATGAGGAAGGGATTTATGCCTTCACTTGATCTATTTAAAAACTGGAAGGGAAGATGGAACATGTGTAGGCTAGTATCACAGATAACTAGCAAGCCTATAACCCTATCTCCAGAGGGCCAGACACATTTCTGACTTGTACTAAGAGGGTGTAAGGCAGGGATGGGGAACCTTCAGCTTCGAGGCCACATGTAGCCCTCAAAGTCCTTAAGTATGGCCCTTTGACTGGATCTAAACTTCCCATAACAAATTTCCCTCATTACAAAGCCTAGCAGGAGCTTCAGGGAGGCCTTTCTCTGCACCCCTCATTCTGCCCGTGCAGGACATCTACTCTCAAGCTTAATCCTTCTTCCCACTGGTGGTAAGCCCCTTCCAGGGCAATATTCTTCCCACCAGGCTAGCATTACTGCTCCCTCTACTTGAATGAGAAAGGAGTAGCCAACCACAATTCTTTCAGTAAGATGGAAAACTGTACTATGTACTATCCAGAACCACACTCTTAAGCCCTGCAAATCTGACTTTCTGATACTCCTAGGCTTTGCCATATGCCTTGCTCACTATACCTTTAGGACTACTGGGCCTTTCTATGCAGCCGGCGGCTCAGAACCCTTCAGGTGTTATCTCCCAAATTATTACATTAATTCTTTAAGGAGAGAACAACTCCATTTTCTATACTGTGTTCCTAATATTTAGCAGAATGCCTGGTATAAAGTGCTTTTAATATCATTAATTATCATGTCTATGTTGATCATGCTCAAATTTATCTAAGACCTAACCTCCAGAGCCACATCTGACTGGATGCTCCGTAGTCATCTTAAATGCAATCATGTACCAAACTGTACCCATTATCTTTTGCCCCCCTTCCAAACTTTCTGACTCTTGCTGAGGGAACCAGCATTCTCCCAGTTCCCCCGAGATCACAATCTAGGTGTCACCCTTGACTCCATACTATCTCACCACCAACCCCATCCAAACGCTCCCCCCACCCCTGGTCCATATCCAATCTGTTGCCAAGGTCTGTCGATTTTACCTGTGTAATATCTCTTAACTATGTCCTCTTCTCTCCTCTGATGCCACCAACATCCTGATATAGGACCTCACATCCTAATACCTACACTATTTCAATATCCTATTGATTGGTCTACCAGATACAAGTCCATCTCTATTCCAGACCATCTTCCACTCAGTCATCTAAGGAATTTTTCTAAAGCACACATGTGATTATGGTACAATCCTTCCCCTCTCACCCACCCCTACACTGTTCCCCCAAGAAACTCCAATGGCTCCCCATCACCTCCAAGACAATGATCAAATAAAAATCCTGTTTAACAGTCAAAGCCTTTCATTATCTACCCCATTCCCCTCACCTTTTTAGTCTTCTTATACTTTTTAATGTTTATTTATTTTTAGTTTTCAACATTCATTTCCACAAAATTTTGTACTCCAAATTTTCTCCTCATCTCTGCCCTCCCCCAATCCACTCTCCCCCCACTTCCCTTATCCCCATCTTCTCTCTTTTCCTGAAGAGTAAGACAGATTTCTTTACACTATTACCTGTACTTCTTATTTCCCAGTTGTCTGCAAAAACAATCCTCAACATTCGTTCCTAAGACTTTAAGTTCCAAACTTCTCTCCTTTTTTCCTACCCACACAACCCTATTGAGAAGGCAAGCAATTTAATATAGGCTATATATGTGCAGTTTTGCAAAAGACTTCCAGAATAGTCACGTTGTGTAAGACTAAGTGTATTTCCCTCTATCCTATCATGGTCCCCCCTTTTGCTACTCTCTTTTGATCTAGTCCCTCCTCAAAAGTGTTTACTTCTGATTGCTCCCTCCTCCCATTTGCCCTCCCTCCTATCATCCATCCCACCCCACTTCTCCCTGACTTTCCTGCAGCGTGAGAGATTTTCATACCAAATTGAGTGGGCATGTTATTCCCTCCTTAAGCCAAATCCGATATGAGTAAGCTTCACTTTTTCCCTCTTACCTCCCCCCTTTCCTTCTCCATTGAAAAAGCTTTTTCTTGCCTCTCTCCATCTCTCCCTTTCTCCTCCTTCTCTCACCCCTTCATTTTATTCTTTTAGGTATCTCCCTTCCTATTCAACTCACCCTGTGCTGTGTGTGTATGTGTGTGCATAATCCCTCCAACTACCCAAATACTGAGAAAAGTTTCAAAAGTTAGAAAAACTACCTTTCCATGTAGGAATGTAAACAGTTCAACTTTAGTAAGTCCCTTATGATTTCTCTTTCCTGTTTACCTTTTCATGCTTCTCTTGATTCTTGTGTTTGAAAGTCAAATTGTCAATTCAGCTCTGGTTTTCATCAAGAATGCTTTGAAAGTCCTCTATTTCAATAAATGACCATTTTTTTCCCCTGAAGTATTATACTCAATTTTGCTATTTAGGTGATTCTTGGTTTTAATCCTAGTTCCTTTGACTTCTGGAATATCATATTCCAAGCACTGTGATGTGTTAATGTAGAAGCTGCTAGATCTTGTGTTATCCTGATTGTATTTCCACAATACTTGAATTGTTTCTTTCTAGCTGCTTGCAATATTTTCTCCTTGACCTGGGAACTCTGGAATTTGGCTACAATATTCCTAGGAGTTTCCCTTCTCGGATCTCTTTCAGGTGATTGACAGATTCTTCCAATATTTATTTTGCCCTCTGGCTCTAGAATATCAGGGCAGTTTTCCTTGATAATTTTATGAAAGATAATGCTTTCAGGCAGTCCCATAATTTTTAAATTATCTCTCCTGGATCTATTTTCCAGGTTTTTCATTCTTTTGGCTTTGTTTTGTAATTTCTTAGTTTTTCATAAAGTCACTAGCTTCCATCTGCTCCATTCTGATTTTTAAAGAAATATTTTCTTCAGTGAGCTTTTGAACCTCCTTTTCCATTTGGCTAATGCTGCTTTTTTAAAGCATTCTTCTCCTCATTGGCTTTTTAGACCTCTTTTGCCAGTGGAGTTAGCCTATTTTTAAAGGTGTTTTCTTCAGCATTTTCTGGGTCTCCTTTAAGCTGCTGACTTGCTTTTCATGATTTTCTTGCATCTCTCTCATTTCTCTTCGCAATTTTTCCTCCACCTTATTTGATTTTCAAAATTCTTTTTGAGTTCTTCCATGGCCTGAGACCAATGCATATTTATTCTGGAGGTTTTGGATACTTGACTTCCTCTGAGGTCATGCACTGTTCTTCCTCATCTAAAAGGATGGAAGGAAATACCTGTTCACCAAGAAAGTAGCCTTCTATGGTCTTATTTTTTTTCGGCATTTTCCCAGACTTTTGAGTCCTTTGTCAAGAAGAGGGTATACTCTGGAAACCTCTAAGTTCTCAATTCCTCCAAGGTGGCACAAGCAAGGGAGAGGAATTTACTCCTCTCCTAACCTGTGCAATGGTCTGAGAGCAACCAAAACCTTTTCTGCCCAGAATTTGTGAGCAGAAATTCCTTTCCATAACCACCTCCAGCTCCACCATGCCAGAGCTTCTCCTCACCCCAGGGTTGCCAGTCAGGGCTGAGATTCAGATCAACTGCTCAAGTCCTTCAGGGACAGGAGCAGAGGGCTCCAAAAATGGACACTGCAGCTGCAGTAGCTGCTGCTGGTGTCCCTTTCTCCTGAGTGAAAGAGCTTTCCCACTGATCTTTGAAGCTGTCTTTGGCATTTGTGGGTTTAGCAATCTGGGAACTACTGCTGCTGGTGGCTCTCTGAAGCCTGTTCTGGGTCATGTCCCTGCTGTGCCATGCCAGACCTGACGGGGCTGCGTTCTGCTCCACGCCTGGTGCAACAGACCTTTCCTGCTGGCCTTCCAGGCTGCCTTGGACTGGAAATCTCTCTCACTTTGTTGTTTTGTGGAATTTGTTTAAAGTAATTTTTTACAGGTATTTTATGGGCTATGGGGGAGAGCTTTTACAGGTGGGTCTTTCTACACCCCATCTTGACTCTGCTCAGTCTTCTTATACTTTTACAACCCCACCCAACCCCCAGGACACTCTTCAATCCAATGACACTGCCCTCCCCTGAGCTGTTCCTCACACACGGAATGCTCTTCCTACTCACTGCAACCTCCCAGCTTCCAGGCATTCAAGACCCAGCTAAAATCAATCAATCTATCTATCATTTAAGACCTTAGAGGAAAATAGCTGCTACTTGGAGACACTACGAAGATTAGTTTTTATCTATCTAGATGGCTAGCCCGAGAGGTGGGAAACTGATTTCACTTCTTGCCTCAGAGAAATGCTAACTGTGTAATTATGGCTACGTCACTTAATATCTCAATTAGCCCAGGCAATTAATATACGGAGTTTCTATACCAGCAGTTTCCCATACAGATAACAGATTTGAA
Source organism: Potorous gilbertii (assembly GCA_028658325.1). Classification (NCBI taxonomy): domain Eukaryota; kingdom Metazoa; phylum Chordata; class Mammalia; order Diprotodontia; family Potoroidae; genus Potorous; species Potorous gilbertii. The sequence goes on from CM053771.1 coordinate 358,576,721, forward strand.
TGGTTTACTCGTCCTTGTCTACCACCTCCCCTCAAAATTTACTTGACAGAAACTAGGTTTAAACCAACAGAAGATTGAAGGAGCATGGATTCTGAGCTGAAAAAATGCAATGAAGTCATCTAGTCTAATTACTACAATTTAACATCAAGGAAACTGCAGGCCAGAGAGATGATGAATGCCACACAAGTATCATCAAATGGTAGACTATTTGAAACTAGGTTCTCTACCTGCAAAACCAACATGGCCTTCTATTGTATCATGTATGTCAACACTACAAATCATAATAAGCTCAAAATGGATATGCAATCTGAATAGTAAAGGTCACACAAAAAACCAGAAGAAAATATAATCAAACATATGTGTCATACCTATATGAAAAATCTTTACATCAATTATCTGTTATGGATCTGGTAACCAATATCCATATAGAATTACCAAAAAATATTATTGATAAATGATCAAAAGATATGAACAGTTATAAAATCCTGAATGCCTCAACTTCTTGTCCTATGGCAGGATTAATCCCTTGCACATCATCTGCTCCTACTCACTTCTTGCTGAGGATAGCCAAGAGGAAAACAAGAAACTATAGTGAATATGCTATAAATTTTTTAAAGCAAATTTTAATTTTAGTTTTTATTCTGAACTTAAAATAACCCCCCCCAAAACCTATCCATACCTTAAGAATGTGTGTTACATGAAAGTATCAACCTATATTATGTAGATTTTTTCAAGTATATTAATTCAACACATAATTTTGAAAACAATCCTGATATCTGCAATTCCTTCTAATCTTTCTTTTGTTCTTTTATCTTTTGAAGAGGAAGGTATAACAAACCAATCTCAAACCCACTCTACCTTTTCACACACCCTCCATAGCCGGGAAAAAAAAAATCCCCGTAATAAATATGCCAAGTAAAATCACATACCTTCTCACAATGGCCAACTCCAAAACAAGCATTTCTCATTTCACACTGTCACCTCATGGTTAGAAGTTTTATTACTGGTTTTATGAATTTGGGGTTGCTTGTTTCATTGATCGAATTTCTTAAGTCAAAGTTGTTTTTCATCACAATATTAATATTCAATAAATTGTTCTCCTGGTTCTGTTCTTTTCACTGTAGTTCAATTCATACAAATCTCTTTCCAAGTTGCTTTTCCAAGTCATTTCTTACAGTCTATTTTATTAGATCATATTCATATACTATAATTTACCTAGTCACTTCCCAATTGATAGGCACCCATTAGTCTCCAATTCTTCTACACAAAAAAGTACTACTGTAAATACACGTGACAGATAAAATAGATAGACAGATAATACTAAAATATCCATATCATTTGACTCAAAGATCCCACTGCTGGCTATATAAACCAAAGATATCAAAAATGAAACTAGAAAGGGATCACATACACCAAAATATACATGACAGCATTATTTTATCAGGAAAAATAAGTAGATGCACATTCATTAGACCAGCTAAACAAAATGTGGTACAAGCATATATTTGAATCTTCCTGAGTACATTTTAAATATAGACAGAAAAGCAGCAAGATAATTTTGTGAACTGATGCAAAGTGAAGCAAGAAAAACCAGGAAAACAATAAACACAGTAAGTACAAAAACATAAATGTAAAGAACAGTAGACTCTGAGGTCCCTTCTATGGTGAAAGAAAGCAATGATGTTATAAAAATGATCCTCCCTCCCAAATCAAAACTAAATATTATGTAATAATAATTAGAAACCTTTGTCCCAAAGAAGAAATATGGCAATGTACCTTCCACATCTCTTCTTTTCAGAGTTAAGTACTATGGGTGTAAGACAATGCTTATTGAATCGAATTAAGAGGAGTGCACTGCGGAGATTCACCAAATATGATAAAGAACCATTGTACTCATCAGAAGACTTGAAAACTGTCTTATTTTTGTTCTGATGATCAGTCATATATCTTTCTCCCACTATGGTTAAAAAATTCTTTGCTTCTGTTCTACCGTTTCATCTTTGGGATTTAAGATGTATGTATTAATTTTAGGAATGAAAGATACTAAACATTCTCTCATGGGTATTATTACTTCCAGCTAGTATTAATAGAGTAGTGTATGTAAAATGTAGATACACAAAAGGGATCAGTTCTGTAATCAGTTGCTTCATCCAAGAATTTCTTGCAGTTAAATCCATCAAGTACCTGCATAGACCTTGGTCTAAACCGCCCAAGGTCTCCCACCCAGTACATCCTGGGTCATCTCCAGTCATCCTGATGAGTACTTGGTTACTGGATTCAGATGGCTCTGGAGGAGAAGTGAGGTTGGTGACCTGCACAGCCCTCCCTCACTCAAAACAAAGTCAAGTGCAAGTCATGTCATCATCTCTCTGAACGGATGGATGGTCTTCTTCCGCAACCAAGGACGAACACAACAGCAACAACAAGCTTTTTTAGAACTGCCCTGTTTTCTTCTTTATTTTAAAGGATGAGTGTATACCGGAAATTACACAATGTAAATGTACATACATGTACATGTACCAAAAAATTTTAAAATAAAACCTTTAAAAGTTATTTGAGATGAAACTACAACTGGGGTTTGCTTCACTTATAGCAGAGCCCAAGAGAACAAAATGTTAAGGACAGAATTTAATACAAAATAACAGTTCACAGCTGATCTTTAACACAAACTTTTCTATAAAATATAGAAGAACCTTTTACTCACCAAGTCTCAATTTGATCAAGACTTTTAACCTCTTTTACACAACATGAATTTAGAAATAAAAAAATTTTTCTTTTGTGTATTGATAGTGTAAAGTGTCAAAAAGGGATGTGTTCATATTATGGCACTGCAATTGGATGAGCAGACAACAAACTGGACTTAATCCAATAAGCAGAGCCCAATGACATGAAAACCAAAACAAATGTGGGGGGCGCCTCCTACTGTGCTTCAGTAGAGAGTGAGTGTGTGTGGTCGCCCTTCGTTGCCAAAGAAGACCATGCCATCAGAGAGATAATGACATGACTTGCACTTGACTTTGTTTTGAGTGAGGGAGGGCTGTGCAGGTCACCAGCCTCACTTCTCCTCCAGAGCCATCTGAATCCAGTGACCAGATATTCACCAGGATGACTGGAGATGACCCAGGATGAGGCAGTTGGGGTTAAGTGACTTGCCCAAGGTCACACAGCTAGTGAGTGTCAAGTGTCTGAGGTGAGATTTGAACTCAGGTCCTCCTGACTCCTGCACTAGTGCTCTATCCACTGAACCATCTAGCTGCCCCTTCAAGTAGAAAGTACAAATGGAGAAATGATAAAATGTTGTTAACCTACATACAATGTCAAAAACATAGCAAAAAAGAAACAGCATAGAGAATGCTGTTTCTGTGTTTTACTGCATATGTAATGAAATGTTCTTTTTGGCATTTAAGCTCTAAATTTTAAAAAAGGAGTATGCATGCTCCTAGAGGCAGTAACTATCTTGCTTGTTATTAAATGTATTTTCTTTATTCATAACATTCAAGGAATTCAAGGGCACTTCTATGTCACAATGAAGCACAGGATTAGCATTCTGTTAGTGAAGAAAATTTGTGATCTATTTTAAAATTCTATGTAGTACAATTATAATACAATGAAAACATTGTCACAAGATTTCATTTAAATAAACATTCTCATCCACTTTTAGTACTTTCTATTAAAGAGAGCCATTTCAAAAACGTAATCACATGTACAAAGTTTCATAAAGCATAATGCAAAAAACAACAACAAAAGTGGAGTCTGAGGTTGACGAAACATAATTTGTGGGCATATTTATTTTGGATGCAAGGATAACAAGTCTAATGGGCCATGGTACTTTTCTTATTAATGTATTCAACAGAAGAGTTAGTTACCAGTGCATGCTTAATTTTCTTAAGTGCAAACTTAATTTTCTTAGGACAATATTTTCATTATGTTGCTCCAATTTAAGAGTCTGAAATTCCTACCTATATTTAATTTGAGCAAAAGTGTTATCAGTAACCTACCCCAACAAGACAGAGAAAGAAGCAGAAAGAGAAAAACTCTAGATTTTTCCATACCCTTGAGACCCTTACCCTCTTGACCTACTGTTCATCACACCTTGTCAAACACCAAGCTATATCTCTCCATCATCCTCTGTCTTTGCTTTAATTTATGGGGTACTGAATGGAACTGGAGAAAAAAAAAATTCCACAACTACCCTGGGTCCACTACAAATTCATGTTATATAATCTAATCTGGGCTCTCACTTCAGCAAAGTAATCCTTTTGCATCTCCCTAATTAACTCTCCTCGGGGAGCTAGGTGGCACTGGGGTTATAATACTGGCCTTAAGTCAGAAACTCTTCTTCTTCCATGGTTGCCTCCATTTCTTCTCTTCACAAGGGATTCAGCCCTCTTTTTTCTGGCTTCCAACCTCACTATTCAACTGAAGATGCTACCTCCAGCATCAGCAATGATACCTTTATTAATGAACCTAACAGCCTTTTCTTAATTCTCATCTTTCCTGAACTATCCTTATCCTTTACACTGTTGATCACTGTCTTCCTGGAGAGTATCTCCTTCTTTGAGTTTTTGTGTCATGATTACAGCTCTCCTGCTTCCTCAGTCTCTTTTGCAAGGTCATCTCAGTCTTACCAAGTAACACTCCGGCTCCTCAATGGTTGAACCCTAGGCCCTTTTCTCCTTCTACATTATTACCATGCTTAATGATGTAATCAGCTCCTCATGGGTTCAATTATCATCTCCACATAAATAATTCCCAGAATATTATGCCCCTTCTAACTTCTCATCTGAGTTTCAGTCTTGCTTCATCGACTACCTTCTAGATACCTCAAACTGGCTATCCCATATGCACCTCATATTCAATTATATCCAAACACAACTCATTATCTTTCCCCTCCAAACGTTCCCTCTCTCCTTTTTCCTGTGCTATTGAGGATATCGCTATCCTCCCAGTAATAATCTAGATGTCATTCATTCTTCACTTACACTTGCCCCACTATCCATCCATTCGATTGTCAAGTCTTGTTTCTACTTTTGTCACATTTCTTTTATAGCTAATAAACATTTATTAAGCTCCTCTATGAATCAGACGCTGTGCTAAGTGCTGGGATACAAATACATGTCCCTGGATAAATCACTTAACTTTTATGCCTCAGTTTTCTTACCAGGAAAATGGGGGTACAGTAATAGTAATAACAATAGTAGAAGCAGGAGTGGTAACAGTAGCTATTACACAGAGTTGTTGTGAAGATCCAAAGGGAAAATTTACAAGGGATTAGCACAGTTCCTTGTACTTATGTACTACGTAAACTTTATCATTCTCATCAACAAGTAGACAGCTCATAAAGAAAAGATTCCTACGTAGGATTTAAGGAAGACGCGTGCCCTAAATGGGAGGATACATTTAGGTAGCAAACTGCATCAAGGAAAGTGGGAATCTCTGTTCTTGGAATGATTACCCACACACAGATGAAATCATAGATCCAAAGTACTAAAGTAAGACTCTACTGGCATTTCATCCATGAAGAGCTAGACCTTACTCCCTTGTCCTTTATCTTGCCTTCCCCAGCTATGAACTGAAAAATTTCCCATAAATATAAATAGCTCATTTTGATGATGCATGAGTGGCAAGTGAGAACCAATAGGGGCACCCCTGGAGACAAATATGAAGAACTACCTGGAATTTTTTTCTTGAATTCTTTTCTTTCTTTGGGCATACACTCTGGTCTTTTTATCTTTCGTTACCCCAATTCAGTTAAATGAACAGTTCAGTTGCACTTTTACATATTCACAAATATTCTCTCTTTCTTCTCTAATTTTTCAAATCTAATGAAATTATACCACTCTAATATGTACTTCCATCTTCCTGTAACTCAATTACAGTCCCCCACCTCTACTCTATTTGTAAATTTAAAACAAATTTTTAATCACAGCTTACAGACCTAAGATTAATTAGTGATACATCTGTCTCAAAAAATGAAAGCTCTAATTCTGGAGCAAAGTTAGATAAGACGAACAACTAATGACCATCAAACTTGAAATCATGGTGGAATTGCACTGAAAAATCACTGCTCAAATTTTCATGTACTTCCTCAACAAGCCTATCTAATAACCACAGCAGGAAATAGCAATGAAAAGTTCTAGTTTTGTTTTTTTCCACTTTAATTTGGAGGTGCTGTTTTCCCTTTTGTATTGCCCCCGTGTATAGTACTTTAACAATATTACAGATCAAACAGAATTTTGTAGACTAACCTAGTAACCAAAAAACTACCAATAAAAGAATTTCTATGAGAAAACAGATGGCAAGTTCCAAGGGGAGTGAGTGAGTGAGAGAGAGAGAGAGAGAGAGAGAGAGAGAGAGAGAGTGTGTGTGTGTGTCTATGTGTCCTAGTTAAAGTGTACCTGGGAAAAATACAACAGAATGTAGATAATGTTAATATGTGGTTTTCAAAGTCAAGCATGAGGCTGTGGGGATACTTACAGTCTGGAGGCCCTTATTTCTATTTCAGTTTAATACCACTGTTATACAGCATTAGTGATTTCAAATTAATTTGGTTTTGAAAATTACAAGTACCCAAGATAAACTGAGAACGTGGAACATCTTAGGAAGAAGGTCATAGAGAAAGAAGCAGGAGAAGACAAAAAGGACTTGGCCAAGTGAGAATGAAATCCCGTATGTGACATGAAGGTGCCAAAGTATCCTAGATGAGAGGTAAATGTAGGAAAGAGAAATGAAAGAAAACCTAAAATAAAACAATCTCTTGGCCTGGATATTAGCCTAGATTCTAATTCTAATTTATAAGAGAAAAAGAACAAGGACAATTAAGGAAAATACACAGTAAGAATAGAGAGGATGAGGAAAATAAGGGACTAAGTGGAACCTTAAGAGCTACACTCTAGAAGAAGGTAGTTAAGCAAGACAAAGCAAAGTTAGGGAAGTTAGAAGATAAGAGAAAATAAGAGGGCTAAGTAAAGTGATAACATAGATGGATGAGTGGGGCAAATTTGTTGAAATAAAATTTTTAACTAGTAGTTACATGTAAAAACTTTTAATTGGATACTGAGGGTTGAGATGTTTATATCTCATCTTCCAAGTAGTTTCCAGATAAAAGGCTGGAAATCTCAACCACTGTGGATAGTAGAGGAAAACGTACAGCTACTTGACTGAATTGAATACAGAGTGTTTGTATTTCTCCCCCAAGTAGACCAGTATCTGAGCTTCAAGTATAACCCAATTTGCCTTCTAGAACAAGTGAAGAGATGTAGAATGATGACTACAAGTCTCTAGTTTAGGAAAGATGGAAAGGTTCCTTAAAGAAACAGAAGCAAGGCTTTGGTGGGGAGTTGGAGGATGTAGACGAACTTGACACTTACTAGAAGTATTATTCAGAAATGAAAAGGAAAAAGTAAAATTAGAACTTAAAAAATAGTTGAGGGTCTACCAAAGAGCGAAAGCTAGATGGTGAGGAGGAAAAAGTTGGTTGTACTATCAAGAATGACATAGAATCTATTAAGAAGCAGTTCACCATGTAAGGGGCATAAGAAGAAAAGAATAATAAAATAGTTGGCAATTTTTTCCTTCTGGTGGTACTGAGGCTACATCTCTAAGATATAACAGATAACTTTCCAAGATTTGTCGAAATGAATGACAAATACCTACATCTGGAGATTCATGTGGGCACAAATGATACTTCCAGAAACAACCAAAAAAAATCATCATCAACAATTACGAAATCTTGGGGAAGAAAACTTAAGATGATATGAGCACTGGTTTGTTTCACTAACTTGTGTTCACAGAAAGCTAGGGATGTAGAAGGGAAATAGTCATCTAGCAGTGTGGTCTGACAATGAGATTTGGATCCTAAGATCATAGTTTACAATATGGGAATGACATTCAGGGCCAAAGATGGAGTATACACAAAAAAGGCTGCAAAGAATCAATTTGTGGGAAGGAAGCTAGGTGGCACAGTGGAAAGAGTGTAGGGCCTGGAGTTCAGAAGAACCTAAGTTAAAATCTAGTCTCAGACACTTACTTAGCTATGTGAACCTCGGCAAGTCATTTAAGCCTATCGTCTCATCTGCACAAAGAGTGTGGAAAAGAAAATGGTAAATCACTCCAATATCTTTGCCAAGAAAACCCCAAATGGAGTTATGAAGAGTCAGAAATGACTAAAATGACTGAATTTTTTTTTGGAGGGGGAACAATGAAGACCCCATGTGAAATTTCAGCTGTAACAGGGCATTAGTAGTTTAAATCAAATTCTACACCCATGTTAGTCCTACTAAAGCAGAAGCATTCAGCAACTGGGTTTTTTTGGGAGGGGAGTGGGGAGGGGGCTGCAGAAATGTTAATGTCAGACGTATGAGAGACTCCCTCCATCAATTCAGATTTGCAACCAATCCTCAACTCATAGTCTTAGAGGTACCTAGGACACTAAGAAGTTAAGTGAGTCTCCCACAGTCCTGGAAACAGTCTGTGTGGCAGAGACAGGGCTTGCATCTAGGTCATCAGTAGTTTCATAACACCATCAAAATAAACATTTATTAAACCCTTAAAAGAAAAAAAAGAAAGAAAAAAGATGACTGAACAACAAAAAAGAATACATTTGCCAAGTGGTCTTGCAAATCTAAATCAAAAGGGTTTTCAATTTAAAAGGATGGGATAGGGAGAAAGCAGCCTCTGTACATTTCCCAAGCTAGTCATGGGTTTTTAACTTTATTTTCTCTACAATTTGGTAAATTCTATTTACCATTTCAGAATGCTTTTAAATGCACAAAATACTTTGGACTACAAAAGAAACCAATTATACTCAAATAGCTATAAAAATATTTTAGAAGTATAGATTCATGGATTATGAATCAAGATCCTCTGTTATAGAGATTAGCCATAAAGGAAAAAGGAGAATTGCAGTTAGAATATCTGCAAATTCATAGGAGACAAAATCTAAGGAAGCCAGGAATAAAACTCATGGACTCAAGGACCTATATCCAGTTGTCAAGATTTTAGGCAACCAGAAAGATGAACAAAAAGTTCTAGTGCAAGAGGGCAAATAACTTACAGGTTTATCACTGAGACTTGGTAGGCTGAAAGCCTTGATTGGACCAGTGCCCTCAATGAATAAAACTCAGTCAAAAGAAATAGGATAGGTAAAAGGGGAAAGAGATAGGGTATCAACATATATTATTTAAGAAAAATAATCCAGAAATTACAAAAAGAAAAAATAACAGTATTTGGAGGAAGGTCAAAGGAAGGAGAAATACAAATGCTTTTGTCACTATATACTACACAGTATATCTATGAAACCTACATACACAGAGCTCTGACATAATAAGGAAAATTGGAAATAGAGGCATAACTAAGAAGTGATAGGAGATTTCAATTATTCAGACATCTGCTAGAGCTCTATGTCTGGAAAAAAAGCAAATTAGTCAATAATTTCTTGATTTGCCTTAGTGATCACTTTCTTAAGTAAATACCAATAAAGAGAAACTGACTATTTGGGGGTGGAAATGATGAGGACTTTGGTGAGAACCAACTATTCCACCCTACAATTCCAAAGTATAAAAGGCACAATGAGAAACAATCCAAATAAAAAGGAAAATGGGATTTACCTGAAGAGAATTATGTGGTTCCACATGAAACTAACAAACCAACTTGGATTTTTAAAGGAAATGTATGGAAAATGAATGTAAAGCCAAATAACAGAAGATTGTTAAGAAAGATGTAATAAGGATTCCTCTAGAAAGACTATTTTTGGCCTTGGGATGATACCTTGATATATAAGCCTAAATATTCTGTGATGCTTTCTCTTCGTGGTTCCTGAATGTCTTCACAAATACCTTAGCTCCTGTGGACTCTTTCCTCTCAATAGGATGGCTCCTCCTCAAATCTCCATTTACGGAGGCCACTCAGGTCAGCCATCTCAGTGGTAATCCAGATTTCTCCCCTAACACTCCTTGCAGGTACCTTCCTCTTCAGTTTTGTTTTTTTTTTTAATGTGTGGTCTGTGGTTTTCCCCCACTAGAATGTAAGAGACTGCATGCTCTTCAAATTTGCAAATGAAACAAAGGTGGGAGGGATAACTAACACCTTGCTTGATAGTAAGGATCCAAAAAGATACTAAGATAAAAATCTATCACAATAAAAAAAAGTCTTAGAAAAGGGCTTAAGAAAATATCAACTTTATATTCAAGTACAGGATGAGGGAGAATGGTTAGACAGCAATTTACCAGAAAAATATCTGAGGTGTTAATAGAGAACTCCAAACTCAAAAAATCAGCACCATTAGGTGGCAGCCAAAAAAGTCCCATTGAAATTTGCTCTAATGAAATTACCTCTGCAGCACTGTGGTCTTCAGTTCTGGGTACCATAGTTTAAGTAGGAGAATAACAAGGATGGTGAAGGATCTTAGCTTTGTCAAGAACCAAAGTCCATTTATCACAAGCACTGAAGGAACTGAGTGCTTAACATGGAGAAGAGATACAATTGTTAGGGATTCAATCTATTGGTCTCTTAGGACAGGAATAAAAGCAACGGGTTGCCAAAAAGCCAATTTAGTCTTGGCATCAAGAAAAGCTTCCTATACAACTGATCTGTCTTAAGAGGTGTTGAGTTTTCCATCTTGAGGAAAGTTACACACACATTTTTTAAGTAATGTTATAGTAGATTCCTCTAGAGAATGGCTTAGACTACATGATCACTGAGGTCCTTTCCAACTCTAATGTTCTATTACTCCTTACAGAGCAGGCACAATGATGTAAAACTGAACCGAGCCAACCTCCTCCCTTGAAGTCTAAATGAGAACATAAATAACTATGTCTATAAGAAAGAACAGGATGTACTATAAAAGAAAACAAAACGAAATCAAAGTCAGCATAATATACTTTGTGGCCTTCCATATAATGGCTGCTTTACTACATCAGAACGATAGGTGAATTTCAAGTGGTTATAAAACAATAATGATGATGGGTAAAAATGGAAGAAGGCAGGACAACTAAAATAATAAAACTTTACAAAAGGGCTAAAAATAAGATTGTAATGCAGAAAAATAGGAAAAATTTAATTTAAATGGTTTAACAGTATGAAGGAGTATAACATTCAACCTAACTGGGTAAAAAGATATGAAGTCAGTCTGAAAACTGGAAGCAATAGAAACTGAGATCTGATGCAGAACACAGGCAGGCCAAGAGAAGAAAAGCCCAGTAGCCTAATAAACCTTTTGAAAAGGGTAAGTATTTTTCATTACTAGTAGAATAAACTATCAAAGAGTTACCAGTAACAACTAAACTTAATACTTCATAAGGCACCTTGGATTCATCAGTGAGAAGAAAATAAAATTAAGTAATAAATGAGAAGTGCTACCAATATTTTTGTAAGACTGTGCAAAATATGAATGAGACTCTAGAGGAATGGTCTTAAATAAGAATGAGATTGATATTAGTATTATAAGATTAACATAAAGGATTATGGTATAAATGAACAATAAACCACTTAAACACAATAAGGGAAAATATTAGATGTAAGTAGAAACCAGATATAATTACAGAAGTGACAATATGTTCGCAGATATTTTGAGACAAACATCATAAAATAGCAACATGATTTTTATGATTACAAAACCACAGAAAGATAAAAAAAAGAGTTCAAACATTTTTATCACCATTAATTCCACTGAAAATGAATGATTCACTCCAGGGCAGACAAGTAGTAACAGAGACAAAATTCAAACCCAAACGAATACTCTTCTCAGTACACCATAATGAATCAATAGATCGGTCACTAAAATCAGTTATTCTTACAAGTTAAATGATTTCAATCATTTAACATTTATAATCAATAAACATTTATTAAGCTCCTATTATGTATGCCAGGCACAGTGCTAAATGTTGGACATACAAAAAGAGTTGTAAAAAAGTCCTGGAGGAGCTTATAATCTAATGGGGGGGGGAGGGGAATATGAAAATATATACAAAGCAAGCTATATACAAGATAAATAGGAAACAAAGAGAATTATTAAGAGAACAATTAAAGAGAAGGCACTGGAAGTAAGAAGTATTGAGGAAGACTCGTGGAGGAATCAGAATTTAAAGGAGGTCAGGGAGGTTACTCATCAGAACAGAGGAGGGAGAGCACTCCTGGTATGAAGAATAGCCATGAGAATGCTCAGACCGAAGACATGGAGTGTCTTGTTCATGAAACAGCTATGAGGCCACTGTCACTGGACTGAACAGTACGTGATGGGGCATAAGATATAAGAAAACTGGAAAGGTAGAAGGAGTCTAGGATATAAAGGACTCTGCATGCCAAAGAGGATTTTATATCTGATCCTTGAAGCAACAGGAAGTCATTGGACTTTACTGAGTACAAGGATGACATGGTTGGACCTGTGTTTTAGGAAAATCACTTTAGTGGCTGAATGGAGAATGGGTAGGCAGACTCACCAGCAGGCTATTGCAACAGTCCAGGAAAGATGCTGCAGACCTTGTTAAGAGCTAGTTTATGGAAGGTGGTGGGATAGTGGTGGTATGAAAGATAATGAGGAATCCAGGATAACTTTTAGGTTGTGAGAGAAGGAGAATGATGTTGCCCTCTACATTAATAGGGAAGGTAGGGGAAGGAAAGATCTAGAACAAGGAAAGGGAACCTGTGGCCTTGAGGCCACTTGTTGCCCTCTGGGTCCTCAAGTGTGGCCCTGTGACTGAAAGAGTTCCCCATCCCTGGCTTAGGAGGAAAGATGAGCCCTGTTTTGTACATGCTGAATTTAAGATGTCTACTGGCCATCCATCTTGAGATGTCTAAAACACTGAGATGCAAGATTAGAGATAGCAGAGTTTGGAGTAAGACAGGGGTAGGTAGAGCTGAGAATTTTCAGCATAATTAAATACATGGGAACTGATGAGATCACCAAGTGAAGTAGTTAAGAGGGAGAAGAGAAGAGAAATTAGGACAGAACCCTAAGAGACACCTAGGGTTCAGAGGGCATGATCTGGAAGAGGACCCAGCAAAGGATTCTGAGGAGTAGTTAAGATTGGTAAGAAGAAAACCAGGACAGAGTGACTAAGAGTGTCAAAGGCTGTAGAGGTAAAGGAGAATGAGGATCAAGAAAGGTCACTAGATCTGGCAACTAACTTTGCAGGAAAGAATTGTGGTGAAATAGTAAGGTAAGAAGCCAGATTATTATGGGTTAAGAGAGAGGAAAGAAAGTAGAGGAACCCATTTTGGATGGTCTTTTTGTGAAGCTTAGCACAGAAAGGCAGAAAAGATATAGGAGAACAGTCAGCAAGAATGGAAGGATCAAAGGAGGGTTTTTTGAGGATGGGAAAGACACAAGTATGTTTGCAGACTGTAGGGAAGGGGAACCAAAAGGCGGTACAAGACGATAGAGGGGACGCTTTATCAAAAGAGACAGGATGAAATGAGATCACTTGAACAAAGATAGGTGGTGGTTAGCCTCAATAAGGAGAAAGGCCACTTTAACATGTGAGAAAGAGATGAAGTGAGGAGGCATAAGGAACCTCAGTGACAGGAAATCAAGAAGAGGGAAGAAGAGTAACTGGCATCATTTTTTTCTGTAAAATATGAGGCAAGGTTCCCAGATGAGAGAGTGGGAGGTGAGGGAGCTATGGAAAGTTTTAAGAGGGATGAAAAGGTTTCTAAGAGCCACGAGAGAGTGGAATATTGAGAAAGGAAGTATACCGGGACTGCCTAGCAGCAGTGAGTACTCATGGTTGTGTAATATAAATTTGAAGTGGACCAAGTCAGAATAGTTGCAATATTTTCTCTAACTCTGTTCAGCAACACATGTATAGAAGTAAAGGCAACAAATCTAAAGCTAAGTGTTGGATATTAGTAATCAATGATAAGCTAAGGAGAATCGAGAGGAGGATAATATAGAGTTGTGAAATGGTTCTTCAAGAGATTAAGATGCGGAAGAGGAGAGAATGATCAGTGAAAAGGAGATATCTTGGGAAAGAAATGAGGGGTCAAAGGATTGGTCACAGTACAGATGACAAATAGAATTATGACAAACAGAATTCTGTAACAGAGGGAAAGGTTAAAAAAAAGCAACAGATTATGATTGGAAAAGAGGATTTCAGAATTCTTCAACAAAGAGGTGGTGAATCTGTGAGTGTTGGCAGGAACAAGGGTATGACCTTCTTCGTTTGTGGCTGAGATGGGTTGAAAGAGCAGCTCATGGGAAATACAGCAGGCTTAGATCCAAACGGTAGAGTTCACAGTTGATAGGGAACCACGGGCGTTCACTGGAGAAGGGAGATGGAGCAAGATATGGTAAGATCTGTTTCAGGAAAATAATTTTGCCAGCTATGTGAAGGGTGTATTGAAATGGAGAGACACTAATAAAGACAGGAAGAGTCCAGTAAGAGATGACGAGTGTCTCAACTACAGAGATAACACTGAATAGAGAGAAGGAAGGCATGTAGTTTTTGTGGAGTTATAAAATTTGACAACTGATTAAATGTGTGGGGTAAACAAGAAAAAGAAGAGATTAAGGCCTAGAACATAACAGGTACTTAATAAATGCTTGTCAATTCTATCTTTATATTCTTCACTGCCTTAAATTAACCTGTTCTTGCCTTAAGATCTCCAGCTTTGGAAACTTCCTTCAATGCTACTGGTTCCTTCTACAACACTCTATTCCTTAAAGAGGGAAACAGCGTAATTTTTGCTTCTGATTATCACTTTGATATCCACATTCAATAACATCTCCTTGGAAATTCATGCCACAATATTATAGCATCCTCTCCAGTTCCTTGTGGCTATCTATCTTCTGAGTGGTGGTATATTTTAACTTGATGATGTTGGAATTTAACTTCCAGTGTTCTCTTTCAGCCAACTTCAATATCCACATAATGTCTCTTCAAATAGGATTTGAAACTGAGAGTTCAAAGCACAATAGGATCACCGTGAAAAAGAGCTGAAAGGGACCTAAATCACCTCAATTCTACTATCTTCATTTATGGCAGCTTTTGTTCACTTCTGGATCAGGAGATTCTTTTTTTTTCTTTTTTTACTCATACATCTAAACCTACCTCCTTTTATTTTTTTAAAATATAATTTATTTTCAATTTTCAACATTCACTTCCACAAGATTTTAAATTCCAAATTTCCTTTTGATCTCTCCCCTCCCTCCACTGCAGGATAGCATGCACCAAAACCACCCCTTTTCTCAATCTGTCCTTCCTTCTATCAGTCCCCTTCTCCTGTTCCCCTCCCCTGTTTTCTTGTAGGTCAAGTCAGATTTCTAAACTCCACTGCCTGTACAACTTACTTCCCAGTTGCATGCAAAAACAATTCTTAACATACAAAACTTTCAGTCCCACATTCTTTCCCTTCCCTCTCCACTCACCCTCACTGAGAAAGTAAGCAATTTGATAACAGGTCATACATGTGTGGCCATGCAATACACTTCCATAAAAGTCATGTTACCAAAGACTAATAACGACATTCCCCTCTATCCTGTCCTGCCCTCCATATATTCCATTCTCTCTCCCTTCACCTGTTCCCCTACAATATTGTTTGCTTCTGATGGCCCCTTCCACCTATCTCCCATCCCTTCTATTTTCCTTCCTGCAGGGTAAGAAAGATTTCCATACTGAAATGATGTGTTATTCCCTCCTTAAGTTAAATCCTATGAGTAAGGCTCACCTATTCCCTCTCACCTTTCCCCTCTTCCCCTCCATTATAAAAGTTCTTTCTTGCCATTTTTATGTGAGATGCTTTATTACATTCTACGTCTCTTTCTCCCATTACATTCCTCAGCACTCATTTTTTAGTTACTCTCCCTTCATATTCAGCTCACCCTGTGCCTTCTATGTATAAATACATATGCTCATATACATATACAACACACACATACACACACATTCTCTCTCTCTCCCTCTCCCCCTCTAACTATCCTAATACTGAAAAAGGTCTCATGAGTTACAAATACCGTATTTCCATTTAGGAATGTAAACAGTTCAACTTTAATGAGTCCCTTATGGCTTCTCTTTCCTGTCTACCTTTTCATGTTTCTCTTGATTCTTGTATTTGAAAGTCAAATTTTCTATTTACCTCTTGTCTTTTCAACAAGAAATCTTGGAAGTTCTCTATTTCAATGAAATTCTATTTTTTCCCCTGAAGTATATTACACTCAGTTTAGTTGGGTAGATAATTCTTGGTTTTAATCCTAGCTCCTTTGACTTCTGGAACATCATATTCCAAGCACTCCAATTCCTCAACGTAGAAGCTGCTAAATCCTGTGTTATCCTAATAGTGTTTCCACCATACTTGAATTGTTGTTTCTTTCTGGCTACTTGAAATATTTTCTCCTTCATCTGGGAACTCTGGAATCCAGCCACAATATTCGTAGGAGTTTTCGTTTCCTTCTCTTTCAAGAGGTGATTAGTGAATTCTTTCTATTTCTATTTTACCCTTTGAGTCTAGAATATCAAGACAATTGCCCTTGATAACTTCTTGCAAGATGATGTCTAGACTCTTTTTTGGTGACAGCTTTCAGGTAGCCCAATAATTTCTAAATTGTCTCTCCTGGATCTATTTCCTGGATCAGTTGTTTTTTTCAATGAGATACTTCACATTGTCTTCTATTTTTTCTTTCTTTTCGTTTTGTTTTATAATTTCTTGGCTAAAATCATTAGCTTCCATCTGCTCCATTCTAATTTTGAAGGAATTATTTTCTTCAGTGAGCTTTTGGACCTCCTTTTCCATTTGGCCAATTCTGCTTTTTAAAGCATGCTTCTCTTCATTGGCTTTTTTGGACTTCTTTTGCCATTTGGGTTACTCTATTTTTAAAGATGTTGTTTTCTTCAGCATTTTTTAAGGGGGGGGGGGTGTTCCTCTGGCAAACTGTTGCCTCACTCTTCATGATTTTCTTGTATCATTCACATTTCTCTTCTCAATTTTTCCTCTACGTCTCTTACTTGATTTTCTAAATCCTTTTTCAGCTCTTCCATGGCCTGAGGTCATTTCATATTATTCTTGGAGGCTTTGGATGTAGAAGGCTTGACCTTGCTGTCTTCCTCTAGTTGTATGCTTTGGTATTCCTCCTCGAAAGAAAATACCTTTTCACCAAGAAAGTAACCTTCTATAGTCTTACTTTTTTCTCCCTATTGGTCATTTTCCCAGTCAATCACTTGACCTCTGAGATCCTTTTTAAGTAGAGGGTGTACTGTCCCAAGTTTCAGGGCCTTTGTGCAACAGCTTTCAGAGATACCTTTAGGGACCTGTAAATTCTCAGCTCCTTC